>CM060962.1:91289411-91736911 GCA_030765045.1 Tenodera sinensis | reverse complement strand
GATGGTAATTATTATTTATTTATGCCCTATGTGGTCCACCGGAAAAATACGAATCAGTTGGAGAACTAAATGTCATACTGGCAAGTTGTCGCAGTAGCTCAGTGGTTAGAACAACCACGCGTGATGTAGAAGGTCAGTGGCTCAAATCCCAGCTGTGGCATTGAATTTTTCAGTTCCAATTCTACCTCACAAAACCATTGCGCACACAGGGCTTATGTGTTTAAAAACAGTAATTCAGCAGTAATTCTGTTAGCATAAATAAATAATAATTACCATCTTAAGGTTATTTAATCTTGGGACATAAAGTACTCTGGGAATTTATCTCTGATGCAAGATTCCCTTTGTGGTCTACTGGGGAAAATATGAATTGGTTGGATTATTGAATGTCATACTGGCAAGTTGTCACAGTAGCTCAATGGTTAGTGCAGTTGCACATGAAGCTGAAGGCCTGTGGTTCAAATCCCAGCTGTGCCATTGAATTATTCAGTTTCAATTCTACCTCTCCAAAACATTGCCCACACACAGCTTGTGTGTTTAAAAACACCAGCAGTAATTTTGATTTGCTGTCTTCAAATCCCCTCTGAAAGTAATTTCACCACCACAAGATGCCACCATGATATGCAATCACCACAATGGAAACACCAACACTTACACCTTCTAATGATGGGAACAAGCTGTTTCCTGAAATGTGTCAAGTGATGTTGAACAAATTTATGTTAGTGTAACTAATTCCAACGTACCGTAAGTAAATTCAAAACCACATCACTGTTTCTATCTCCTTTTATATTAAAATAATGACTCCCATGGCTGATATTAAGGTGATGGCTCTCATGGCAGGAGCCTTCAAATGAATGAAACCTGATTTGGTCGTACACACCATGCTTGGAACAATAGTAAAATGAATAGAAATGTCCTGGCTCTCCTCGTTCAAAGTTTGTATATTCTGAACATGGTGTGATTTTGATGATGATGATGATGATGATGATCATTATGACATGTGATATTGATGATGTTATACCGCACAGTGTTGTACCAGTATTTAAAGCGAAGTATAAATGCTGCGAACTTGCAATTCCTTGGAACCACCTTTATCCAGCACTTAGGAGAAAGCAACAACTCTTGATGGCAGTGAAACCCATCATCCTTCATGACAATGTGAGGTGTCACACTGCTAATGCTGTTATGGACCTCCTACATTCCACAATACTCACCAATATGATCCTGTGTGGCTACAATCCCTTATAAATAGGAAAAAAAGTGCTATGAGCGAAGCATTTTTTGTGGTTAAATGTTACTGTCAATGCAATAGAGTGCTCACTTCAGGACATTAATTAACAGTGAGTGAGTGCGTGAGTGAGTTGGGTTTATGGGCCCATCGACAGCTAGGCCATTAGGGCCCTTAACAGAGATGGATGTGCTGATGGACTATGACACTTTCCAAGTGTGGCAGGAGATGTTAGACATAGCAGGAGATTACATTTAAGGAACTTATGTGGTTTTCCTCTGATGATAAAAGTCTTTTAGTCATTACAGCACTGTTGCCATTTCTTTTTATTTAACCCAGATAATATGTGTGGGGCCGTACAAAACAAATGATGATTGGCATTCATTTATTTTAACTGACGTTCCAGTAGCAATGTGGTATTTAAAAGACTTTGAAATGTTTGATACCTATGTGATTGTGCAATGTGTTCTGATATTTACAATACTTTGTGCTGTTTCTTTGTAGTTATTCCTGTAACCCCCATTTGCTAAAGGTAGGTTCTTCCTCATATTGGCCAGGGATGCTAAGAAGGATCTTATACATTTGGTGCTGTTTTTGCAATTATTATCGACGCTGTGTCTTTAAGCTAATGAGATCTTTGTGATCTCAGGGCTTGGTAACGGATGGAATGAAAAATCACACGATGTTTCTTCACCACAATGTATTAATTTATTAACACTTCGATACTTTACATTAAATAATTTCTCTCAGCACCATTCTAAATGCTTAAAAACCTTTCCACTTTTTCACTTAGTAGAACTTATGCTTGATGAGAGTTTGGTGAAAGTTCCATGTTCACACTACCTAAATATGTCTTTTCAGCTCGAACATACACACACGAGTGAACAGCTTTTTGGCGTCATTTGACGCGACACCGCCTTTTTCATATACATCCGCGTATGCGTCCATCAAATAGTTCTTTCTTGTTAGGGAAGCGATCCCTAATCATCCTCCCCTACTTTTATTATGGAACACATTGAGACAGAATATTAGAAGACCCCAAAAGAAAATCGTTCATGTAAATGTTTGTTAAAAGTGTAATTCGTTTTTTGATGTTGGTATGAGATAATTAAATGACGAAAACATGTTGATAAGGTTCATTGTTACGAACAACTAAGTTTGCACAAAGACGTCATAAATCTTTCCATATTTGATTTTAATATATGTGTATAAATATTAGAATTGTTTGTGTTCCATAATAAAAGTAGGGGACGATGAATGGGATCGCTTCCCTAACGAGAAAGAACTATTTGCGCGGTTGAATATGAAAAAGGTGGTGTCGCGTCAAAACGACGCCAAAAAAACAGTTCACTAGCGCTTCTGTATACGGCATGGATGGACGCATTTTTATGTGTACGCGTCATGAAATAGTAAAAGTGAATTTACTAAGTGTTTAGAGACCTTTAATTAAATTTCGAGGATGCTAGGGAAGCTGATCCGCTAAAATAAGACTTTCTACTGTGATACGATCTAAAAATTGTGAACAAGAAGGTGCAAATAAAATGTTTGACTAAAGTTTAACCCGAGTGTATGTTCATTCCATCCGTTACCAAACCCTGAGATCAAAAAGATCTCATTAGCCTAAAGACACAGCGTCATAAATAATTGCAAAAACCACACCAACATATAATTCTAATATTTATACATATATATTAAAATCAAATATGGAAAGATTTATGACGTCTTTGGGCAAACTTAGTTGTTCGTAACAATGAACCTTATCAACATGTTTTCGTCATTTAACTATCTCATACCAACATCAAAAAACGAATTACACTTTTAACAAACATTCACATGAATGATTTTCTTTTGGGGTCTTCTAATATTCTGTCTCACATTCTATATAATTTCATTTCATGTTTTAACTCTTGGTGTTTGTCGCTTTTGTTTGTCTAGTCCTTTGGTGTTCATGTTATTTTTATTCTTTTCTTGCTGGCCTTCCTAGCTTGCAGAATGCCAGCGAATTGGTCCAAATTATGTTTGACCCTTTTTCTGCTTTATTTCTTCTTCTTACACCTTCACACCTAAGTGTGCAGTGGTTGACTGGTTGTAGATGTCATCCACAACACGTGGGTCTTCATGTAGGGCTATGTATCTGTTATTCACCTACAGTCCAGTAAAGCAACCATTGCATGAGCTGTTGATGGTGCTTAGGTCCTTCATTTTACTGGGAGGTTTGACCTGGACTGACATTGGTATAGACAGGCCACTTAGCCAAGTCAGCATAATGCCTTAGGAAGTAGATGGTTCAAAATACTTGCAATGGTGCAGGATTTTGCCTGTCATGGAGATGTCTTATTGAATACCTCAATAAAGTGTCATAGAGTATTAGAAAGAGAAGCACCTTCAACTGGTTGTTACTTAATAACACCTATTTATCAAGCAGATCATGTATTGTGAGTATGGGCTCACATTGTCAGCTACCTGTTGACTGCTAGACTAACTCCCCAGTTGTTTGGTTGTTGAAAGCCTGAAGTGTCCTCTGGTAGTCTGTTGATGAACCTAAATTAAAGGTGGTAAGTTGAAGTTCATTGTTTGGTTTTCAAATTTCTTTATATAGATCTCCCATATTTCAACTTCTTTGGGATTCTGGGTTGGTTTTGATAGCTTTACATTGGTCTCTATTTCTTTGGAAGCCTTTATGCTTAAAGTGCAGAGAGTGGTACTGTTGTGCTGGCATGAGCAATGGTCAGCTCTCCAAGCTTAGAGCAGTGAAAGAAATTCTGATTGGGTAACCTCTTCTCATGTTTCTTGTTGCAAAGAGGTGATCTTGGCTCGGTTATGCATTGGCCACTCTAATTTTGTACATGATTACTCTTTTAAGGGGGACCCTGCCCCTCTTTGTCCACTGTACAACAAACTTTTGTTAGTCCATCACATTCTGCTAGATTGTGTTTCCCTGGTGCACTGTCGAGACTATGCCTTTCAGACTTGCAGAGGTGCTGGCAGACGATAAACAAGTTTTTAGCAATGATAAACGTGAACCTAAGGATTTAGAACTTTAGATATTGTTTACATTGTTACATACTTTACATTGTTTTTAAACCTTTTTATAACTTTGTTTTAACTCTGGCTTTTGCCTCTTTGTTTGGTACACTTATTTATATATTCATTGGCTGTTGGTAAGAAAGAAAAATGGGCAGATATGAAACTAAGATCCTCTTTTAACCTAGTGCCTGACAGAATATTTTGCACACTTTCTATTGATGAAGCATTTTTCAAGTCCAATGAATTAACAACCTCTTCGACTATTTCTATGTGCTCAGCATAATCTGTTGTTGTTGTTATTAGCTAATGCTGGATTTCTGACAATGAAGTCATCAATCCATTTGCTCTCCAATATTCTTCACTGATGAATGGGGCACTAGAAGTGGTCGGGCATATTTGAAGGTGGTCTCGATCCATTTCCTCTTGCAGATCACATAGAGGACAGAGTGGTGAAGAAGCTCAGCATAAATATAAAACCCCATCAACCCATGTTCCCCATCAAGTTAACACTAGTGCAGGAGGAAGTCGGATATTAGGTTCTGTTGATCTAAACAACTTAACTCTTTTAGGAGATTTAACAAAAATTCCCTTTGTACTGGACACAAATCTATCTACCAATGGGAAAGAATCACGTATTGTCTCAGAAATGCAATGAAGAGCGTGTGCCAAACAAGTTATATGAATTAAGTTAGAAAAAAAGCCTTTCAGAGTTTGTCCTGATTTTACCATATAAGAACCTGCATCAGTAACAAATAAAAGTAACCGGTCGTATTTGATTCCACATGGCCATAGTAATTTCAAAGAGTCCATCACAAACTGGATAATAGTTACATTGTCAGTGGCCGACAATTCGTACACATTAAACAGATAAGGTACAGTCTTTTGTTCATTATTTAAAGCACCCATGATTATATTAACAATAGAACGGCACTCAGAATCATGGGTTTCATCACAGACAACCACACAAACTGATCCCCTAATTCATTTTGTATATTGGACAATACGCTATTATAACAATGTCATACGTAGTCTTACGCAGTGTACTTTCTTCAGGCACATGTTGTCAAGTGTACTTGGAGAAAGTTTCTAAATGTCGGATTATTAATTCTGAACAAGGGAATATCAGCAGCTAAATATGCTTGGCACAAGTCATAGAAAATTCAGTAACTCTACTTCCTAAACACACTGCTAGCTGTTTTTGAACAGGTTCTGTGTTTGCGAGTTTTCTGATTAAATTCTCCTTATGTTTTGCTGTGTTTATGCGCTGAACCATTTGAAATCTTTTCTCACTCCCTACCTTTTTCTCTCATGCTCCAAAAACAGTACCCTATTATCTGTATATATTAAATCACCCGAAAACTCCTTGTGTAAATTAATTAATCTAGCACTCGAAGTTTGTTTTATTTTCGGCATTTGAAGACCTTTTTAACATTTTATATGCCTAATTTAATTTGGTGGGAACCAGTTCACAACACTGTTACGTTTGAAGACCATGACACAACTACTGGTGGGTAGGCAAGTGTTTCCATAATCGTGCTGCTCAAAATGTTGACCTGCACTTTATCGTTGTTAATATAAACCTCTCAGATAATGCACTGATTATTCTCTACCCACATACATATAATGAAAGGATGGAAACAGGGGATTCACTGCGTGACAACATGACTCAGCATTACTTCTCGCCACCTCGTGAGTTGCATCATGTTCAATACTACCAATATGAAAAATATTATACAGATGGAAAAAATAATAAAAAAACCATAAAAATCATTAAAATATACAATATAGGGGCTATAATATTGAAATCTTCGTGAGTTGCATCATCATGTGCAATGCTACCAATATGAAAAATATCCAGATGGAAATAAATAATAAAAAAATAAAAAAAAAAACATAAAAATCATTAAAATATGCAATATAGGGGCTATAATATTGAAATATTATGCATTTATCAAAATCAAGAAAATATGCAGTTATATGCACCATAAAATCATGTCCAAATAACTGAAAATTCCATAATTCGTGCACATAATGTAAAAGGATACATTTTTAACCTGTATGAAAAAACATGCAAATGCATGAACTTCTTAGCCCTAGTGATTACTTTTACTTACAGATATTATTTTCAGATTTTATGTGACATGTTCAATCATATAGCTACTATATGTGCTTAATTACATTTTCATGCATGTTCCCAATTTATACTCCTAGTTTTAAGAATTTAAATTAAGATTTAGAAAGTAATAGTTATATTCGTTATTTATATTCATTCTAACATGTAATAATTTGTGCATAATTTTTTTGTGTAGGTTTGATCTTGAGGTCGAACCCATATTTGCTTCAATGGCACTTTATGATGCAAAAGAGAAGAAAAAGCTGTCTGAAAACTTTTATTTTGATATGAATCCAGAGGGACTAAAGCGCATGTTAACCTCTCATATTCCATATAGTGATATCAGTACTTTAAGTCGTTCTTGTATTTTGGACGTCACCTATCCCTCGTCAGATATGTTTCTAGTCATAAAACTAGAGAAGGTTCTTCAAGGAGACATTAGTGAATGTGCAGAACCATATATGAAGGATGACAAGGTCAGTAATGCTAAGCTACTTTCTATAATTTTGAAATAGCTAATTCTTTTCTACTAAATTTTGAATATTTAAGCTTATCTTGAAGGTTTATTGGTATACTTGAATCAGATGAGAAAATTTAATGTGTGTATAGACAGCTCAGCATGGTGTCTCAAGTGGTAATACTGCTGGCTCAGAGAACAGTCCTGTCCATGGGATTGGATTTTTCAAGTCTGATTCAACTTACTGACTATACACAGCTAGAGTGAGGGAACAGTTATAAAGTATAAATTATCCTTCAGCATATTTGTCCTTCCAAATTCTGTGAATTCAAAAGGGAATTCAAATGTTTTCTTTTGTAGAATGATGTATAGAGGTCTAACACTCCTAATTTCTCTTATCCTGTTTTGCCTCTACTTTGTCTTTGCTGTTCCGTTGTGTTAACCCTAACTATATTGTTGCTAAATAAATACATTCACAGGATAAATCAGTGATTATTTACTGCACATATTATGGTGCTGAATCTTGATACCTATGTAATTATTCAAGAGAAGAAATTTTAAACATTCAGAAGATGACCACAAACCTCTGCTATTGCTGTTTGCTGCTACATGCAGACAAGAGCCTACTTATATTTAACTGAACCCCTCATGTACCTTATGTTGATTTAAACTATGGTAGCCACAAAATTTAAAGGTGGCTGATAGTCAAATATTACTATTCTTTTTTCTGTTGTACAAGTTCATTTTATGGGTGCAAATGATATTTATATCACCAGCTGTACAGTCTGATTTCACAGCCTGTTTAACTATACAATACTGTAAGGCATGGCAAGCCTATGACTGTATTTTGTGTTGAGCCAGCCACCTTTAAATTTTGCAGTTACCATAATTAATTTGCTGTTTACATAACATTAATATTTTTGTTGAATTATGGGTATATGGAACCAACGATTTGGTTATATTGTGGGCTCTATGCATTCATTATAGTAGTTTCATTTGACATTTTGCAATGCCATTTTGTGACTTACATTTCAGCACTCCTATAAGGCATTGTGTACACACATTTCATATAGAATAAAATGCAGGATACTCAACAGAGCTCTGAACAGTAGCTGCACACACTTGTGAGACTGTATTACATATTGTGTTTATTGGCATAATATTGCCGCAGGGTGTTGTTTCATATATTAAAACATGTCTGCAAAATGAGTGAACCTGAAGAATTTCTCTTGATAAAAAGAAAATGTGACAAAGAAAGGAATAACATGATGCCCTTTTTGAATACAATCTATTGATTCACCGAAATAATTGAAGAATATCAGTACTTTAGAGATCTTTCAGTCTTTGGAATGACTGTTGAAACTTAATGAGTTACATGCACTTCTAACTGATCAGAAGTATGACACAGACTTAACCATTTCTGAAGAGTACATTAAAACAGCAAAGTGAACAATTAGTATAGCCCCAGGCGACCTGCATTTTCAATGCAAAGTTGACAGCAGTGAAGGAACGATTGTCATACTCTGTCCAAAATATCTTGTGTGTGTCTTGAATAACCTTACATGCTGCTATTATTTGGGTAGTTAGGTCCTCTTCTGATGTAATAGGTGTTTCATACACCATAGACTTCAGGTGACCACAGAAAAAGAAGTCAGTTGGGTTGAGGTCGGGAGAGCATGCTGGCCAAGCTACAGTTGTACTCCCCCTTCCGATCCATCCATGGTTTAAATGCTCACGCACAGCTAGGGAGAAATGGGGCTCCACGGCAGTATGTTGACTGACATAGTCCCACACATGGCTGTTTCTTGAATTGAGGACTGGACCATTCCTGGTGAACACGGCCTCATCAGTAAACAATACTGATGAAGAGAAATCAGGCTGCTGGAGTACAGCCTAGTTACAAAATAATAGCCAAAGGTCAAAGTCTTCTGGTCTTAATGCTTGCACCTTCTGACGGTGAAATGGGTAGATTAATTCTTCATATGCTAACATGATTAGAGCCCAGTGCATGTGCTGGTAAATGGCTCTTCTGCAATGCTTTGCAGAACATCTATTCAAATTGCACTATGTGGCGAGTTTCTGTAACACCCGCATTGCCCCTAATGACCTGGAAGGTTCCTCTCTCTTGCAAATGAGTCATTCCATGTCAAATTGCACAAAATTTGGCCTTTATGTCTCCAATTTCATTGATATTAAATTTAAGTGTTCTGTGAATGTTGTTGTTGTTTTCTAGTGCCTTGCATCTGGCAATGAAGCCATTAGCATTCGTGCTTTCCAATACTTTTGAACTGTAGTTTCTTCTGATCTTAATGCTTCACAGGTCTTCAAGTGGTCTTCGTGGCTTTCATGTAACTGTTTTCTTAACGGGCACCAGTTTTACAATGTGGCAGTTATATCACCCGACTTAAACCCCCATTTTGCAAGGGGGACCACACCTATCGTTGGTCAACGGGTCCATCGGACCTAGCCGGGAGGACTAAATAGGTGGTTTTTAGATCCACCGACCTTCCCCTCATGTGCCTCTGAGGGACGCTGTTGTGCTGTTATAGGCCAAACCATATGTAAATGACATTTCCTCCATTTTAGATGAAACAGTTATACCGCTGTGATTCGGTCCCCAGAGCCTCATCTGTTAAAAGCAGGGTGCACCACGGGCAGGATGAGGATGGGAATTGGGTAGGAAAGGCTATAGGAGGCGCATCACTACCCCTTACTACCCCGTTCTGTGAATGTAAAAGTGATATACCTGTTCTTTTGTTAGTCTGCAAATAATTATTTTGGTAAATATAAAACATTAAATTTTCGGATATTTTACACACACCAGTCTACATAAATATAAATATCTCTGGTATTATTTTACAGATAAATGTGATCTGTAGCTCGCTTTGAATATTGAAATATATACTTCATTTATACATTAAACAAAAAATAATTAGTTTAATATTCTATATTTTTACAATGTCATTATGTTACAAACATCACTAACAATACTAACATTTTACTTTAAATTTCTGGAAAAAAATTTAAAATGTAGCTTGATGATGCCATATAATCATAGAAAACTTTGACTGGAATTCCAAATAAATACAGAGAAATTAAATAACTTACCAAGCCATGCAGGTGGGAGTAACGCTGCTTGTGAGGTCAAAAGGTACACACACCATATGAAGCTGACTGCATATCAAGTGTTGCAGTTCCATCAAGGTCAAACTGTCAAGCACAAACACTGAAATAACTATAGTGGATACTTTGGTCTATCACTCTCTTCATATTACACAAAGCTAACATTCCACGATTTAAGATGCCAATAATAGATTTATACTGGCAGTCATTACACTTCGATTTACACTGATTTTTAAATATCCACCACTCTCCCTTTGATTTGAAACGAGTACTTTTTTATTAATGCCTGAGATGCAGATACTGGAACAAAACAGTGCAACTGTAGAGTGCCTCGCACTACTTTTGCTTGTTGGTATCTTGACTGAAAAGTTATTATACTCCTTGTGTTCACTATTGGAGAAAAAGTTGAAGACAATGTTAGAAATGTTCTTCTGGGCTCAGTTAAACAGTTGTCTTGGCGTTGTGATAGGATCTATTCCAGGTTGAAAGCCCGCTTTCATTGCAAGTCTCTTAACTGTACCGTCAATCCCATAACAAGGTCTTTTCCATGTGATGTAGCAAAAATGTGCTATTCTGCTTGAATTTGAAAGTTGTTTTCGTGGAAACATATATTTGAAAAGTTTGTTTTGGTTTTATACTGAGCACTTGAACCATCTGAAAAAAAAAAAAAAAAAATTTATGCAATACTCCCAATTGCTGTTTCAAAAACAGTAATAGCTTTGTTTGGAAAAGATGGACAGCTCTAGTGTCATGATTTAGGCGTTCAGAAATAGCAACAAAATGTTTGTTTTATTTGTGAATATTTAAAAATCACTGCAAGTGTAAATCTATTATTGGAATCTTAAATCGTGGAATGTTAACTTTGTGCCATATGAAGAGAGTGATAGACCAAAGTATCTGCTGGCTATTTCAGTATTTGTGTTTGACAGTTTGACCTTGATGGAACTGCAACACTTGATATGCAGTCAGCTTCATGTGGTGTATGTACCTTTTGACCTCACAAGCAGTGTTACTCCCACCTGCATGGCTTGGTAAGTTATTTAATTTCTCTGTATTTATTTGGAATTCCAGTCTGAAAGTTTTTTATGATTATATGGCATCATCAAGCTACATTTTAAATTTTTTTTCCAGAAATTTAAAGTAAAATGTTAGTATTGTTAGTGATGTTTGTAACATAATGACATTGTAAAAATATAGAATATTAAACTAATTATTTTTTGTTTAATGTATAGATGAAGTATATATTTCAATATTCAAAGCGAGCTACAGATCACATTTATCTGTAAAATAATACCAGAGATATTTATATTTATGTAGACCAGTGTATGTAAAATATCCGAAAATTTAATATTTTATATTTACCAAAATAATTAATTTACAAATTAACAAAAGAACAGGTGTATCATTTTTTCATTCACAGAACATGTAAATTTAATATCAATGAAATCGGAGACATGAAGGTGAAATTTTGTGCGATTTGACATGGAATGACTCAAATGTCTGTTGATGGACTGAAATGTGTGATGTGGCTAGCGCCTTTGGGATACCGTTCCCTATACAGTGCTGTGGCAGCTAACCCATTACTTCTTGATTTGCTGTAAATAAGGTGCATATCTGCAAGTTCAGAAAAGCTGTACATGTTCTCCATGTTGTACCCCTGGCATCCTTCAGCATACTAACTATATGATGGGAGCCAAACTATTGACCTTTGGGACATTATTTTTCTGTGTTACAGACTACACCACCAGAGCAGTTACACTAACACCTCTAGAGTGAGCTGCATAATGCAAGAAGGCAGTTAATCGATTTTCAGTGTTGCACTGTCAGGTGATTAATTCGAGATTTGGGAGACTTTTGTGGCATTAAATCTTGAGAGCGCTGATAATGAGCTGTTGAAAATTGATATTTCTATACTTGAATAGCAATTTTAAAGACATTTTACCATAATTTTTCATCCGGATATGCTTTAACACCGACTTATCAGCATCTAATATCAATACGTTTAACACTATATAATTGATGTTTAGCCGCAGACATTGCCTGTCTCAAATTAATTACATTAGTCACATCTACAATCTCTCAAGTTATTTTGGTGTAGTTCATTAACACTCTGTAGTTATTGGCGTGTTAAAGATTATTATTTTATAGTTAATAAGTTTATAAACCGAATCAGAATTGAAAAGTTCAGTGCCATGTTTGGGAGTTAAACCACAGATCTTTAGTTCTTCGTGCCTTTGCTAATACTATTTTGAGCTACTGTAGCAAGATATCTGTGCATATGTTAAAGCTACTCATCTGATTCAAGTATCCCATTAAACCTTCAAAACAATCTAGGTAAGTTAGGTTAACAGGGGCAAAGTATTAGATTGTTTAAAAATGTATAACATGCCTGGAAAGCTAATAAGATTAATTGCAATAACTTCAGCTAATAATGTTGCAAGAGTGAAAATAAATAATCACCTAAGTGAACAATTCAATGTTGTAACAGGTGTGAAACAAATACTCGTAACATTTTTCAGTTATTTGTCTCACCATAAATATATTATCAATTGTTGACCAACCTGGTCTAAAACCTGCCTGACAGTCATTTAATTTGTTTTCAATAATTTCTGTTAATCTGTTATTCAATACAATTGCAAAGATTTTATATCCTATGTTCAATAGAGTAATAGGTCTATAGTTAGAACATCCATCACCTTTTTTTATATTGGATAAATTATTCCTTCACTCCACTTACTTGGTATTTGTTCGTTATTCCATATTTTTACCAATAGTTTATGTAAACTCTTTTTTAAGTTTCTGCCCCCATATGGTATTAGTTCAGGGGGTATATTATCTTAGGCAGCTGCTTTGTATGCTTTTAAGCTATTAATTATGTATGTTATTTCATTTAGATCTGGAGGTTGTAGCTTCTCATTGTCACTTACACATGTTATTTCATTGGTAAGGTCTGTTATTCCCTTTTCCTTAAACATATCGCTAAAATATTTTTTCCATCTATCCAGAACAGCATTTTGTTGCTTAAGAATGTTTCCTTCTTCGTTCCTACACATCTTAGGAAGTATTGACATCTTATTAAAACTTCTTAGTTGATGAAAAAATTTCCTAGATTCATTTTTCTTAAAATTATTTTCCATTTGGTTTATTTTTTGGTTTAACCATTCTTTCTTTTTATTCCTACAGACATGGTTTGCTTCTTTCCTTATTTCTGTAGATTTCATAATGAGCTCTAGTTTTTGTTTGAAGTGCTTGCTTTCTTGCTTCATTCTTTTTCTTAATTATGTTTCTACATTCTTCATCCCACCATTCATTTCTCAGAGCTTTCTCCTGTTAGCCTATGGTTTCTGTTGCCGCATCAGTTATTGCCTCTTCAATGTTTATCCAATCTTGATTGACAATATCACTTTCAGTCATATCTATTAACTTTTTGCTCAATGCTTCTTTGTATTCCTTAACTTTTTGAGGATTTTCTAAATTCATTGTCCTCCATTTAATGCACTGTCTTTCTTTTCTTATAAATTTTGGGTAGTACTTGCTGTAGGTGGGTTTTTACCAAAAAAATGATCTAAATCAATATAGGTCCTCTCATTGTTCTAACATCAGTTATTAACTCTTTTTTGCTTTGTGGAACCAATGCGTGGTCTATTTGATTTACTGTTAACCTATCAGGGGAGACCCATGTACCTTTGTGAATGTCTTTATGTTGGAACTACGTGCTCACAGTAAATAAACTGTTGGCTATTGCATATTGGCATAATAATTCACCATTCTTATTGGACACTTCATGTAGAGTGTTTTTTTCTGCTATGGTTTCATAGATTTCTTCTTTGCCAAACTTAGCATTAAAATGTCCTAATAATATTACCATATCACTTTTGGAAACATTATCTAAGTTTCTTTGTAGATTATCATAAAATAATTCTTTATCTTCATCATCTTTTTCTTCAGTTGGAGCGTAACAGCTTATTAATGTTGTGTTGTAATATTTAAGTTTAATTCTTAGCTTACATAATATCTCATTGAATGCGGTAAAGTCCATAATGTAGTTTTTCATTTTCTTGTTTATTAAGAAGCCAGTGCCAGCCTGGCCTGTTTTGTCTTTATGACCGCTATGATAAACTGCGTAGTCTTTTTTGTCGATTATGCCACTTCCTTTCCACCTTATTTCTTGTATGGCTACAATGTCAACATTTATGTTTGCAACTTGCTCAGCTAATTCTTGCATTTTTGCTGGTTGCAAAAGTGTTTGTATATTCCATGTACCAATTTATATTTTATTCTTAATCCTTTTAACATGCTTGGGTCTTTGTCCATTAGTCATGCCGGCTTTCCTTTGTAGAGATCTTTTAGCAATTAAATTTTTACAGTAACAGGGTGCTGGCCTGATGCCCAACCCCCAACCTGGAGGACCAGGTCTCCTTATTTATGGCCCCAGGAGGCAGGATGGTCCAATTATACCCCCGGACACTGGGTGGCTCGGGTACCTTGGGGTCGCTACTCCCCATCCGCAATTTGGGGCCCTGAGGCCAGGACCACGGTCTACAAGCTCGAAATCTACCATCTATTGGATTAATACTGGCCATGAAAGCCTTAGCATGTATATATCCAATACAATTATCCCAATGTGTATAAGAAGTGGAAAAGTCTGAGTTTACATCTGTACCCTTCATTTAGGCAGTAATTTGGAATTTAGTTGGTAAGTTACAGTAGCCTACATATGAGTAGTGTGAAATAACATTTACCAAATACATTTTCTAGTTACATTTCATAATTTTCATTGTTTGGTAAATTCATTTATTAAGAGGTAGAACTGGAACTTAAAAATTCAATGCCACAACTGGGATTTGAACCACAGACCTTCCGCTTGCCGGGCGGACGCTCTAACCACTGAGCTATTGTGACAAACTGCCAGAATGGCATTAAATTCTCAAGCCAGTTCATATCATTGCTGCATTGAATTCCTTAAGGTAAAATCTATCAGAAGTAATGCCTAACTCAATTGGCCAAAAAATGGATTTGGTGGCTTTTGTTACAGGCGTCTCAATTGTTCTTTAAAAGAAAGTATGTCAAGTAAGTGTAGAATAATTTCTGCTGGAATATCGAGTATTTGCATCTTTCTGGTATGTTACTTTGGTTTACTTTACTAGTAACTAGTTATATAAAGCTCACTTTTGCTTTCAGAACAAAGACAAAGTACGAGCAAATGCTGCTGCTGCTTGTGAAAGATTGGGAAAATATCGAATGCCATTTGCATGGACAGCTATTTATGTCATGAATATTGTCAATGGTGTGAGCAGCCTTGAACGTGATTCTGGAAGTGATAAAGAAAGCACAGGCTCAAATAGCTTAGGTAAGATCAGATTCTTTTAAAATTTATTTGTTTGAAAATATTTCCAGAAGGCTCATAGTGGAAACAATACACTTAACCCTAGAATCCATATACAGGGCTTCCGAAGCCCTATTACCTAATTCATGAACCATGATATTGTTGTTAAAGTGTGATTACTGATTTTTTTACTATACTAAAGTTCTTCTGGGGTGAGACTTCTGTGTTATCTTTAACCTCTTGAGCGATGGCCATTTAAAACGTCCGCGAGCCGACAACTGCTACCCAATATCCAGCGCAGGGCATTTAAAGTGCTTCGTATATACACAGCTGTATTTTGTGTAAATATTAAGTTATTTTAATGAAACAAAAAGTGGTATAAAACTCGTTATATGCAGTATAAATGTACGTCATCAGCAAAGTTGAGTTGTGTTTACAAAACGTTGAAATGGCACTATTTTGTTTAACTGTGGTGAAAAGTCAACTTTGCTCTGTCAAACGCATCTAATATAAGTTCTCTGAAAGAAACAGTAGTCGACCCATTGTATGTGTGGCTTATGCGTCAGCATACTGTGTAATAAAGCACTACTGTATGCGTGGTCTCTTGAGTCATCAGAATAGAGCAACATTGCAACTTTTGCTTACGTGAGTTTCGTAACTTAGTAGACTCCGTTTCTTTCTTTGTTGAAATACATACATATACTTTCCTGCTTGTAGCTGAAGGGAGAAGTGGTATAAAAAGGTATTTTTGCACCAACTGGATATAACCATATACAATTGTTTGGTAATTTGGGGAGCTCTAAACCCACACAGGACAATGACCTACCTTGACTTCCGACTATCAATAGCTCGCAGCCTAATTGAACAATAACACGTTGGGGGTTGAAAATCCAAAACCCCTGCACCCCTCAGACTTCAAGGAAAACATTATCCTAAAAGGATACCACCAACAGCAAAGAAGTCCCGCCCATCTCGAAAGTGTTTCGTGTGCCGCAAGAAGGGAATTCGCGAATGTGAAGATGTACCCTTGTGTGTTTATCCCTGTTTTGAGGTAAATCACTGCAGAACGAACATATTAAGGTAAGCCAGTAAGGTATATAGACTTAACTAAAATGTTTCATAAAGGGAAAATTAAAATAAGTTGAGCTGGATAAGGGATAAATAAGGGTTAAATGCTTAAATGCACAGGACGTGTATACATGCCCATATCGCTCATCCGTCATTTTAAATGGACGTGATTTCACGCCCATATCGCTGAAGAGGTTAAATAATGCCTTGGGAGTCTTCTGTTAAGATGTCAGGAATAAGGGTAGGAAGGAAGGGAGGGTGAGAGAGGGGGATTGAGAGAGAGATGCACACACGTGCGCACAGACACACACACACACACACACCTCATTCACCTCCCATGATGTGAGAAAGCTATGTTACCTATTCTGCAATTATAACCCATATACATATATGAACCAACATAATACTATGTTCTATTAAGAGTCACAAAATTACTCTACTCACTTAATACCATCACATCTTTAAGCTAACAGATACCTACTGCATTTTGAAAATGCATAGACAACACATAAAATATTGCAATCACTATATCTTACTATAAACATGCCATCCCAAATAAAAAAGTACTGAAAATATTGTAAACAGATAGGAGGGCCTTAGAGACCCTGCTTATGCATTCTCTGAAAAATTCATAACCATGCATACTAGGGCCAGAAGGGTTGATATAGGAATTAATGAGAGAACTTGAAAGGCTACATTTTAAGTCAGGTTAGATTGCCCTAAAAATCAGCAGTAAAAATGGAAAAGCTAGCTGTCTAAATGCCATTCATCCATATTACAGATCTAAATGGTCGGAGTGCTTAGCATAATACTATACATTTTTGTAACATATTGAAAGCATATTGAGATAATTTTATCTTTGAATATATTTATAAAAAATTAAATTTTATTTTTACAATGAAAATGTAATTTTGCCCAAATGTCCATTTTCAACTTTTCTTAAAAACACTGGTTCCTTAACTTACAATATCTAGTACCTGGGCGACCGAGCTTCGCTCGGCGTTTTTCGCCTCTGTTTTTGAGAAATCTTTTAATCTTTTTTGTGGGAGAAAAACCTAAAAGGAAAAAACGTTAACTAAATAATCATTTTTGTCGCAATTGTTAAGAGTAAAAAAGTACTTAAGTAGAGAAAACACTGTGAATGTAATATGCAGCATTTCTATTTCAAACATGCACAAAATTGTATGACTTATTTGCAGAAGAGTGAGTAGAAAGAGATATGAATGTGTTAACCTAAAAGTGAGTAGAGAAAACACTGTGAATGTAATATGCAGCATTTCTATTTCAAACATACAGATAATCGTATGGCTTATTTCTAGAACAGTGAGTAGAGAAACAGTTATGAATGTGTTGCCCAAAAGTAAGTAGAGAAAGCAATGTGAATGTAATATGTAGCATTTCTATTTCAAACATGCAGGAAATTGTATGACTTCTTTGTAGACGAGTGAGTAGAGAAACAGATGTGAATGTGTTAACTAAAAGTGAGAGGAGAAAACAGTGTGAATGTAATAGCATTTCTATTTCAAACTACTGAACATGATATAACTTATTTTAAAACTGGGTATAAAAATGATTTTTAGTGTAAAATCACGTTTTTATGGAAAATTGTTAATAGAAGAGTGAGTAGAGAAAGAGATGTGAATGTGTTACCTAAAAGTAGTTAAGTAGAGAAACCACTGTGAATGTAATATGCAGCATTTCTGTTTCAAACATGCCGAAAATGGTATGACTTAATTGTAGAAGAGTGAGCAGAGAGAGAGAGAGAGAGAGAGAGAGAGAGAGAGAGAGAGAGAGAGAGAGAGAGAGAGAGAGAGAGAGAGAGAGAGAGAGAGAGATGTGAACGTGTTACCTAAAAGTGTGTAGAGAAAACACTGTGAGAGTAATTTGCAGCATTTCTATTTCAAATACAGAAAATTGTATGACTTATTTCTAGAAGTGAGTAGAGAAACAGTTATGGATGTGTTACCCAAAAGTAAGTAAAGAAAGCAGTGTGAATGTAATACGTAGCATTTCTATTTCAAACATGCACAAAATTGTATGACTTATTTGTGGAAGAGTGAGTAGGAAGAGATGTGACTGTGTTACCTAAAAGTGAGTAGAGAAAACAGTATGAATATAATATGTAGCATTTCTATTTCAGACATACAGAAGATTGTATGACTTCTTTGTAGAAGAGTGAGTAGAGAAAGAGTTGTGAATGTATTACCTTAAAGTGAGAGGAGAGAGCAGTGTGAATGTAATAGCATTTCTATTTCAAACATACAGAACATGGTATGACATTTTAAAAAGTGGGGATAAAAATGATTTTTGGGATAAACAATGTTTTTTATGGAAAATTTTTTATAGAAGAGTGAGTAGAGAAATAGATGTGAATGTGTTACCCAAAAGTACTTAAGTAGAGAAACCACTGTGTATGTAATATGCAGCATCTCTATTTCAAACATACAGAAAATTGTATGACTTATTTTAAAAGTGGGGACAAAATGATTTTTGGTGTAAAATCATGTTTTTTATGGATAATTGTTTATAGAAGAGTGAGTAGAGAAATAGATGTGAATGTGTTACCTAAAAGTACTTAAGCAGAGAAGCCACTGTGAATGTAATATGCAGCATCTATTTCAAACATACAGAAAAGTGTATGACTTATTTGTAGAAGAGTGAGTAGAGAAAGAGATGTGAATGTGTTACCTAAAAGTGCGAGGAGAAAACAGTGTGAATGTAATAGTACTTCTATTTCAAACATACAGAAAATAGTATGACTTATTTTAAAACTGTGGATAAAAACTTTTTTTGTGTAAAATCACGTTTTTTATGGAAAATTGTTCATAGAAGAGTGTGTAGAGAAAGAGATGTGAATGTGTTATCTAAAAGTGAGTAGAGAAAACACTGTGAATATAATATGCATGCATACAAAAATTTAACTAAATCTTAAGAGCCATTTCTGAAATACCGGGAATATACCTATATACAAGAATTGCACTGTAGAAGCGGGAATAAAAAATAATATTTTTTATGTAAAATAGCGTTTTTTCGGGAATTACACCTACATAGATGAACTTAAAAAGCAAAACCCTATCTGAATACAAAATTTGATGGAAATCGTTAGAGCCGTTTCCAAGTTGCGCAGAATAAATATATATATATATACAAGAATTGCTCGTTTAAATATATAAGATATCTATAATCCACTAGGCTTCATTTTCTGTAACATATTGAAAGCATCTGGAAGTTTCAGACATAATGCCTTTAGTATAGGCCATTATGTATGTTTCAGCTATTATTTTGCAGTCATTTTTTAATAAGTTTCAGCATTATTTGGGTAGGACATATTGGATGGACAAAATAATTATACCAACAGTTTGCAACTTCATTTTTATAATGTATAAAATAAAAGGAAATTGTGATGGTATTGAGTCTAAAGTCACAAATTCTTGACAAAATCAAAATTTTTATGCAGAAACGATGCATTTTTACACAGAAATAATTTGGTAAAATTAAATTCTTTCTAAATGATTACAGATAGAAAATCAAGCAGCAGTAGTTTTGACCAGTTTCGTAAAAGGGCCAGTGATATGGGCTCATTAACTCGACGAGGATCCTTAGAGAGGCGAAGCAATTCTGAGAAACGTAGAAGTTGGTCTCCAGAGGACTTTGGCTCCAGTCTTGATAATTTCCGTCCAGTCACTTTAACAGTTTCTAGCTTCTTCAAGCAGGTAGGATCTATTTCAGATAACACTGTTATACTAAGATCAATGCTTTTATTCTGATGTCATTCTGCATGTAAAAGCCATCTGATTAAGGACTTCAGAATGCGTATTCCAGTGACTTGAGGATTGTATTTTCCATTTTGTCAATTAAAAAATCAAATTTGTTTACTCTACTCAGTCAGTTATGTCTGTTTAACTAGGATGGCATATTTAGTCTTAACAGCAGTGCTTTATGATAAGACTTATTTCTAGTAATCTCAACAAAGTGAGAAATGGCGTTTTACTTTCAGGAGAGTGATAGACTCCGTGATGAGGATTTATACAAATTTCTGCAGGATTTGAAACGACCATGTTCAGTAATGAAGAAGCTGAAATGCATTCCAGGAACCCTTAAGTTAGACATTTCTCCATGTCCAGAGGAGCTAAAATACTGCCTAACACCAGAGCTTGTTCGTCTCCAGCCATATCCAGGTATTACCACAGGATTTAATTAAAATGCACTTAGTATATTTTCTCAACATATTTTCAAATGTACTTGAAGGTATTTTAACTATCACTTATGATTAGTATTGCAAAACTAGCTAAATACTCTTATTCCATTAAATCTGTGAATCCTTTAAGGAGTATGAGGGTTGTGCAGAAAGCTCTTAGCCTGAGAAAGAAAACACAAGGTTGTTGTAAGTGTTGACAAAAATTGTAAGTTTTGACACAGTCTCTTTTCAACCCTCTATATTTGAACCAGCACTCTTAACTTGTTAATACCTGTACTCTGGAATGATTTGTCCAACTCTGGAAAGAATGAGTTGTGACTTAAGATCTCTGCATCAAAGGCAAATACTTTCCAGCGAGCTATTTCTTCATATTTGGGAGAAAGAAAAGCTCATTAGAAGCCAAATTTGGTGGCAGTGGTTCAAAATACAAGTCATGCATCTTTTTAGTTGCAAATCAAGTGTGCAGTGGTGTATTACTTTGTGGAAAAAAACATTCTTTTCTGACAAATGAAGTCTTTCACCTTCTTAGCCTTCTTAAATTGCTCCAAGAAAGCGAAATAGCACTCTCTATTGATGGCTTTGCCCTTTTCCATGTAGTGTACCAACATTACAATCTGAACATGCCGGAAAACAATGGCCATTACCTCTCTTACAGAGGGAACATATTTGGTCTTCTTTGGAGCACTTTCACCCTCTTTCATTCTTTGGCTGTAATGCTGTTTTATTTCTGGTCTGTGGTGAATGCATGTTTAATCAGTAGTGGTATAATGTCATAGAAAGTTGGTTGAATTGTGTGTGAACATGGCCATGCACTCCTATAAGATTTGCATTCAGATGCACTTATGATAGGCAGTTAACAAACATACCACTTTCATGCTGCAAGGTTTCTCATATACAAATGGCCCTACAAAATCTTCCACACATGATATAATGAGATTGTGGTAACTAGATGCCCTGGATGTTCATCATAAAAAATGAAGGAAGCCAACATTTGAACCCCACAGCCTATTTCTTCACCACAGAGAAAGATGACGAAACATCTTCCAGAGTAGAAACCATTTTCTTCTTCATCCCCTTTGGTATTAAACTGTATAATGTAAGGTATTGAATCACTGCATGACATTCAATTTTATCGCTTTTTGGAAGAATCTTGAACTGGTTTATTTTGCAGTACTATAACAAGCAAACAATGTATGAACTTGCATGTTGTGCTCTCTGAAGGATCACGATTGATAATTATCCTTGCTGTTTCATGCTGCCATTACCATCTCTGTGTCAGGCTGAGAGAGAAGTTTCTAAATCCTCATGTACTGTCTATGGTAGGAATAGCTCTCTCTAGAGACTCTAACATTTCTTGAATAAAATACCTTTAGTATCATGAGCAAAAAGGGTAAACATTTAGTATAAACACCTGAAAAAAAATTTTTGTTATTTAATGATGCTGTCAATTGCCAGGATCATATCAGCATTGCCGATGTGCCAGAATTTTGTCCCACAGGAGTTCTTTTATATGCCAGTAAATCTACTGACATGGAGCTGTTGTTTTTAAGCACACTTAAAAACCATCGGTCTGGGCCAGATTTGAACCTGCAACCTTGGGATCACTAGGCCACACACCTGAAGTATTAACAGTGAAGCAGATATAATCCACCAATATCATAAATAATGAAGAGACCACAGGCTTCGCTTATCTTAAATATGTGGTGTAAGTTATAGAAATTCTGACTAGTTTTGTCAGGTCTTCCTGACATCCTGAAGGTGACTGACCTTGGTCAACCTTGCTACTAGCATGTGATGGCATCACTATTACAAACTTCTGAACACAAAAGAAACTTGCTAATAGCATCAATTGGTAGTATTCCGAAATTCATAACATGGTCCCTATTTTTCAAAATGTAATTTTTTTCTCAAACCTTAAATCTATGGGTTCATTTAACTGTTTTAATTATAATTTAACCTCTGGATTTATTTTATGATTAAATGACCAAAAATGAGATGCCACAATGATTTGTCCATCTATTTATTCTGATATTTCTAAAATGTTCCTTTATTCTGTTTTTAAATGACATTTTATTTCACCAATGTAAACCTTGTCACAATCCAAACAGCTTACTTGATAAATGCCTGACAATGAAACAGATTAATCCAACGGATAATGTAGTCAATGTAAGATTTAAAGCTTTCACGGCGCACGTTATTTATTAAAGTTTCACGGGCGATCAGCCGTGTGAGGTTTGAAAATATTGAGCTTTCGGCCATTCTAAACTCCATGGCCTTCGTCAGAATGAAATGACCGTTATTTTCCCGCTCCCCCTATATATACAATGTTAGATGAGAGGGGGTTGCGTTGCCCTGGCCAATGAGCGGGTGACGATTTGTGATTGGGCCTGCTGTTTCGGGCTATGTTTGTCACCGGCCACAGTGTTTTCTTGAGGGTCAGTACTTGGACCAGAATCACTATAGTTGCTGTTGTGAATGTGTTTCATGGCTATTGTCCAGGCAGGGCTTAGCTGAAGACCGCGGTCCCTGTTGTAATTGTTTGGATGTAGTTTGATTTGAATGGCTTCCTTAATGACTCTGTCCCAGTATTTATCCGTATGCTCCAGAACTTTGATGTCTTCAAAGTTTATTTTGTGGACATACTCTATACAATGCTCGGCCACTGCTGACTTATCTGGTTGTAGGAGCCTGATATTGCGTTGATGTTCTTTACACCTTTCTTCTATTGTGCGTCCTGTTTGGCCTACATACACTTTACCACATTCGCAAGGAATCCTGTAAACTCCTGGGACCTTGAGTCGAAGTGGTTCTTTTACCGGTCTAAGGTATTCTTGGATCTTCTTTGGAGGTGTGAAGAAGGTCTTGATGTTATACCTAGCGAGTATGCGGGAGATCTTGTTTGAGACGGAACCTTTAGAATGGTATGTAGGCTTTGCTCGGCCAGCTATCCATTCTTTGAGTGAGGCGTTGGGGGTTGTTTCGATTGTTTTCAACCTTCTTGCGTGCCTTTTTGATGTCGTTATCACTGTATCCGTTTTTCAGCAATGTGTCTCGTAGGTATTTAAGTTCCTGCTTAAGGTGGTCTTCATCCGCAATATCGAAAGCTCGGTGAAACAAGGTGGAGATAACTGTCTTCTTTTGAGTAGGATGGTGGTGACTGGAGGCGTCCAAGTAGCGGTTGGTGTGTGTTGGTTTCCTGTATACCGTGTGACCTAGGCTGCCGTCCGGCTTCTTGTAGACCAGAACATCTAGGAAGGGGAGTGAGCCATCGATCTCAACTTCCATGGTAAACTTGATGTTCGCATGTAGGTTGTTGAGGTGGTCTAAGAAGGTGGAAAGTTTTCCTTTTCCATGTGGCCGGATAACAAAGGTATCATCCACGTATCTGAAGAAAGCCTTTGGTTTGTCTGAGGTGGTGTCCAGGGCAGTATGTTCAAAGCTCTCCATGAAAAAGTTGGCAATAGCAGGTGACAACGGTGAACCCATGGCTACCCCATCCGTCTGTTCGAAGAACTGGCCATTGTAATTGAAGTATGTGGAAGTGAGCGTGTGTCTGAAAAGCTGGTACAGATAGGAGCTGTAGCTTTATCCAGTCACTTTATACAGAAAATTTCAGCGCTGAAAGTGGACCCGGATGATATTTTGGTGAGCTTTGATGTGGAATCCTTGTTCACCAGAGTGCCGCTAGAGGACTCACTACAGCTCCTATCTGAACGGTTTCCGGAAGACATCACCCAGCTTTTCAGACACACGCTCACTTTCACATACTTCAATTACAATGGCCAGTTCTTCGAACAGACGGATGGGGTAGCCATGGGTTCACCGTTGTCACCTGCTATTGCCAACTTTTTCATGGAGAGCTTTGAACATACTGCCCTGGATACCACCTCAGACAAACCAAAGGCTTTCTTCAGATACGTGGATGATACCTTTGTTATCTGGCCACATGGAAAAGGAAAACTTTCCACCTTCTTAGACCACCTCAACAACCTACATGCGAACATCAAGTTTACCATGGAAGTTGAGATCGATGGCTCACTCCCCTTCCTAGATGTTCTGGTCTACAAGAAGCCGGACGGCAGCCTAGGTCACACGGTATACAGGAAACCAACACACACCAACCGCTACTTGGACGCCTCCAGTCACCACCATCCTACTCAAAAGAAGACAGTTATCTCCACCTTGTTTCACCGAGCTTTCGATATTGCGGATGAAGACCACATTAAGCAGGAACTTAAATACCTACGAGACACATTGCTGAAAAACGGATACAGTGATAACGACATCAAAAAGGCACGCAAGAAGGTTGAAAACAATCGAAACAACCCCCAACGCCTCACTCAAAGAATGGATAGCTGGCCGAGCAAAGCCTACATACCATTCTAAAGGTTCCGTCTCAAACAAGATCTCCCGCATACTCGCTAGGTATAACATCAAGACCTTCTTCACACCTCCAAAGAAGATCCAAGAATACCTTAGACCGGTAAAAGAACCACTTCGACTCAAGGTCCCAGGAGTTTACAGGATTCCTTGCGAATGTGGTAAAGTGTATGTAGGCCAAACAGGACGCACAATAGAAGAAAGGTGTAAAGAACATCAACGCAATATCAGGCTCCTACAACCAGATAAGTCAGCAGTGGCCGAGCATTGTATAGAGTATGTCCACAAAATAAACTTTGAAGACATCAAAGTTCTGGAGCATACGGATAAATACTGGGACAGAGTCATTAAGGAAGCCATTCAAATCAAACTACATCCAAACAATTACAACAGGGACCGCGGTCTTCAGCTAAGCCCTGCCTGGACAATAGCCATGAAACACATTCACAACAGCAACTATAGTGATTCTGGTCCAAGTACTGACCCTCAAGAAAACACTGTGGCCGGTGACAAACATAGCCCGAAACAGCAGGCCCAATCACAAATCGTCACCCGCTCATTGGCCAGGGCAACGCAACCCCCTCTCATCTAACATTGTATATATAGGGGGAGCGGGAAAATAACGGTCATTTCATTCTGACGAAGGCCATGGAGTTTAGAATGGCCGAAAGCTCAATATTTCCAAACCTCACACGGCTGATAGCCCGTGAAACTTTAATAAATGTAGTCAATCTTTCAAATTGTGGTTAAAATGAAAGAGAACTCCATTTCCCAAATAAAGGTATAAAAACTTCTGTAAAGTTTTCAAAAAATAGATGATTGCAGATTCGAAATAATGAGTCAAGATTTAAATGAAACTGATAAATTCTTGATCAAATTGAAAGGCAGTAATGTTTTGCAGGATTTGAGTAAATATCACTCTAAAGGAAATCATAACAATCAGATCATAAAATCATTGAAGGAAAAAGATGTAATTTATGCGAAAGCTGATAAACAAAATAGGATTGTAACTTTGGATGAATCATTATTTTAATAGAGTGGAACTTTTACTTCAAGGTGAGGATTACATAAGAATTAATAATGACCCATTAAAATCATGCATTACAACATTTGATAAAGTTCTTGATGAAGTGAAAATTATACATGATAAAGAAAGTTTGTTTTACATTTAGAGGTTGGTAATAGCTACATCATCACACATAATACTTGTAGCAAGGTCGACCAAGGTTAGTCCTGTGAGGATGTTAGGAAGACCTGATGAAACTAGTCAGTGTTTCTGTAATTTACAGAATATTTAAGATTAGTGAATCCTGTGATAAGGGTAAACATTCTTAAGAGAAAAAGTAAAATTTTGGGATGGGAAAATATAATACCTTGGGTCACTAGAGCTAAATAGAGGGGCAGGATTTTCAGACTTGCTTTAAAACACCAAACATTGACAACATAAAATAAATCTTTGTGACAGCTGCTTGGAACATGCATTTCTGATACTGTTGAAACTTTGTAACTGGTTTATTGTAGAAACTACATAGCATTGTATCCCAAAGACAATTAATTGCATTTTCATAGGCTTGCTATATTTATTTATCTACATTGACCTTTGGCAACATAATGAGAAGTGTTTCTAAAACCTTTCATGAATATGTCATCCCTTTAACCTAGACTGCTGTGGATCTAGACTCTGACCAATCTTTTACCTAAATGTTTCTGAAATTACCCAATAACTTGTTTTTCAACATTTTAGATTGTTATTGCATTCTGTGTGGCAGGGTTATAGATGTCATTCTTTAAATCAGAGAGATATCTCAGTCAGTGCATTGGAAAACTTAGCAGCACATTATGTCTCTCTTTCATAGCTTTTATGAAAAATGCTTTAGAAAGATGGAATGTTTCCCAGTCACATACTTCATGTTGCAGGCAAGTAGAGATTGCATTGAAGGGTAGGTCACATCCTCCTCAGAACAAGTTCTAGTGTGAGTATGAAAATGACTGAGAAAGCATTGCAAGAAATTAATTGCAACAAATTAATGAAGGAAACTTTATGTCAAACCACTTATTCTAAGTATTGGAAAGCACGAATGCTAATGGCTTCATTGCCAGATGCAAGGCACTAGAAAACAACAACAACAACTTATTCTAAGTTTGAAAGGAGCAACAAAAGAAAATAAATGCTTTAAATATACTTATACTTAAAGTAGACAAAATAGCAACAGCAGTTAAAAAAAGAAATTGATAATTAATAAAAATAAAATAAAAGTAAGTTCATGTCTATATGCTAAAACGTGGACTTATTATTACTCTAAAAAAACTAAACTAAACCTCTAGCGCTACAGCCCAGGAAAGGCTTTGGCTTGCCGCCCAGCCGTTGCATCCCCCACCTCTGCCCACTACAGGCATCATTGGTGGGGTGCAGTACTGGAGCGTGGGATGTGGTCAGCACCTGAGTCCTCCTGGCCAGTTATGCGGCCTTCGCGATTTGGGGCCGCTACTTCTCCATCAGTAGCTCCTCAGTTGGTCCCCTGGGACCTAACGAGACTGAGTGCACACCGTGCCAGACCTCCCAGCGGGGGGAAAATCCCCGTGCTGGTTCCAGGGATCGAACCTGGGTCCTCCATGCCAGAGGCAAGCGGGCTACCAACTACACTACCTAGGTCTTATTACTCTACACTTAGAATTATAGGCGGTGGAAATAATTAATGGGTTTATTAATAATAACTGTGGATAGTATGTTGTCTAATATTTTGTGTCATCTGGAGTAGAACCTGGATTAATTTTGAGCCTTATGAATTTTGTAAAGGGTTTGGCATGAACAAAATTTTATGGTATGTAATGGATACTTTGTATTTTTAAAAAGTTTTTATAAATTGCATGTAATTGGATATGACTGGCAAAGAGCCCGGGCTGAATGCCTAGTCATACCTATAATTGTAATAATTTTGCACTAATTAATGAAGTAGCTGGCTACCAGTTACTTATATTATATATATACACACATACAGGGTGTCCCAAAAAATCACAGACAACGCTTAGTATGTTGAGCAGGACAGCAAACTGATCGGTTTTCAAATAGGAACCCCTGTCCGGAAATGTTTGGTCGCTGTAGCGCATCGAAGCATGAGAAGGGTGTATGCTCAAATTTTGTCAATAAACCCAGCAGTGAGCTGTCTACATGACAAGCAGGCTTCGAACTGTGTACCTCATATGTCATTGCACAGCCTACATCAATGATGAGCCTCATGCACATGACCTAATACGTGCGGCTGTCTTTGAAGATTTTCAATTGCTCTGTGGACTTGAGCCATAAGGCCCTCTGCTGATGTTACAGGAGTGCCATACATCATACTCTTCATACAACTCCACAGAAAATAGTCGACAGTTGTCAGATCTGGTGACTGTGTTGGCCATGGAAGTAGTCCACCTCTACCAATCGGTCAATTTGAATATGTAATGTTGAGATGACTTCGCACATTTACATCAAAGTGTGCTGGAGCTCAAGTGGCCATTTCAGCAGCTGTGTACTTGTACGTACTGTACTGGAAACTACACAAGTAGCGCATGAGGATGCACACAAAGGACTATTTAGCACATGTGCAGGAATGTTATTATGTTCAGATCGTTCATCCCAGTACACAGATGGCTAAAGTGTTGTATACCTTCGATACCAAAATGAATCTTAACAAATTGTCACAACCGTTCCTTCTCAAACTTCAATGCTCTCCAGTGTCCAAATCATGCATTTCCAGACAGGGGTTCCTATTTGAAAACAGATCAGTTTGCCATCCCGCACAACATACAAAGTGTTGTCTGTGTATTTTGGGACACCCAGTATATATATTATAAACTTCACTTTCCACACCAGAATACGTTTTGAAGACTGTTGTCTGCATCACCAGCCTTGATTCATTACCATGCTAATGATGGAAATAACAGTCTCTGGGTCATCCATTATGACATAAAACTGGAGGATGTTAAACTTAAAAAAAAAAAGAAAAAAAGGGCTCTAAAACATGTCCCAGTATATAGAGTGAATTTAGAGTAGTAGAAACTCCAAATACTTCTGTATAAACGTCAAAGTAACTTCATTCTGTTTTTACCAAAAAATATTTAACAAGTTCATGTGTTTACTTGATTGTTCAAAAAAGCAAATACAGGCAAAAATTGTGTTTTATTTTGCAGCTTATTGGATTACAATAAATTAAAATTAAATATTTTATTTAAACATTAAATAGAAAGCACTAAAAACTACCCTATTTTCCTGATATTTGAATTACAGCATATTTGTAGATTGGCTCGACTACTCTGGAGTAACACCGGACTGAGTGAGGACTGGCACGCCCTCCACCATAGTTTCATGTGAATGACTGGCAAGTCATGAGTACAGAACACTAACTACGGTACTAACTTCCACTAGGCTTATGTGCATCACAACAGATTTTGAAGCTGAGACCTTCAATGTGAACACATTCTCTGTATCTCCAAAAACAATTCTGGCTTACCGAATGTGCCCATATTATTCCTAAAGTTCTTCACCACGCTGCAAAAGTTGGTGTGCAGCAAATACGCATAGGATTATTGGTCTCATATTTTATGGCAGAACAGTTGATTCACATGTTTATGTAAATTCTATTTTAAATTTTTTTTGCAACTAACAAGAAATGAAAGATTGTGTGGCTGGTTTCAGCAGGATTCAGCTATAGCGCAACTGCTGCAAATTCTGTGCATGAATTCGGAAGTGTGCATGGTTACAGAATAATTAGTTGAGGATTGTGGCCACCTTGTTCCTGTGACTATTTCCATGTGATTTTTATTGATGGGGGAGAGTTCAGCATGCGGTTGCATGTACATATAATGCTATGGAAAATTGTGATTTTTACAAAACTTGTAAATTGTGGCAAAACTAGGTATTAGGGAAGAAAGTCAAGATTAAAAATGTAGTTCAGCTGCATTTCTGTTACATACTTCAATAAAAATTGTCTTAATTGCTCCATGTCTGAATTATGTGCCATGAAAGAGGAGCAGAATTTATTTTTTCTGCCAATTTTTTGTTCATCTCTGGATGTGGAATCACCTTCTGAGTGGAAGATATCTATATGCCTTCCATTCATTACATCAACAATTGAAAGCATGATAAATTTGTTCATAGGGGCCATACTTCATATTTCTTATACATATTCATTACAGCACAGATAGGAAAAGCACTATACATGTATTTATATTTCTCATATTTGGGTATTCTTATATCTGTTCACTATATTACCTTGACAATAACAAGGGAATTAATTCATTCATAATGTAAGCCAGAACGGAAGAAGTAAACTAACAATTGGACAACTAAATTATAAGATTTTCTACTAGGCACTATTAAACTTATTGAGTAAAAGTAGAAATTCACTTGTTAGAATTGTATTTACATGCTATTAGTTCTTTAAAACTTCAAAGTATGCCTCATTTGATTCAAAGCATGCCTCCCAACATTTTTCGATATGTATAAATACACTGGTGTGCAAAACTTTCAGATGAAAGTAACTTTCACATGCTTGTTTGGTGAAACTTGAGCCATACATAGAAGGAACTACCATAATGTGGTACAGTGGGCAACTAAAAGAAATATGCAATGAGATGAACAGAAATGACATTGTTATACAGAGACAATAAGTTACGGACATTACAAAAGGAAGGACATGATTCTTAAGGGTATGTAATCACTAGGGACAGTGATGCATGCTCTGCAATATTGTAAACAATGCCTAAAAAGGTATCCTTTTGCTTTCTCGCTCTGATTGGAGCGGTAACGGAACTACTTTCGTAACCACGTGTTGCTAAGAGAGAAAATCTCATGGAGCCTACAACTATCATCGCCTGCCTTTGACCCACTTCACGCGGTAGTTTAAAACACGCTACTGATTAGATAACAATTGTGTGTAGCACTCTGAACTAAAAACATAATAACAAATATAAATTTAAAACCACCATAGAAAAGAAAGCTTTAACATACCGAATCTGAATCTGAAAGTGGTTGAATTCCATTTAGATCGGAGTTCTGCTCCCCTCTCTCTTTATCTTTGGTGTACCCAGTGGCTGCCAATTAACCTAAAATTATAAATACAGCGAACGCTAGCGTAAACTCCCGTGAATCAGAGATGTAAGCTTATATAAATAGCGGATTATAAACATATAATGAACGCATGCTCATGGGATTTGGAGTGACCAATGGTAAACTCAGAATCTTAATGGCTATAGGCGTGGTTAACTTGCCTGTTCTTAACCTTTCACTGCACGCACAATTTATACTGAATGAAAATAGATACACCTGTAAACTCTGCTGTAAGGTTAACAATCTCTTTGATAGCTGAAGTGGGATATTTCTCGCATAGTTTGTGGAGCACATTGAGAATTATAACTTTTTCACCACATGTTAGAGGCTTCCCTCTGCAATGTTTTATAAACTGCACTTGTTTGGCCATGATGGATCACTAACACTCTCACTTTCCCACTTCCAAAGCTGAGCAGCAGAAGCCAGTCTGCACATGTTCTTTGTGCATTTTCTGATAAAGTACAATTAATTACTTTAGATTAATTTTGTTGCAGTCCTACATGGTACAATAACACGTTAAACATACCATTGTTACATAATACAGAGAAGATCCAGTAGTTTTTGTTACTATTGAGTGAACTACTCTGTAGCCGATGTACCTTGTAATACGCGGTATCAGCCATGAATGTACACTTTAATTCTATTTGTACACGTGGTCCTGTTTACATCACGACCAATTCTTTCGGTGGACTAGTGTAGTAAGGAGTTCTTGTGGTAGGGCCTTCCATTCCTCTACCAATGTGGTTAAGAACTTCTGGATGGTTGTGGATGGATATGGACATGCTCCAATATGTCTCCACAATGCATCCCACATGTGCTTGATGGGATTTAAGTTGGGGGATTTAAGCCCAGTCCAATCCCCAGATATCTTCTCATTCCAAGAGCTACTTCACCTGTGCTGTTTGATGCAGTAGGGCATTGCCAAGTCATAAAAATGATGCCAGGGCCAAATGAACCCTTGAAAAGACTCACATGGAAAAGAAATAAAATACCACAATATTGTTAACCAGTGAGTGAACCATGTTTAAAGTTGTGGAGGTCGATATGCCTATACAGCATTATCCCTTCCCACACAACACCTGCACCACCATAATGATCATATTTGACAATGCTCTTGGATGCATTAGGTGTTCCCTTCTCCTGCCAGATGAAGGTACATCAAGAATCACTACTCAGACTGAATCTGCTCTCATCCAAGAAGAGCACACATCCCACTCCTCATTGGTTCACATCTCTTGTTCTTGATACCATCATAGAAGGTGCCACTGATGTGCAGGTATCGATGGAAAACAACATAGTGGTCATTAGGCAAAGAGACCACCCCCATTCAGTCGCCATACCATTGTGGAGCACGAGATTGCGTGCCTTGCAGTCTTGCATTTGCATCCGTTGTTTGACATGGACCCCTTCTTGTCTGCTGCACAAAGTAGCAGTCATCTGCTACTCTAGTTGACTGTGTACGACCACCTCCTCTCCTTTGTGCAGCAGTGTCTGTGGTTCAGAGGGCTCCCCTTGCACGTAAAACAATGCTGTGAACAATGCCAAACTCTGGGGCTACACTTGTCAAACTTTGCCTTTCTTCCAGCTTCCTGATGATTCTTCCTCATGTGAAGTCGTCCAAATGTTGTCTCTGGGCTATGGTTAATGAAGAACACCACTACAGTAACAGCTCACTGAATGACCCATACTGTTTTATCCCATTCCTGAATGACACATACTGTTTTATCCCATTCCTTCAACGGCCGCGCCGTAGCCAAGTGGTTAGACCATCTGCTTCTCACCAAAGTGGCTCAGGTTCAATCTCAGGCAACCGCATGTGGGATTTGTGGTGGACAAAGGGACACTAGGGTGGGTTTCCTTCAGGTTCTCCTGTTTCCCCCACCGTCTCATTCCACTGGTGCTCCATCTTGATTCCATGTATCATCAGTGTCACCGCCTGCAGTGCAGTATGTAGTAAAAGCGGGCGTTAAACACTAAAAAAAAAAGCCCATTCCTTCAACTGCCTTGTGTTGTTGGGCCAGACACATTTGATGCTATAGTCACGCTGACCTTGCACCGTATGTCATCCAACATGCTGTGCACATGTGGGAGAGCTCTGGCAATATGTTCCCGCACTTTCGTAATTTCCACCAAGTAATTATATTATATTACTTTATCTTGTCCTTCAGTTTTGCACGCCAGTGTATTTCAGGATTTCTGGTAGTTGCTATGGTTAAATGCCCCTGTCCATAGCTGACTGCAACTGTGGTATATATTTTAAGGCAGTAGTGTTACCTTTTTATTTTATTTCCTTTTTTTCTCTTACAGATGAAAAGGGACGACCCACAAAAGAAACACTGGAATTCCCACCCCGAGAAGTGTTTGTACCTCATTACCTGTATAGGAATCTCATATATGTGTATCCTAAGGAGGTGAATTTTGCAAGCAGGGCTGGTAAATGTTTTGTTTATTAATTTCTTATGATAGTTATGTTGGAAAAACACAGCACCACTGCTGTGGATTGTATGTTATTTTCTTTAGAGAATAGTGTTATTTTTCTCTTCATGGGATGGTTACATGATCTGTCTTTTGACTAAGTGTGCTAATGGAAATGACAGTAAATAAATGCTTTGCTTCAAAAGAATTGCATTGAAATATGAATAAAATCCATTTCTCATAGCTTAGATAACTTATTTTGAGGAAATGCAACTTATCATATTTTTTGTATAATTTACACATCCGTGTATTTTGTGCATCTATGTATATATATTCTTTTTTTTATAACTTCAAGAGGCAATCAAGAAGCTTGACCTCCCCACTACATTCTATCTTCATGGAGGTGTATTTCATTAAACATCATGGAAAGAGTTTTGAGAAGATACAAATCTCCAAAAACTTTGACAGATCAAAAGACAATATCTATTTTGCTGACTGACTCGTTGACTCAGGTGACCCTGGAAATGACATGCCTTTCTTGGTATTACTATTACCATGAAGTAATGTGTCTGTGCTGTGCATGTGTCTTTGGCAACATTGCGTATGTTTTGATGAGCAGATGGTGAAGTGTACTATGAACCACAATATGAGTGCATATATGAGAGCCTCTGGTTTGTTGACAATCTGCAACGTTGTCAAAACTTGGGATCAGAGTGAACTGACGGGCAAAGTAATATTAGGAATGCAGAGTTGCAAAATGAAAATAATACTACATTTGCAAGATTCAGCTCACTAGTAAATACAAATTGGAATTGTGGATGTTTTCTTTATGTGATCTGATTTCCAGCCCCCTTGTTTTTCTAAACTGTTTGGTTCTTCTTCCCACCAAATGCAAGTAGAAACAATGCCCATACTGCAGCAAAATAAGCAGCTTGCACATGGAATTGTTAACTGTAATCCTTTGCATTAACATCACTTTTCTTCATTCCTAATTCATATTATTTAGCACTGTGTTAATATTGTGTCATTATTCCACCAAGATCACATATCTAATTGCTACAAATTATGTATATGTATACAAACTATTTGTATTTACATAATGGACAAGAACATGGACAGTTGATATAACTGCTTAGGTTTATTTTGGTTCACTTAAAAGAATTTTATTGTTTCATAGTGAACATCAATATTTGCTGGGGGATAAGAACCAATAAGTTGTTCTTTATGGAGATATATTTTATTAGGCATTGTGGAAAGTAGTTTTAAGAAGACAGAAATTTAACTGCCTTGATAGATTGGAAGATTATGCCAACTCAGATGACAGTGCAAATGATGCATCTGTCCTTGTTCCTGCCACAGTGATGAGGATAAGTAAGGTAAAGGGAATTAAAACTCATTTACTATGGTTTGGAACCACAACTTTTATTCAGTGCACAACTTGTATATCTCTATTTTAGAAATCCAAAATGTTGTCCAAAAGGTACATCAGTTACATAAGCATACTAACCAGATTTTACAGTTTACCCATTAAATTTGCCCCTGTGGACAAAAAAAAAAAAAAGAAAAGAAGAGTCATGTCTGGAACGCCAGGCTAGTGTAATGGCAGTAAACAACTCCATGAGTACTAAATAATTTGCAGTTTTCAGCAAATAGTGTGTCTGTCTATCTGGCATGTATGTCTGTAGGTAGGTATGTGCATCTAAACACATACACACACGCACGCACGCACGCACGCACGCACGCACACACGCACACACGCACGCACCCACCCACCCCCCCCCCCCCACACACACACACACACACACACACACACACACACACACAAACACACGCACGCACGCACGCACACACACACACACACCCACACCCACACCCACACCCACACCCACACCCACACCCACACCCACACCCACACCCACACCCGCACCCGCACCCGCACCCGCACCCGCACGCACGCACGCACGCACGCACGCACGCACGCACACACACGCGCGTACACACTACAGCAATGGAGGTGTTGTTATGGCTTTGTGGGCTGATTAAACATGTTAAGAGTTTTACCACATATATGATAAAGCCATAAATTGTGTAAAAAAATAGTAGCAAACGAACGAACAGAGAATAAGTAAAAGAGGAATAAAAGTATGGGAGGTTTCCTAAAAAAAGCAAAGGAAAAAAGGAGTAGAAACAAGGGGAAAAAAAAGAAAAGAGAAAGAGAGGAGAGTTATGTGATTAGGTCAAAAGGGAAAGAGATGGCAAAGTCTCTTACTTGTAATAAAATTTAAGCAGAAAGAGAACTTGCCAGTACAACATTAAACTCCCCAAAGTACTGGCAAGTTGGCAATTTATATCACATTCCTTCCAAAAAAACTGACGCCCTGACCTTGCCTGCAGATGGAACTGTTTTCGCCTTCTTTGGAGCTCATTCTCCCCTTTCAATCCTCTCTTTTTACTGTTCCTTTGTCTCAGGTGTGCGGTGATGGACCCATGTTTCGTTTGTGTTGTGAATTGATGCAAAAACTTGGCTTTATTGTGGCAAAACATTGCCAAACACTCAACTGAAACATCCTCACAATGTTGTTTTTGTTCCATTGTGAGGAACCAGGCTCCCATCTTGCGCACAGCTTTCTCATGTTCAAATTTTCAGTAAGTATGCAATTTACAGCACTTTTTGAAATGCCTGCAACATCTGTTGTATGGCATGTTTTCAGTCAGTGGTCGTTCAGTACCATTTTGTGGATTTTCCGTACAATTTCTGGTGTGGTCACATTATTTGGTTGGCCACTCTGATATTCGTCTTGGCAGCATGTACAGCGTTGCTTGAACTCTGTCATTCAATATTTTACTCTTGGAATTTTTTTTTTTTTAATTTTTTATTAACGTCCTCCAACATTGTGTCATATCGGACGAATGAATGAAATGAAATGGGTGAAGTGATGCTCAAATGAGCCCAAGGTCCATAGAGCTTTAAGTTACCCGACATTCGTCTTCTCAGGGTAGGGAAAACCTCGAAAAAAAACCTTACCCGGATAACTTACCCTAAGCAAGATTCGAACTCGCGACCTCTTGAACGTGAGGCAGACACGCTAACCATCATGCTACTGAGGCGGGCAACTACTGTTGGAAATGAAGGAGCAGACTGCCCTAGAGTAGAATATAGCTCTGCATTAATATTTGTTGGACTACGACCTTTCAAATGAAAGTGTTGTATCATTTAACGATGACCAGTTTTATCCATGCTTATAAATTCACTGATTGCTGTGGCACTATCACTCAGGTACATAACCCAATGAATATTGTAAAATTTGTTAAAATATGAATCAACCTAAACAGATTTGCTCTTTGAAGTTTAGATCTCTTATCATTGTCTGAAAGAAACGTTCAATAATACTGTGAGCATGCTTCAAAAGAGAATCCGCTTTTCTGTCAGCATTTACATCTGTAAATCAAATAAACCTCTCTTCAGCATTTCCGTCAACATTTATGTAACAAATGGCAAAGGTTGTTCTTCACTATTAATGGTAGAAGTTTCAACTAATATTAACTAAACAAAGCAGGCATCAGAAATTTCTTACTCAATTCCATGTCATGACGACACTCACACTTGAAATTAAGTAATTCTGAATGTCAGGTGAAGTTGCATGAAAAACAATAATTTTTTCAAGTTCTCTTTCAGAGAGGCATCATATATTGCTAATTCATTTTAATACTCTATATAATTGCCTGTGTTTGAACAGCCTTCATTCTCATGACCATGTAAAGCAAGTGCCTGTTTTCGTAGAAAATATACAGCCCATACAAAAAGAGAAAGTAAAGCTCTTTTCTTTTCCACTTCATTGTTATGCTGTTCAACTCAGTGCTTATACTGATTATTGAATGAAAATTCTATTCTTGGAGTTATCCCAAACATTTTTAGTTCTTTGCACATTATGTGATAATGAGAATAGTTGTGTTTTATGGCTGTCTCATAAATGTTATTTAAATCTTCATAACTGCCAGAATTCTATTTTCTTGCGGTGGCAGGAAAAGGCTACTTAGGCTCTAACCCCAGGCAAGCCTGCGAGTGTGGAGAATCCCTGCACTGGACTTGAACCGGTACAGCATACTCACTAAAAAACCCCACCGGAAGTTGGAGGTCCATACCTCACTTGTTCAGTACTGCATTAAGCACCTGTACATTTCTGGTGAACTGTGAATGCTGCCTGCCAGTGGCAGTAACAGCAAATGAGCGACTGAAGTGCCAGGGGGCAAACGTGATGTATGCGCTGAGTGCCCCCTGGGTGCAGTGAATGGCAACATGTTTGGTAGTTGTGTAATTTAGCAGTTTAGTAATTGGTTGGCCAGATGGCCTCGTTAATTAGGATGACTAATCTAGATGAGTGTAATAGGTGACTGGAATGAATATGCTGATTCGTGCTTGGGCTTCATTCTTTAGCTTTCTAGTATGATGATTAGGGCTCGGAAGTTCATGCCCTAAAAAACACTGAAATATGCATGCAAATATGCTCTTAAAAACTTGAAAATATGCCAAGAAATATGCACTATTGAATTAAAACAATGCCCCTTCGCAGTAGACAAGGCGAGTTAGTATAAATAATAGTTACCTTATTCCTTAGAGGTTGAAACAGAATTGGTCCCGCTGCTAGTATTAACTGCTATATTGCAGTTCACAACCAACACTTTGCACAAATTTTCAACTGTAAAACATTGTCTGTTATCTCGCAAAACACTTTTGTAGTGTGAAAAACTTCTCTCCATATCACAAGATGTTATCGGGGCATATTTAAATGATGTTAACTGCTTCACAGAGAGTCAAGTCTCTTGGTGTGACAGTCAAGTCTCTTGTTCTTTCGAGGATGTCTCGAATATCACACATCTGTTTATAACCAGAATTTTTTGAAATTACATATTTCACTTTCTCTTTTAGTTTTTGTCCTATACCACCAGGAACCAGACCTAGATCACATTGTTTTTTCAAAGACAGTAAGTGATTCATGTGAAGGAGATCCTACAGCTTCCAATGCCATATGGCTGTTGGTAAGAAAGAAAAATGGGCAGATATGAAACTAAGATCCTCTTTTAACCCAGTGTGTGACAGAATATTTTGCAGTTTCTATTAATGAAGCATCTTTCGAGTCCAATGAATTAACAACCTCTTCAACTATTTCTATGTGCTCAGCATAATATAAAACTGCATCGACCATGTTCTCCATCGAGTTAACACTGGTGCAGGAGGAAGTCGGATATTAGGTGCTTTTGATCTAAACAATTTAACTCTTTTAGGAGATTTAACAAAAATTCTCTTTGTACAGGATACAAATCTATCTATCAATGGGAAAGAATTGCATATTGTCTCAGAAATGCAATGAAGAGCGTGTGTCAAACAGGTTATATGAATTATGTTAGGAAAAATACCTTTCAGAGTTTGTCCTGGTTTTACCATATAAGGACCTGCATCAGTAACAAATAAAAGTAACTGGTCGTATTTGATTCCACATGGACATAGTAATTTCAAAGAGTCCATCACAAACTGGGTTACAGGTACATTGTCAGTGGCCGACAATTTGCACACATTAAGAAGATAAGGTGTAGTCTTTTGTTCATTATTTAAAACACCCACGATTATATTAGCAATAGAACGGTGCTCAGAATCAGGGGTTTCATCAACAGACAACCACACAAACTGATCCGCTAATTCTTTTTGTATATTTGACAGTACGTTATAGTAACAATGTCAGACCTAAGTCTCGCGCAGTGCACTTTCTTCAGGCACAAGTTGTCGAGTGTACTCGGCAAGAAAGTTTTTAAATGTCGGATTATTAATTTTGAACAAGGGAATATCAGCAGCTAAAAATGCTTGGCACACGTCATAGGAAAATTCAGTAACCCTACTTCCTGAACACTATACTAGCTGTTTTTGAACAGGTTCTCTGTTTGCGAGTTTTCTGATTAAATTCTCCTTATGTTTTGGTGTGTTTATGTGCTGAACTATTTGAAATCTTTTCTCACTCCCTACATTTTTCTCACACGCTCCACAATACAGTACCCTATTATCTGTAGATATTTAAATCACTTGAAAACTCTTTCTGTAAACTAATAAATCTAGCACTCGAAGTTCGTTTTATTTTCGGCATTTGAAGAGCTCTTTGACATTTTATACACCTAATTTAATTTGGTGGGAAACAGTTCACAACACTTACATTTGAAGACCCATGCCACAACTATTGGAGGTCAGGCAACTTGCAAGCAACCTGAGGCAAGCGTTGCGATAATCGTGCTGCTCAAAACGTTGACCTGCACTTTATCTTTGTTAATATAAACCTCTCAGATAACACACTGATTATTCTCTACGCACATACATATAATGAAGGGATGGAAACAGGGGGTTCACTGCATGACAACATGACTCACCTCGCGAGTTGCATCAACATGTGCAATACTACCAATATGAAAAGTATTATACACATGGAAAAAATAATAAAAACCATAAAAATCATTAAAATATGCAATATAGGGGCTATGATATTGAAATCTTCGTGAGTTGCATCATCATGTGCAATACTACCAATATGAAAAATATTATCCAAATGGGAAAAAATAGTAAAAACCCATAAAAATCATAAAATATGCAATATTGGGGCTATAATATTGAAATATTATGCATTTATCAAAATCAAGAAAATATGCAGTTATATGCACCATAAAATCATGTCCAAATAACTGAAAATTCCATAATTCGTGCACATAATGTAAAAGCATACGTTTTTAACCCCTGTAAAAAAACATGCAAATGCATGAACTTCCTAACCCTAATGATGATCCACCCTAAGGTTTCATCTATTATATTTTAGAGCAGGGCCGACAAGATGGGCGCTGGAAGTGTGAAATGCTTTACCCCTATGATCACCTCTCCCTGTTTCCTTCAATGCGACAGGTAAACAGAGAGGGGAGCATGTGACGCAGTGGTGGCCATTCGGGTTTCGGGTGAAACGTCTTTTGCGATGTGATCAAATGCATACTTTTGAACTCAAGAGTTGGCTAGGAAAACAAAAGAGAGTTAATGATACACTAGAGAATATGAGTGAAGGACATGGACACAATGCTAGGCGGCTCATGTTGGCATTGTGTGAGAAACAGCTCTCTCACCACATTACTGGTGTGGTAGCTCTAGCCAAACCTTAGTTGACAAATGCAGTTCTATAGAATTAACATGTTTATTACCTTTGTATTGTTTTGTTACACAATAGTTGTTATGGAGTTCCATTATACTACTAAAGACATTTAAAAGTTTCTATACTGTATTCTCAAAAATTAACATAATTTATATGAAAAGTGTATTGAAATGTTTACAATGTACATTTTATTAGATAGTGGCGTAGTCATGATGATACTCCCCTAGTTCACACGGTTGCTATCCTTGCTGGTTTCTTTTTAAATATTAGCACTTCAATGTCTGCAAACTAGATGAACTTAAACGTAGAATACTTTGGAAATGCTTAGCTGTAGCTCTTTTGTTCAGTGTCAATATGCTAAGCAGTTGTTCACTCTGATAGGTAGAGCTAAACATGGCCAGTAATTTGCTTGTGAAAAGGCGCAGCTTGGGAAGTCTTTTCGGCAGTGATGTGTGCAAATCCAAACCAAGTTTTCCTGAACTGTGCAATAACGTGTTGCTTTGAAGGTTAATTAATTCCAATTGCAGTTCATCTGGGGCCACCAAAAGTTCATATGTAAATGGATCTTTAATATCAGTGGTTTTGTCAATGGCAAAGGAAAATGAACAGAAAGTACTTGTTCTCCCAGCCCCGATTAACCTCTTGAGGGATATCGACGTGAAATCACGTCCATTTAAAATGGCGGATGAGCGATATGGGCGTCCTGTGCGTTTAAGCATTTAACCCTTATTTATCCCTTATCCAACTCAACTTATTATAATTTTCCCTTTATGAAACATTTTAGTAAGGTCTATATACTTTATTGGCTTACCTTAATATTATTATTTATTTATGCCAACAAACTTACTGTTGGTGTTTTTAAACACACAAGCCGTGTGTGGGCATTGAAATTTTAAGTTCCAGTTCTACCTCTTACCTTAATATGTTCGTTCTGCAGTGATTTACCTCAAAACAGGGATAAACACACAAGGGTACGTACATCTCCACATTCGCGAATTCCCTTCTTGCGGCACACGAAACACTTTCGAAATGGGCGGGACTTCTTTGCTGCTGGTGGTATCCTTTTAGGATAATGTTTTCCTTGAAGTCTGAGGGGTGCAGGGGTTTTGGATTTTCAACCCCCAACGTGGTATTGTTCAGTTAGGCTGCGAGTTATTTATAGTCGGTAGTCAAGGTCGGTCATTGTCCTGTGTGGGTTTAGAGAGCTGTCCAAATCCCCAAACAATTGTATATGGTTATATCCAGTTGGTGCAAAAACACCTTTTTATACCACTTCTCCCTTCAGCTACAAGCAGGAAAGAATACGTATGTATTTCAACAAAGAAAGACACGGACTCTACTCAGTTATGAAACTCGGGTAAGCAAAAGTTGTAATGTTGATCTATTCTGATGACTCAAGAGACCACGCATACAGTAGCGCTATATTACACAGTATGCTGACGCATAAGCCACACATACAATGGGTGTTTCTTTACTGTATCTTTCCGAGAAGTTATATTAGATGCGTTCGACAGAGCAAAGTTGACTTTTCACCACAGTGAAACAAAATTGTGCCATTTCAACGTTTTGTAAATACAACTCAACTTTGCTGATGACGTACATTTATACTGCAAATAACGAGTTTTATACCAGTTTTTGTTTCATTAAAATCTTAATATTTACACAAAATACAGCTGTGTATATACGAAGTGCATTTAACAATTTAAATGCTAGCAGTTCTCGGCTCGTGGACATTTAAATGGCCATTGCTCAAGAGGTTAAACCTTCGTCGTTCACTCGTCGCGGATGCAGCCATCACTGCACTTTTTACACTGCCATGCGACTATAGCCAGAAACAACTGGTTTAGCTGGCTCTACCTGGTTGTTGTAAGATGGTAGTGGGGACAAGAGGGATGGTAAATTCACACCTTGAATGCCTTGCTTCCCACCCCTGTTTTAGAGTATTCTAGAGTATTTTTGTTTTTGTGTATTTTTAATTTGTTGTATTAATTTTTTTGTCTATAGTTTTTTTTTATTACATCTATTATATTATATTGAATATATAATATAATATATATACACTATGAGGGTGTATATTAATGTGCACCAGCCAAGGGCTTCATCAATTTCTCATGTACCTGTCCATAGCATGGTTGTACTAGTGCACACATTTTGGGCTATGTGCCTGAGTGCAGGAGCGAGCCTGCGTCACTAGTGGGGAGGCCCTTGTTTCCCAGTGACCACCTTGGCTATGAAGCACAAGGACTTGTGAGGGCTGTTGAATTTGACTGTGGGTGTGTGTATGTGTGTCTGTGCATCCTACGGCCAGTAATGTTAACAAATTTAATTATTGAGGTATTTGTGGATATTTATGTCCAGTTTGCCTATGCCAGTAGTACGATAGAACAGTGACAGAGGATGGAGGTGTTAGTTGCGTGCAGTTTCGTATTCCCTAGCATTCTGATGTCATTGTGATTTTTGTTCTTTTGGTGTAAAGGTTGTATGCCAGGTGTTTGATGAATTGCTCAATTATGAGCATGTTTAGCTCCTTGTGTAACTGAAATGAAGGAGCTTCTGGTGGTAATTTCACAATAATGCTGAGGTAATCTTTTATTAATGCGATCATTGAATTGTGTACCCCTGTGCTGATGAGTTTGTGTGGAATTCCAAACTCACTATTCCTTATAAAAAAGACCAAGAAAACATTTGTTCAAGTATTACGACACAGCCAGGACTCACTTTCATATACTATGAAAAGCCTTATACATTTTTTAATGTTTGTCATAATACTATGTGTAGGCTTCAGAGGAATTATTTTAATTACATATTGCTTTTTAGGTACATTTTAATGTTTGAAAGCTAATGTTGAGTTTGCCAATTATACAACAGCTTATTTTGATGTTCATTGCAATAAAGGTACAGATACAAAGTTTTGTGTACTGCTCTAGCTGTGATTTATTTGTGACCTCTCGGATGTACCATACCTATGTACATACCTTCGTCTCAGAATCTGCAAAAGTCTTAATCTACCTTTTGTTTTAATAGTAAGTGTCCAAATCATGCTTAAATGTCCACATTTGAAGAGCACACATATAAGAAGCAAAACAAATAATGAATTACTCTTTATTTATGAATATAAATGTAATAATGTTAGCGGGATTCTTAACATGAGATGTACAATAACATAGTACATCCATGGATCAAGCACACAACACCAGTTTCCTCCAGCTGACGACAGATGCTGTTGACCCAAGCTTTGTTTCGAAACATACTACTGCAGAGTGGCACGAATTCAAATCATCATGTTTACAAAAGCTTGATTTTTAATGACATTTAAATGATTATGTACCACAAAATTATAACGAACACCAATTTGGCAATCAGTTTGAGGAAAATTACGGGGAATGTAATATGTCTCTCACATCCATTAGTGCTACACCCCTGGTTGAGAGCATTCACTATTGATGGCTGCCAAACAAATACTAAAAAAATTAGCATTTTCAAACTTAGGCTTTAGCAGGTTGGTACCTTTTACCATAGTCATTTATTTGAAACAGCAACTGCTATCTATACATCAGGATGGATACTTCTGGGACAGTTCTCGTATAACTATTTTTACTGGTAAACAGTAAAAATGGCTGGTATCCACCATAACCTCAACTTGCTAAATGTAATTCTATTTATCTATAAGCTTGGCACCAGTACCCAGTGGGTGGCTAGCTGTACTGGTATCCAGCACAATAAATAATACAATTTTTGCCTTCTATACCAGTCTACTTACATCTGTATTTTGTACTTCTATTATTTTCCAGTTTCTAACAATATGTATGTTTCATATCTTTAATCATATTTTATAATAATTATTAAATATCTTTCCTTCACTGCTACTTACTGCTGCCACCGCCACTGCCACCACCTTTTCCTTCTTCTCCCTTACCATGGATTAGGTCTGTTTCGAGGCTAATCAAACTGCTAACCATCTTCGATATATGGTGCATTCGTAGATCTGCCAGGCTTCTTGCTGGCGGCACTTGACACAGTGAGGACTGGCACACCCTCTGCCAGAGTTACACGTAGATGATCGGCAAGTCATGAGTACAGAAACCTCACTACTGTACTAACTTACATTAGGCTTACCTGCATCACAACAGATGTTGAAATTGATGGCCTTCAATGTGAACACATTCTGTGTATCTCCGAAAACAATTCTGGTGTACTGAAATTCCCCATATTATTCATGAAGTTCTTCACCACGCTACAAAAGTTGGTGCAAAGCAAATGCACATAGGATTATTGGTCCCTCATTTGACAACACAACTGTTGATTTACACACGTATGTAAATTCTATTTTAAATATTCTTTTTTTCTGCGACTAACAAGAAATGAAAGATAGTGTGGCTGGTTTCAGTAGGATTCAGCTATAGCACACACTGCTGCAAATTCTATTCATGAATTGAGAAGTGTGTATGATGAGAGAATAATTAGTCGAGGTCTGTGGTCACCTTGTTCCCCTATCCCCATGCAATTTCTATTTGTGGGGAACATTTAAGAATTGGATTTGAAAAAATATAAAACTGAACTGGAACATAAATTTAAAAAACAAACCAACTCACAGCTGCATGACCAACCAGATCATGTGAACAAAAATTTCTGTAAAGTCATCCTAGAAACCACAAAAAAACATATTCCTCGTGGAAGAATTAAGCATTTCAAACCCTTTTGGAACCCCCAGTTAGAAGAACTGAAAAAGCAAAGGGATATAGCTAGAAATACAGCTGACCAAACAAAAGACGTATAGGATACACAAATATGGCAGAAGAAATGTGCCTCACTAAAAAAAGAAATTAATACAGCTAAAAAGTATCACTTTAATAATTTCTTAGAAAAAATGGATTATAGGACAGATAGTAACAAAGCCCATAAGTTCATAAAAAATGTTAAGGAAGGAAAGAAAACAACACCACACCTACCATACACAACAATAAAATATTAGTAAATGATGCAGTCATAGCCGAAACATTCAATAAATATTATGCTAATTCACATAAAGTAACAAGAAATAATAAAAAGGAATGTAAAGAATTTAAGAAAGATTTGAAACAAAGAGAATGTGATCCTAAACCTCAATGCAATATCTTTTTTCAAAATTTTAATATTCAAGAACTGAACATTGCAATAAATAATCTAAAAAACAAAAAGTCTCCTGGACCAGACCACATACATCCAAGTTCATAAGAAACCTTGGAAAAACAGCAAAACGACTACTAAAACTCTACAATCTATCCTGGAACACCATTGTATCTGCTGAATGGTGAAAAGCAATAATTGTCCCACCCTTGAAGAAACATGAAACGGCATCAGAAATAAAAAATTATAGACCAATCGCTCTTACTAGCATAATAGCAGAAGTGATGGAAAGAATGGTGTCAAACAGGTTAAATTGGTTTCTAGAATCACAAAATTTAATATCCCCATGTCAAGCTGGATTCAGAGAGTTCCACTCTACAAATGAACAAGTCTTACTTCTCAGTCAAGAAATCAAAGACTCCTTCAGTAGAAAAGAAGATAATGTGTCAGTTTTTATTAATTTCCAAAGTGCATATGATTCTATATGCGGAACAGAACTACTAAAGAAACTAAAAAAGATAGGGGTACAAGGTCCAATGTTTTCATGGCTATGTCATTTCCTAACACAAAGCTTTATTGCTACCAGATATGGAAGGAACCTAAACATATATCTAAACATAAACAAGTACACCGTGGCTTACCACAAGGTGCAGTGCTCAGCACTACACATTTTAATATATTTATTAACGATCTGCCACAACAAATACAAGAATCAGGTGTGAAGTGTGCACTATTTGCTGATGACTTAGTAATGTGGACTTCAAAACCAAAAAGCAAAAGTACAGAACTAGAAAAAAACCATGCAACAAACCTTAATCAGCCTACAAAAGTGAACCAAAGAAAATTAAATGACTGTTAATACAACAAAATCAAACTACCATATCTTTTCACTTAGAAAAAACCACTAAAAATAGAACTAAATTTTGAGGGTCAACAATTACTAGAAACAAAGGAAGCAAAGTATTTAGGAGTTACATTTGATACCAAACTTACATGGACCAAACAAATATAAAATTTAATACAAAGAGCAGAAAGGTGTGTTCCAGAGCAACTCTTAACACAACATACAATGTATATATAAAGCCACTATTACTTACTGCAGTGAAGTTCTTGTTTATAAAAAAAAAAAAAAAAAAAAAAAAAAAAAAAAAAAAAAAAAAAAAAAAAAAAAAAAAAAAACAACAACAACCAACCCAACAAACTTTCAAAACCAAAGTCTGAGACTAATTACAGGTGCTATCAAAACCACACCAATACCAGCTATGGAAATACTTACCAACCAATACCCCATTGAATATGAAATAGAAAAAGCAGCGCTTACTCAACACGAAAAGTTGATCAGACTCCCATTCAATACATGGAACAAGAGGAATTTTACACATACACTAAAGACTCAGGAGAGCTTTCTTTCCAAAATTCAAGACATCAAGAAGAATATATACCTTCCTAATTCAAAGGAAAACTTCATATCTAAAGTCAATCCAACACAAACATTAGACATCACGTATTATTTACACCTGACAGAAGAAGTTAAGAAAAGTGATACTCCAACTAGTGTTCTAAAATTATTGGCATTAGAGACAGTCCATACTGGATTTCCAGAACACAAATGGCTCCATATTTATACTGATTCTGGGGGTTGTGAGAGAGCGATGTGACCGCCAAAACATAAAAATATGGTGCTCTCTAAAAAGCGGTTACTATTACTCCTATTGTTCTCTTCAGTGAAAAATATTGGAGAGCAAGAGGATTAATGACTTCATTGTCAGAAATCCAGCATTAGCTAACAACAATATTTATACTGATGGATCATTGATATCAAACCGAGATGGAGCAGGGGCTGGAGTCACTTGTCACCTCTTTTCGTATTACAAATCTTTAAGTTATGGAACTACAAACTTTGATGGAGAAATTGAAGCAATTTGAATGGCCCTACAAAATCTTTTGTACAGAATTTCACATTTTCAGCAAGCAGTTATTCTCTCAGATTCCAGGGCAGCAATTATGGCAATTACTTCCAAGCTGTCACCAAAAAACCAAACAATTATAGAATGCTGGAAAATCCTTACCCATCTAACAGCACTTCAAAAACACCTAGTCTTCTAGTGGATACCAGATTCCAGGGCAGCAATTATGGCAATTACTTCCAAGCTGTCACCAAAAAACCAAACAATTATAGAATGCTGGAAAATCCTTACCCATCTAACAGCACTTCAAAAACACCTAGTCTTCTAGTGGATACCAGCTCACTGTGGACTGAGTGGTAATGAGAAAGCTGATTTTCTTGCAAAAAGGGGTACCAGCAGTGTACAAAAATCTGTAGTTAATCTACCATTTTATGCAGCTAAAAGATTAGTCAACTCTGAATTCAAAAAATTATTGCAAAATATTACTATGAAAAATCAAAGAATAAAAGATGGGAACTACCAAACATTCAAACAGTAATTCCTGAGTATCCTCGAAAAACAGCAGTTGCAACCTTCAGGTTGATTACAGGACACGATTGTCTGGCAAAACATTTAAACAGAATTGGGATATATTCTTCACGAGTCTGTCCTCTATGTGATCTGCAAGAGGAACTGGACGAAGACCACCTTCAAGTATGCCCGGCCACTTCTAGTGCCCCATCCATCAGCGAAAAATATTGGAGAGCAAGAGGATTAATGACTTCATTGTCAAAAATCCAGCATTAGCTAACAACATTATTTAAGAATAAAGTGTAAGCATGAAATTTGCACACGTTACAAGAATTAAAGGACAAAATCAAGAGAGAAATACAGGCAATCAACTAACATGAACTGTTGTGAGTAAACCAGAATTGTTTTCGGAGATATAGGGAATATGTTGGCATTGAGGATCATCAATTTCAACATCTGTTGTGATGTAGGTAAGTCTAATGTAAGTTAGTACAGTAGCTAGTGTTCCATGCCCATGACTTGCCAGTTGTTAACGCGTTACTCTGGCACAGGGCACACTGGTCCTCACCCGGCCAGGTGCTGCCACGGGGTGGTCCAGCCGATCTTCGAACGTACTGTATAATCCCTTTTCCTATCTCTTCTATATGATCATCTATAAATACGTTAAGTAACAGTGAACTAAGTTTACATCCCTGTTTACATATTCTGTTACTTTGTCTGGCAATTTTACACAGAACTCTTTCTCCTGATATATTTTACCAACAATTCATTAAATACATTGCTTACCCCTTTTCTTCTTAATTTTATTCATGGTGCCTCTCTTTTAATGGTATTAAACACCTTCTCTAGATAAATGAGTATCATCTATACCACTTGCTTTGTTAGATTTTAACCTCTTTAATTTGTGTACATAATTCTGCGTCAGTAATTTCTCCATTTAATTTGTTAATAACTTGATGGCCCCTCTGTAAAAGCAAATCTACTGTTTATTATCTTGACCTAACAATGACTTAGTGTGTACATCATTTTTCTGGGTTTATATTCTCATCCATTCTTGACCATTCTTTTACTATAGACCGTATTATCTTTACATCATGAACTTTGGCTACTTCACCTAGTGTTTTACTTAGTTTTATACCCCATTCTTGCTTTTTCTCGTCAATAGTGCACCTATATGCTCATCTAAGAGCTAAAAAGCTTTTCGTCTCTTCTCTTTTCCCGGATTATCTCTAGTTTCTCAGTTCTTATGTTACTCTTTTCTTTGTTATTTGGCAATCTTTATCAAACCAGCTCTTTTTGTTGTCATTGTAAATCCTAATTTTCATCCTGCCACTGGCTTGTTTTAAGCTATATTCTACTAATTCTAAGGCTTGCTCAATTTTCTCTGTATTTAGTAAACTCTCTATTCTCTCTTGTACTATTTTTGCTCTTTCTGAATTTAATTATTTATAACATATTTCAAACTTTTCTTCCCTCCATTTATAAACTTGTGCAAATCTGTAGGATCCTATATATTCCTATCACTATTTGTTTTTCCTAATTTTAATCTTAGAGGGAATTGGAAGCTAGATGTTACTGTATTCATGTTCTCCAAGTTTTAAATCCACTTTTCGATATCTGGTGAGCATATTATACAATCCATTACACTTTGGCCGTTCTTTTCAACAAATGTAAAATCCCCTTCTAAATCTGCTCCTTTACATCCATTGCAAATTATGAAATGATTTTCCTCATAAAAATTTATGTGTTTCCTTCCTTCAATATTTGTAATCTTATCTTAGCAATGCTACATGCAATGTTCTACTCTCTATTGCACATGCCCTTCTTGAGTGTCTGCGATATGTTCGTGGGCACGAGTCCCTTGGCCTGGGTCTTACACTGTGCTCAGTTTTAGGCAACAACCCAGTAGCTGTAAATACAGTGCTGTGGTTTGTTGCCAAAATTGATTTTTGTAAGCAAGTGCAAGGGTTTCTTATATCAGAGGTTTTACCATTTTAGGGTATTTTATTTGTTGGTTTTTTTAACGTTTCAATTCTTCCGCTTTAACTGTTTTAATTTTTAGCAATTTTAAGTTTCACTTTTTAGCTTTTTAAATGGGAGGTTTTAATAGTTGAGTTTTGCTGTTTTAATCTATTTTAACTTTCAGTTTTTAACTGTTTAAGGGTGACATTTTAACACTTGAACTTCCGTGATTTTATCTTTGGACTCTGGGCCTTAGTGTCAAAGTTGCCGATGGGCCCTTAAACATGACACACTCACTCACTCACTCTTAGCAATGCCTATTTTCTATTTAATATTCCTTATCATACTCCTCAATTGGTTGTTCAGCCTAACCCAGGCATGGGGAAAAGGTGACAGCAGTGCAATCGAGTGTTTACCCTCTCTACTTACTGACAGAATTTGAAGGTCTGGCTGGTTCTCTGAGGTAGACAGACAATAAGGGGAGACTAACTGCTATGCGGCAGTGGGGAAGTAACATAATGTGCCAGCTCTCCTCATCTGTGGCGTAACCTGTTATGCTATTCTAGCACTAAAATCCCCAACAATTTTATCTGGACTTCATCGTATTTGGTTCTAAGCAACGCAAACATAACTACTTTTTGCATAAATTTCCATAAGGAAAGCCATAGCACTGATTTCCTCCACAAATCTTGCTCTTCCTTTACCTTAATTCCTTTACCTTTCCGCACAAAACATCCTAAACCACCTGATGCTTGGCCTCTTTTCTGATTTTTTACTCCATTTATGCTAATCAAACCCAGGTATTTCTACATTGGTTTCATTTTCCAAGCATGCGTTTACTGCCATCACATTGCCGCTTTTTAGCACTTGTTGCATTTCACCACTATGCAATTTCTCTAGTGGCTCTCAAAGTTCCTACTCACCATTGATAACTCAAATCCATATACCAAAGCTTTTCGCTCAAAATTAATCTGACCTAAGTTCACCTGCCTTCTTGTATGCACACGATCTTTCACTTCCGCAACACTAACCAATGGCATTGAAATCACGCTTAAGTTGTCTTGTCTCCACATATTCAAACCAGCTGCTGCATCCTGGACTTCTCTATGTGTAACTTTAATAAGCTGTGCTGAAGGTTGCACAGTTCTTCTTGGTGACGCCACTAGTGACCCATTTTCCCTTGCATTCCTCCGTCGATCTGAAGGTGACACTGGCTTTGTCATTGGTGATGTAGGTACTGGTTCTCTCTGCTGCTGAGTAAGCTGTTCATTTCTCCTATCAACTGCACATAGTAGTTGGGATTCTTCTGATGTAGAGTAATACTAACAGAGTTTTTATTTCACTCCTTCAATCTGTGGGTCGGCTCCTTTTACGAATGCCTTTTTCCTTCTTTGCTTGCTTTCTGCATCTCCCTTATTGCTATTAATTTCAATTCCCTTTGCTTCTAACCAGATTCTGTTCAATAAATATTTTTGTGCCCTTTAACTACTTGCTATTTCCCAACACTTCCCATTTAAATTTCATTGTGGCCTGTTTAACAATTATTCGTCTCAGTCTCTGGCCTCTTCTTCTAATCCTAAAACAATCCACAATCTCCCATCCTTTAATGTTTAGGTTTAAATTCTCTTGGAAAAGCTTCCTGCCAAACTGTTTTATGTCTTCTCTCTACTCCAAAACTAATTAAGTTTAGCTTTCTATTTCTTTCCTTGCAGTTTTCCAGTCGTATTAGTCTCATTTTGCAGTCCTCTATCTCTTTCTTTACTTCTGCTTCAAATTTTCCTATTAGTGTTTTGACCTCTTCTAGCTTCTTATCTATTCTATTTTCCATGTTCTTAATTTCTTTCATATCTTTGGTAGTAGTTTCTAACATCTTATTTATCTGTTCCATCTTCAACCGACGCGAGCACATATGCTGACACGTTTGTCTTCCTATACAACTTTCAAGCAACTCTCGATCAGCTCTATATTGCACACTGGAGTTCATATGTATAACCTGATTACCACCAAAATAACTGATAATCGCCCAACTTAGTTCAGGAAGAAGGTTAAGCTGTTTTTAATAGAACAGCGCTTTTATAATTTGAAAGAGTTTTTTTGAATGTTTCAAAGATTATAAATAATGCTATCCTAGTTGTTTAGGTATTGTTTTATTAGTAACCATGTAATTTAATTGTAGCAACAGTAGATTGCAATTATTGTATGATGAAGCCATGAAATAGTACAAAATTTCCAAAAGGTGATTAAATAAAATAAATATCACATGACAGTTAAAACTCTAAGTACTTAATTTTATTTATACGGCGTGCAGTCTTAGAAGGCACATGAGCTGAACCAATGTGTGCACATGGTGGCTGCACTGCTGCCAAGTGATATGCCAGAGAACGGAAGTTATGGGGAGGGAACGAAGAAAGAAACACCTGTCGTGTCACAAATTGTCAGAATGTAAACTTATGCAGCAAAGAATATGATAACATTATAAACTGTAAGACTCAATATTAACATACTTATTTACACGCACTTCCTCAGATGCCAATTCCTTAAAAAAACTGTACACTTTAAAAATAATAGTTCTGGCCTGAGAGCGGAGTACCTTACCCACTGGTACCAGGCTTTGAAAGTGACATTGTTAACACTTCACTAAACACAATTTAAGCATGTGAATTTTCTGCTTATTGTCACAGTTACACAAAGCACAATCTGCATTACGGATTGGCCTTGAACCGAACTAAAGAATTCGCACGCGACTGCAGTGACCCATAGTCAGTTAATTTATGAGCTAAATATACAGAGTTCCTAACGACACTTCGTAATGTCTTACTCTCTAACTGCTTAATGAGAGGGAATAAAACACACAGGCAAGATTCGAAGTTGCATACATAAGCATAAACATGGGAGTTAGTTGTTTATTCTCGAAGTGATAACTCGAGAACCATATATCGTAGAAAAATGGTCTTTGTACAGGCTGCCTCAAAAATTCTTGCCACATACACCACGGCATATTAGAATGTTGAATTTCCAGTAATAATTTTGGGTGCATGAAAAAGAGAAATCTCTGTTGCTTATGCTTGTGCTGTGTGTTCTGAACTAGGCAACACTGCACGACTATGATAGCACAGTCGCTCTAGGCGAGCCCTCTCGAGCTGCGCCTCATGTGCCTTCTAATACTGTATGCCTTATAACTGTCCAAAATTTGTGAATTAGTTAATCTAATTCTCATGCACCTTTCCTTTTATTTAGAGTTTTTGAAGTTTGTAGAAGAGCCAAATATAAGCAGCTTGCAGGCCAGGTTTTGCCCTCAGGGCATAATTTGGCAAACCCTGCATTAATGGGATATATATTTAAAATCCATTGTGCTTCGCCATTGCTATCGAAGTTAGCCTTTCTTATGGTTTAAATCCCTCAGTTTCTGTATTCAACTGATGTAGGAGTTTGTAAAGATTATTTGAAGTATCATTTCTGGACCAAATTGTTTTCCTTCTATTCATCTTTCTGTTTGCACATTTATATACAAAACCCATATTCCTCATTGTAGGTTCAGCACGCAACATTGCTGTAAAAGTTCAGCTTATGTGCGGAGAAGAAGAAACTAGTGCTCTGCCTGCAATATTTGGAAAATCTTCATGTCCAGAGTTCACAACAGAGGCCTACACTACTGTTAGCTACCATAATAAGTAAGAGTATATCACAGTTATCGATACAATTCTAACACTATCAATAACTATTGGTGAGTAATTTGAGGGTTTGAAACAGAATATCTCCTGTTTGGGAGGAGAGCAAAGTAACAGATTTATTAAGCTCATTACTGTTCTTTTCTTGTTTTTATTTTCATAAATGAAAATATGGGAATAGTTCTTGAAACAATAGTGCTGTTTTCAATTTCCATTGGTCACTGATTTTACTGGTATAAGTGTCCAAAAATTATGGTCCTAGGACTCAAGTGTTTTCTATAAATTTATTGATTTTCTGCTCATCATTTTCATAAATAAATCAAAATCCATTCTGAGAATCACACTGAGATTACAAACTTTTGTACGTATGTTAGGTCATGCTACTTTTAATTACAGTATTTACTTGAAAATAGGACCCCCTCGATTATAAGATCCACCAATTTATGTGGGCAAATTTTAGAAAAAGATGTATGTAAGCAAATGTTAAGACACATTAATTTGAGACAAGTGTAATTCCCAGCTTCTTTTTTTTTTTTAAATTAACGACCTCCAACGTAATGTCACATCAGACGGTGAATGAATGAAATGGGTGAAATGATGCTCAAATGAGCCCGAGGCCCATGGAGCTTTAAGTTACCTGACAGTTGTCTTCTCAGGATAAGGGAAAACCTCGGAAAAAACCTTACCCGGATAACTTACCCTAAGCGAGATTCGAACTCGCGACCTCTTGAACGTGAGGCAGACACACTAACCATCACGCTACCGAGGTGGGCATTCCTAGCTTCTGAAGATGGCAAAGTCCTTAAAGGGATGTTTAAGAAAATAAGGTCAAACTTTAAAGCAAATATTTCATTATCTGTGGTTTCAAGGAAATAATTACCTGGCATTCTTCTGGACAGTACAGTAGTTCCATGGAGACCTAAAAGTGGCACACCTCCTGTTTAGCAGTCTTTTCCTTTCTTAATATTTGTAATAGTAACATGGCAAGATTGATCTGTTAAATTTCTTCTCAAGATGAACATAGAACTATTGCAGTTCTTCAAGAGCAGTGGCATGCGGTGACTTGTAAAACTTCTGAAGCAAATCACATGTTAAACTGTTCATACTTCTTCCCTCCCTCCCTCCCTCCCTCCCTCCCTCCCTCCCTCCCTCCCTCCCTCCCTCCCTCCCTCCCTCCCTCACTCACTCACTCACTCACTCACTCACTCACTCACTCACTCACTCACTCACTCACTCACTCACTCACTCACTCACTCACTCACTCACTCACTCACTCACTCACTCACTCACTCACTCACTCACTCACTCACTCACTCACTCACTCACTCACTCACTCACTCACTCACTCACTCACTCACTCACTCACTCACTCACTCACTCACTCACTCACTCACTCACTCACTCACTCACTCACTCACTCACTCACTCACTCACTCACTCACTCACTCACTCACTCCCTTCCCCTTCCTTCTTCAATTCAAGCAGTAGGCATTTGCTTGTTCCAGCTTCATAGTGTATCTGTCCAATGCTTCCTAGGTCTTCCTGGATGTCTTCTTCCCTGAGGTCTATAGACAATTCTGCGTGTGACTGACATTTCTTCCTGAAATGTCTGTCTAATGGTCAATATAGGTGTAAAAATGTTACTTTAACGACATACAATGACAGAATACATTGGCGGTTGTGATAGGAAATATGTTGTTGTTGTTAGCTAATGCTGGATTTCTGACAATGAAGTCATTAATCCTCTTTCTCTCCAATATTTTTCACTGATGGATGGGGCACTAGAAGTGGCCGGGCATATTTGAAGGTGGTCTCGATCCATTTCCTCTTGCAGATCACATAGAGGACAGAGTGGTGAAGAATATATCCCAATTCTGTTTAAATGTTTTGCCAGACAATCATGTCCTGTTGTCCTGTAATCAACCTGAAGGTTGCAACTGCTGTGATAGGAAATATAAAAACCTTAAAAAAGTGAAACAATTGTTAATAATGAGTGCTAAACTTTTTGTGACTGACATTTTTGTCAACTGCAGGTCCAACTTCAAACGTTTGTCCTCCGTTTTCTCTGAAAGTTTTCTTATTTGATTTGTTCTGAAAAATCAATTGAGAGAGGAACTTCTAAGCTTTCAAATGACCTGAAAAAAGGTTTGGCATGTTATTCTCATCTGGAGATATTTATTCAAAAGGTCAGCTTGACTAACGGACATGAGTTTGTGACTAACTGACATTTGTGAAAATTGTAATACCTTGTCTTTGTTTTACATGGTATAACATATGGTAAATCAGTGATACGTATTATACGCTACATACATGTAATACATACAGGTGTGTAATTGTATTTATTGTTTTGACAATAATCATATCCTTTGGAGAAGCATTAATGTCATGCAATATAAACAGATGTTGACAGCTCTCATTTCTTATCACAGTTACGTCATTGCAAGTATAGAAAGCTGACTCAAAACCATAACAAAGACGACACATGAGAGCACACAGCACATACCTGTAACACACTAGTTACTGGATTGGACTCCTTATAGTGCAGGAATGCTAAATGCAGTAGCCTCGTAGTACACGCGCATATCACTACACTGTTTTTATTTCCGAAAGTTGTGTATCATTCTGACACTTTCCATACGTGAAAGAAAAACATATTCCACAACATTTAACCCTAATACTTTCACATAATGAACCCGCTGAGTGGATGGCATAGGTGAAATGCATTCAAATCTTTTGTCGAGAAATTCTTTTGCTTCTTCAATTTCAGGCAGAGAAACCTCAAGAAGACATATTTTGGTTTTCTTTCTAACAATATTAACAAATTCTTCAGCACTCTGAATCTTGCTTTTGCAGCTGTCCAGGTCATCCTCTTCACCTGTCCTCCAATCGCATCTACTGCCCGCTTTCCATGATAGAATTCGAAGAAGTGCCATTCAATTTGGATACTTCGGAAAGATATGTCACATTACTCAATGTGTATTTCTGCTTAAAATGACTAGCAGCTCCATCAGAAAACACTTTCACAAGTTCAAGATTTGGAACAATATCCAATATTTCCGAAAATATATTCCTTAAGCAAATATCAACTGCGTATTTGTCATGTGATACATAAACAGACACCAAAGGAAAATATTGTTTCTGAATTTCACCAGTATCTTCTTTCCTATACCAGGCAACAACAGTAAATATTGAGACCTGTGTATTGTTCCAGTGGGTAGCTTGAATTTCAGTTTGCTCCTTGCATGTGTAGTTCTCAGAGAAGTCGATCTGTATCACAGCTTCACTAATTGCAACATTTTCCCGAGCCTTCTTAAAGGCCTCGGATTGCTGTCTTTTTACATAAACGTGATTTAGGAAATGTGGCAGGCAATTGGTCAGTTCTTCAATGCAGTCTTTTACAGATCCCTTTTTAACTTCTATTTCCATTCTTCCATTACGTGAACTCCACAGTTTCCATTCGCATGGAGAATTAGTGAGTTCGCCCGGAATGTCTGCTCCACTCAACCCCGGGCAGTTGGAGCATCCTCCCTGCATACACTTACTCGATTTCTGATCACAAACTACTTACGAAATTCAGTCTCAGTGAGTACGTGATTTTTACACAATGCTTTGAGAAGAAACTTCGTATTTTCATGTATAATGCATGTGCACACATTATGTGGGATCTGACTTTGAAGACGCACGTGAGCAGGGCGTAATTCACCCCACGGACATTTCTTCTTGGCCGTTTAGAAAGAGTGCATGTGCTTCTTTTAATGTTACCACTAGATACCTAATGCGAACTTCTTTTGTTTCTCCTTGAACACGGATTTCAATAAAATCATCTCTTCTATGAGCTTGGTGAGATATTGAATCATCTGTTACAACGTGATGATTGCACTTTTAAGTTCCTCTGATAGTTGTTTTCCTGATACCGGGACAGAATGCTTTGGTTTTACAACATGCAATCCCTCTTCAACTGCTAACTTACGAATCATTTCTTTTGCGTGGAGATTGCAGCAATGCTTCCTCAACACATTTTCTGCACTTTCCAAAATGCTGTCTGCTTTTGAAAGCCGCTGATGTTGATGGAGTATCCATATCAATCCATTCTTGGTCTCTTATTTTCTGTCTTGCCCGCTGTGCTCGCTTATATCTCCTATATTCAGCTTTGAGGTGTTCTCTTCCTTGTTTTGTTTGTTTCAGTATTGCTCTTCCTTTCCTCATAGTCACTTCTATTTTTTCCTTCCATTGTGCATAACTACCTTGCTCCTTCAGACATTGTTTGTATTCACGTTGTCTTTGGGCTGGTGTTCTAGCCATGGAGTCAGAAACAGACTGATATGTCTATCCTGACTGAAGTCTCACAAGCACTGTATGCGTATGACGACCACAGGGTGCCAGCACTAATTGCTCGTTAGTCACGTGTTTTGTGGGAAAACGAATGACTATAGAGGAAAACTTTCTGATACTTTTTTATTTGTTATATTGTGATGACGCAGAATCAAAAAGGATATTCTTTTCAGTCTGTTACTTTTCCCTGCAGAGGACTTTATCCTTATTTACCGTGATTAACTGACAGTGACACACAGTAATAATTAAACAGGCTCTAAGGATTTTTTATAAATGTCGAAAATTATTAGCCATATACACGTGTCGAAAATGAAGAGTCATTGTATGATGTACAGAACAAAAAAATTAAAACAGTTGTACATAGCTCCTGAAATATTGATATGAAAATCACTATTATTCACGCTTATTTTTAGTGTTTTGGAAATATATGGGTAAGAAGTTGTTTGAACCCATATTCACGTCAAAAAGATCTATTTTTCACTTCATAAGATACTTTGGAGTATCTATCATCATCTTTCCTCAGTAAAAAAAGTGAAACATTGATTTCAAATTTTAACACTCAGTATGACATATTCACAGAGTTGCTCTATAGGACATCATTCTTCTAGGGAGCCTTTCTAGTGCCATTCTATTAACATGTTCTGCTCATTGATTCCTATAATTTGTAATGTTAAATTCTAAGTTAATGTACACAACATATCAAATAGTTGAGTGACAGCTGAAATAGCACGCCAATGAAAAATACAGGCTGTTCCATGTTAACCTTCTAAAACATAATGAACGAAAATTAGTTCTTGTTTGTCTCATTGTCTTGGTTTTACTTGAATGGTAATTTGAGTCTCTTCTTCGTGTTAAATTCCTCAACTGTATGCCGATAGAACTCTTCCTCCTTCTCAGTTAATTTGGTTTCAACAGCTCCTTTTCTTAAATAGCACTGATAAATTTGAGTCTTTGTTGTCCGTGGGAGTCCCTATAGTAGTAATGAATTCTGCAGGGCATAGATAAAGAACCTTCAGCAGTTACACTGATCACAGGTATTGTTCACAATTAGCACAGAGCTAATAAAGTTCAGTTAATGCTGAGGATGACAAACCAATACTCCTCAGGTAGAACTGCAGTTCCATAGAAAGGTATTCCTCCATTGAATATGCCACTGAGTTCGTTTTTTAGACTACCAAAATAAAAACATTGGCCATAGCTAACTTTTAACAAGTGACAAATTCCCTCAGGAGAACTTCTTTTATTTTGCTCTGCAGCATATAATAATTTAAGTTTTTCAAACCCTTCAAACTGAACCTCCAACTGCTGATTTATGATGTAAATTTTGTATTATATACGTCGTTAGTCGGCTCTTGATAACAATGTCTTTCCTTAGGCCCTTCCCACCCTTCTTCACAACTGTACCAAACTGTATCAAACCCATCTCTTTTCTGGTGAATGTGCAATTTAGTTTCTACTATCTTACAAGCAAACATTCTGAAGGAGCAGAAAAAAATCGTAATCGTTCTATTTGATGGTGTTCTCTACTTAAAAATAAGTGCTTTTGCAAATTTTGGCTACTCGAACACAATTGGTTTGTGAGAGAAATGTTGTTAGCTAATGCTGGATTTCTGACAATGAAGTCATTAATCCTCTTGCTCTCCAATATTTGAAGAGAGCAATAGTAGTAACAGTAACCATTTTTTTTAAAGAGCACCATATTTGTATGTTTTGGCGGTCACATTGCTCTCTCACAACACCCAGAATGTCTGGAGAGAAATAAATGCAAAGAACGGAGGTGTGAAACATGTTTTCTTCCGGAAAGTTAATAATGATGATGACAATGACAATGACAAGGAAGAGGACGACAAGGACGGCGTTGATGATGATTTCTGACCTTAATTTATGGTAAGGTACATTGTTAATCTTGAACAAGTGTACTGCAATAATAATAGTCATTAAAAAGGGAGTGAACCATAACCTTTCTGTACACCAACCACATTTGATAGCAGGTGTTCTTTCACATTTATCATGGTGAAGTTTTGAATTTTTGAAACAATAGTCAGTTGTGTTGTGAAAATGCTCACGTCTTTCAGCTGACCACGCCAGGTCAAATGACCACATCCCAAAAGGCTACTTATGAAGACTCCAAAGCACCCTCACTCCTCCACATTCTCTCTGCTTGCTGCCATTGTCTCCCTTTTCTCAGTTGACAATGACCTTTGGTTGCAGAATGAATCTTAGCAGCTCATTCCCTCCCAGCTTCTGAGCACCAAGGACTAAAGGGGAAAAAGAACTTGATGCTGAGAGATGTTTTCCTGGTTTAAATACACATGTATATTAACAGATAGATCTATGTATTAGTTACTTATAGAAAATTACACAATGTTCTTTTATAATGATTGTAAATAAGTAACAGAGACAGGTAGCTTTTGTCAAGTTCAAAACCAGGTTCTATTTCTTCAGTTGACCACTATACAAATATGAGGTTTTGGATAGTCAGCTTCAAAATGAGGACCTGTATCTCACAAATTTATCAAAGAAATTTTAAACCTAAAGAACATTGAGCACATAAAGTAAGAAGCAAAGTACTTTACCTTATTGGGTTAGCATGTTCCTTTAATTAGGCAACATTGCTGTAATTTCACCGGCTACACTGCTGATTGGGGTTATCTGACCCTGCCTTAACTAAAAGATGTTCTGCCTTTAGTATAGAAATTAAATGGGACATAATCCTTTTTTATTATTTAAATTAAAAAAGAAATTTTTATATCCTAGAACATAGATTTTGTTTGAGACACATAAAAGTCAATCAGCATTATAAATACAAAGAGTTTAATTACAACTTTTCTGTATGTTTAAAGGAGCCCAGATTTCTACGATGAAATAAAGATAAAACTACCTGCAAATTTAGGAGATCAGCATCATCTTTTGTTTACATTTTATCACATCAGCTGCCAGCGCAAAGTGGAACAGACAACTGTTGAGACACCAGTTGGGTACACGGTAAGTTTAATTGACTAAAGTTCAATCTGATGGGTTTATTTTTGTTTGTACTGTACAGCATTTCAAAGTGAAAGTACAGATAGAAGGGTTACTAATAAAATAGATAAACTCTGCATTCACTGCAATTTAAATCTTTACGTGAATAATGTGCTTGGTTTGACTCTATCCTGCCTCCATTCCAAGCAGTGTTCAGAGCTACAGATCATATGACTTTTGAGTGTGTACAATTTATAATTGGGAAAGGAAATTTGGAAAGGAAACATTGTGGAATAAGTTTTAGGTATCTCCCAGCATTTGCCAGTTATGAAGACCAAGAAAAACCTGGAAAAAACCTCAGTCAGGGAGCATCGTCCTGGTGGGATTTGAATCAGGGGCATTCTGTTCATTAGTTCATCTCTTAACCATCTCAGCCATTTCATGTAGGTCTACTTGTATTTATTTTTAGAGTTACATGAACATATAATTATAGTCATCAGATTTTTTTATTGTGAGTGCTGTTTTTGGAGCTGTGCACTTTTGATTTTATTACAAATATTGCTATGTAAGAAGCTCACTGCTGAGGAGAACACTCGTGCTTTGACAATGTGGGAAGTAGACACATCTGTAATATGTGTAGCTAAAGGTTTCAAGAGCGCTATTTACGACCTGAACAAAAGCAGCAGTTCCATTGTCTCATGGTATCATACCAAGACAAAAGCAGGCTCAAGGACTAATGAACTTGTAAAATGTGAAGTGATGACTAGTCCATATAATGCAATAATCATGTTAAAGAAGAAACATCCAGATCTTCAACAGTATTGCACTCCAAACCATTCAGTATCACAATAAAAAAACTAATAAAATAAAATAGGTTTACTAACTTGGTGGGCTGCCAGAAGCCTCTTCTAACTGAAGCTGTGAAGAAGAAGAGATTAAATTTCAGCAACACATTTAACCCTTTCAGTCCTGGTGTCCATTATAATGGACATGGACATTTTTTGCCTACTTGTAATACTTTTAACGGCTTTTTCTGCTATATTCTTGTTATACTGTTTGTCACCAATTAAACATATGTATTTGAGATGTTCTGAATTGTACAAAATTATTTTTTTTACAATTTACATTGTAGTGTTTTTTGTTTTTTCTTATAAGAAAAGAAGCAAAATCCATGCAACCGCAGTCAAATGATACCCCGTCATCATCCACACGTGCCATCACACAGATTATTTTATGTGGGCCCTCCCCGTCCTTTACCACAGGCACATTTGACTGCGGTTGCCGAGACTCCAACTCATGACCTCAGGCTTTGAGTGCATGGCCAGTGCACTACATGTCACCTTAACGATCATGGCTATTCAAGTCAGTGGGCTGGAGGTGTCTCAGAAGGCCTAATCTAAACCAGTTTCGAATTAGAGGAAGAACAGCATAAGTAGCAAAATAATTCGGGACTGACTGGTGAAAGGTAATGTTTCTGATGAAAGTACTTTGAAATTAATCAGAGAACATTCCATTGTAGTTGGCAAGACGATCCCAATGTACCATAAGCATCTTCTCTCAGGGCCTCCCCTAGACTTCGCCATTGTATCACTTCTGCAAGTGGTACGGTCCTCGGCAATGTTGTATATCACCCCTTGATCCAAGTAGGGCCACCCTGCCTGACACCTCTGCAACCACCTTGCCGGTTGTGACAGGTCTTTCTCCACTTGCCCGTAATTCTGGTGTGTTGGTGTACCACCCTGCCCACAATGTGGAAACGACCCCTGGGGTTCCATGACCATCGACCTCCCTGTGCACCTTCTCTGCCACCTTGCTCTTGGCATACCCAGTAGTGACCTCCAAGCTCACCTGTAGACCTTCAGATGCTCGCTGGGGCTCTGGCATGTTCTCTCATCTGTCCCGACTCGGAGGCCTTTCCTGCCAACGCCAACTGTCACCTTGTGGCCCCTGAGGGCATCCATTCCCAGTATCACCTCCTCAGCATTGGCAACTAGGTGCCCACTCTCCAGGCCCGTGCTATCCTGTCCGTCCCTGGCATCCAGTTCCTAGGCGCTTCCATCAACTCTTCCTTCCAGGTGCCAAAGCATTCCCCAACATCCTCCACGACATACACGCACTGCCAGAGGTCTCCTACCTTCCTGCCAAGTTCTTCTGCGTCCTCCTTCATGCTGACCAGTTCCCCGTCAAACTTTGCCGGAAGCTCCATCTTCATTTCAGCTTTCATCTCCTCTAGCTCGGATCTCCATGTTTTCACTTGCTTCCAAAATTCTTCATTCTAGATGCCAAGTTCCTCAATCCTGTCTTCATTCCTGTCTCCACTTTGTCCATTTTGGTTTTCCATTCAGCCTCTATTTAGTCCATTTTGGAACTCATTCCTGCCATTTGGACTAATAATTCATACAACATTGCGATCATCCTGGTATCCGAATCTTCCTCCATCATGGCGTTCACGTCACACTTCTGACAACGCTGTAACAAGCAGCACTTTGACGAATTCCAATGAATCCCCACATATCCCACTCCTGACACCAGTGTAACAAAGTGCAAAAATGCAATATGCGTTTACTTTTCTAACCCTTTATTTCCTCTAAATTTACTACTAATGCACAATTCCTTTCTCATTACTAACACAATTTATAAACTTCTCTCCTGTTACAATTCACAGTTGTTCTTCCGATAATCTTTCTCAGTCCTTCAGTGTGTTTCTCCAGATTCACTGTCTCTTATATCTTTACTATTACGACACAATCACTTGGCAACACATACATGCTCGCTGACAAGCTTGCAGATGCACACTCATAACTAAAACTAACTGTACACGAGGACTTAAACAACTATCATTCACTCAACTCTGACACTCAGCTCTAAAAAACTTGCTTACTCTGCCCTATTTATATTGGAGCCGGTGTGACGTAACCTCCTTCGAGCTCTTTCCACTGCACGTGTGCATGACTCAGCAAAAAAGTAGCCAGAAGTTTCCGGTGTTATCGCTGTTTGATCACATACACATAGTCACTAATCCTGTAGCTCTGGATCTCTTCCAGCCTTGCCTTCATTATTATGGTCATGCGCACACACAACCACTCGTATCCAAGGTCACTCGGCCTTCTCTTGCCTGTATATTGTTGAATGACCCAATGTCACAATGTATCTCTACATGGATGGCCAGTAACTCCCCTGACCTATACACAACAAAAAATGCTTGGAATGTGATGAAAGATAAGATTGAAGAGGTGCAACCATTGAACATTAAGGAACTACAAGGTGCATTGATGTTAGGGGTGCACAAGAACAAAAAATACTTTAAAGATCTAGTAGATTCAATGCCTAGAAGGTTGTTTAAGTGATACAAACTAAGCAGAATAATGACCAAGTCTGTGTTGTAAAAATGCTGGAAATACAACTATGTGAAGTCAGTATTTATTGTTTTTATTGCCCTCTTCCTGTAATGTCAAGATTTTCATTGCATGACTGTATTATGGATAATTAATCTGTTTCAAAAGTTGTAACATTTGACATTGTAGAAAGCTGAAAGTGTCTAAGCAGAAGCATGGTGCATGTGAGGCTGACAGAGTGTGCCCACCTCTGTAGCGTGATGGTTAGCGTGCCTGCCTCACATTCAAGAGGTTGTGAGTTCGAATCTCGCTTAGGGTGAGTTATTCGGATACGGTTTTTTACTGAGGTTTTCCCTTATCCTGAGAAGATGAATGTCAGGTAACTTAAAGCTCTAAGGACCTCGGACTCATTTGAGCATCATTTCACCCATTTCATTCATTCACCGTCCGATAAGACACTATGTTGGAGGACGCTAAAAAAAAAAAAACTGACAGTGTCATAAATTTACCTGCTTACTTTGTATCTTGCTTTCATCATTATTTGTGCATCACTGCCTCTACCTCTACCTCCACCTCCACCTCCTTCTCTTCCTCTTCCACCACCACCACCGCCACCACCACCGCCGCCGCCGCCGCCGCCGCCACCACCACCACCACCACCACCACCACCACCACCACCATCACCTCCCCCTCCTCCTCCTCTAACTCCTCTTCCTTCTCCTCCTCCTCCACCTCCTCTTCCTCCTCCACCACCGCCACCGCCGCCACCAACACCACCAACACCGCCGCCGCCGCCACCGCCGCCGCCGCCGCTACCACCACCACCACCACCTCCACCACCTCCCCCCTCCTCCACCACCTCGCCCCTCCTCCACCACCTCCCCCCTCCTCCTCCACCTCCACCTCCTCTTCCTCCTCCTCCTCTAACTCCTCTTCCTTCTCCTCCTCCAACTCCTCTTCCTTCTCCTCCTCCACCTCTTCCTCCACCGCCACCACCACCACCTCCCCCTCCTCCTCCTCTAGCTCCTCTTCCTTCTCCTCCTCCACCTCCTCTTCCTCCTCCACCACCGCCGGCGCCGCCACCACCACCGCCACCACCACCACCACCACCACCACCACCGCCGCCGCCACCACCGCCACCACCGCCACCACCACCACCTCCACCACCACCACCACCCCTCCTCCTCCTCCTCCACCGCCACCATCGCTGCCTCCACCCCCCTCCTCCACTGCCACCACCGCTGCCGCCACCCCCCTCCTCCTCCACCGCCGCCGCCGCCATCACCACTGCTGCCGCCACCACCATGTCCTCTTCCTTACTTTATATTTGTTATGAAAGAGAGCATGGTGCACAGTTTACAGTCAGTAGAAATAGGCTATTGTAGATATAATGCTATTTAAAATTTCTTATTGCTGTCATTCCTATATGGAAAATTTGCACAGTGATGTAGTTGGCATAACTAAATTCTAAACCTAAATTAGATTCTTTAGCTGGAGATGTTGAAGGGTCAGTTTACACCAACAACCAGCTATTGACTGTGGGTGGGAGTGGTGTGGTGCTGATTCAGTGAACCTTATGAGATCTCTAGTGTGTGATATTGTAGTGGAAAAGACAGTGTCATATTTTGTTTTATGAAGTTTCCGCATGTGAGACTAACTACCAGTCTGAACAATTGGGTCAGTAACAAGACATACAAGTCAAATTTACTGGCCTGTTTGAGCCTTCCACTACACCACTCCATAGTTCTAGCTGTTTAAGGTGGACTCAAAATTAAAATCTCTGCTTATATTTGAGACAGTGTAATGATTGGTTGATAACTCATCTGGTCCTGTAGTCTCAGGAGTGATGGAAAAGTTAAAGGTGACACTTTAGTGCTTCTAATAAATATTTTAGAGGTAATGGAACTTGATAAGATAGCCAGACAGATTGCCATGGCCAGGATACATTATCATTCAAAGCAGTAGTCACCTTTCTGTGTCTTGGGCTTGATGCAGAGTGTGAGGCACTTGCTAGGCCTGGCTTGGCGATGCTACTCTCCTCATTATTATGCTACATTTCTCAGAAAGCATTGCTTGGTTGTTATAGTTTTTGCTCTTTAATTCAAAGAATTGGTGGCTGGGGTTTTATAGTCCCTAGTATCAATCTTTTAATGCAAGTTATGAAAATAGTTATTTATGCATCATTGTTACATTCCTGATTATGCTCTTGGATAGCTTTTGTTACATTCCTGATTATGCTTTTGGATAGCTAGTGTATCATGAGTCTTAATCTTTGGTTTTGGTCTTAAGAGAGCAGAAAAATCCAATAGAGTTTAAGTTCAAAATGTATTTAGCTTTTGCTCAGTAAATCAATATGTGGTAATAAATCATATAAATAAAATTAAAAAATTGTTTTTGTGGTTTTCAGTTGTATATTGGCTACTATCCTGCTACTTAGTACATCATAATGCATGCTTTAAATTGATATGCAGTTCCTAAACTATTGTGCCACACAAAAGCAATTCACAGTACTCTTGAATTGTTAACAATAACATGAATTAATAAATATCAATGAGGAAAAATATAAAAATCATACCCATTTCATAATTAAATATAATTCTTGGATAATCATTAAATCTCTATAGCCTTGGACAAAAAGAATAGCCATGGCTTAAAAGTCAGATTTTTCTAAGTCCTATGCAGCACAGTGTTTGGTTTACAACATATGTAATAAGTCGTGCAGCTGCTGCAGCAAATTGTTCTACAGTATTACTAAACAAGCTACTTTCCATGTGTCTTCTCTTAGCACTGTAACAAAGCATAGATTATTCCTATGATTAACACTGCAGGTTCACTTGTTGTATGTAGCAAATACACCTTTTTTGTTTTGCTACTGTTAATAATGAGGCTACAAAGTTTTGATACATTGCATTTCATACACAGTGTTTGGTAAATAATAGAAGGGTTATTATAACACTTCTATAAGGATTTTTCCACCTAAGTGCAATATGCTGTACAGGAAACCATATGAGGTGCAGAAGGGTGTGCAAACACATCAAGTCTGAACAGGCTTTCTTCAGTGAATAATACCATATTTGACAATGATAGAATGTGCTTACAAAGATAAAGGCACAAGGAAGTCTCTCCTTGCGGTAGTTACGATAGCAGTTTTTTCTGCCCTTGAAGCTGCTGCTGCTCAATTGAAGTCCCTGCATCTACAGTGCAGAGGTGGGTGAAATTATTCTGGTTCAGGAAGAAGACATGTACCCACTCTGAAAATGGGTATGACTTTAATTACAGTAGCAAAGAGGAGCCCTTTCCAAACTGCTTCTGAAGTGAAGGTACGTTCACAATTCTCTGGAGCAGCTCAAACAGCTGAGTGTAAAAGGTGCAGGACTTCTTGCACAAAAATGACATCTAAGAGGTATCATGTGACAGACAATCATAGATTATTTTGCCTCTTGTTTACATAGGAAAATGCCAACTGTGACTGGAATACAATGATGTTCTCAGATGAGTTGAGATTTTCTTCTTCATATAAGGGAAAGGTGATTATCTACCACGCAAAGGGTTTCTGATGTGATGCAAAATACCTGACTTCATAATTCCATATCTGTATCCTGTTGGAGCTGGAATAAAGAGAGAGGGGAGAGAGAGGAGGAGGGAGGGAGAGAGATTGTGTGTGCGTTTGTTTTAGCTTGATACACTGAACAGTGCGCAGAACATGGTAATACTTAATGTTTTGATTCCCTCTGTGAGGTTGATGTATTCTGATAGAGTTATTGGAGATTTATTGGCATGTAAAATAACTCCTATAAGACAAAATCCTGGCATACTAGTGATTCTATTATGGTCGCAACAGTTCTGAATTTTGTTAAAAAAGCTTGAGGAAAAAAGTACAAAACTATCACCACCACAATGCAGAGTGTATCTTCCATAATGTTAGGAGAGAAGTGGAGCTGAAGCCTCCTTTTACTAATTAGTCTGTAGTACATAGATGAGGAGAACCTGCACATTTTGTCACTTCCCCTACATCATAGTTTTAACCCCTTCCACTGCCTCACAGTGGTTGGCTACCAAGCCATACCTCCCGCTATTGTCTGTCTATCTCACAGAACCGGTCAGTCCTTCAAATTGTGTTAGTAAGTGGAGAGGGTAAATACTTGATTGCACTGCTGTCACCCCTCTTCCCCATGCCTGCTGTGGCAACTTGTTGAGCTAGGTTGAGATCACCTTCTAACTGTTAGGAAATAACTTGCTTAAATTGAAAAGTGGTCTGAGGAGGATAAAGGTACCCCACTTCATGACGTTCTAGTGACAGTGTAAAGATCACCATGAGCTTAGAGTGGAAGAGAGCTAGAGATATGCGTGCCTCTGACAAGACCCAAACACAGCAGTGGTGAAGTTTTTGACTTTAGGATCTTACAGTGTTGAATACTAAATATTTATATGTCACTTGTAAATTATAGTAACCATTTTGTATCCCATAGCTTGTAATTTAGGTTTTGTCATTTTGTGTGTAGTATAAATGATTTGCATGTTAAATAATATTGGCAGTTTAATTAGGTCTTGTATTAATGGTGTTGGAAGAATTTGCCTGAATGAAGATGTAACGATTATGTTATAGTGGCTTCCGGTGTTCAGAGATGGACGTCTGCAGACAGGTGAATTCTGTTTGCCTGTCATGATAGAACATCCACCACCAACGTATTCCTATATTCCACCAGATGTTTTACTTCCTGGAACAAAATGGGTGGATAATCATAAGGGAATATTCCTTGTACATTTGGAAGCAGTCTCATCAATACACACACAGGTTGGTGAACATTTACTTTCATGATGAAAAATCGTAAATCTTTCCTTCCTGGTTTTATCAACTTTTGTTGACCGAAGTATGCAAGGGTTATCATACTGAATTATGTTCATCTATGAGTGATGTTGGGTTTGGAATAATTTCATATAGTTTTTATGCTGTCTTGCATGCTGAAAATTCAAATCATATGAAATTGTATTTCGTACTTGTATAATGTACAAGCAGCTATTAGGAATAAATGATGTCTACCTTTGAACCAAACAGTGTGTAACAGTATGACCCTACAGGAGAGGGACTGAAGCTTTGTAGCCAACTATTGTGGCAAATCTGACCTTTGGCTTGTATTATACTCTCCGGCTATCAGGCGAGGTTAGTTAGCCAGTGATTATCCTGTCAGGTGAATGAAGTACCTCATGTTAGCCAATGCTAGGTAACTGTAGATTAGTTAACTGGAGTTTGTCAACAATTTGGTATGGCTGGCAACATTTTTATGTGTGATGTCTTGCTACCCAGGTGAAAACTTGTAGCATTAGATCATCAGAATAAAAGTTCTGTTACAATTTTCTTAAGCCTGGCATCTGGATTCAGGATTTGTTGGTTTAAGGGCGTTCAACTCCTAGGTCATCAGTGCCCTTATAAAATTCATGGCAATAGCCAGATATAAATTTCAATCAAAAATAAAATCACTCGCAACAATAAAAATATACACATAAACGTAAAATACAGTGGCAAAAGCCATATATAAAACAAGCTAATAGATATGTCAAAAATCATAAACAAATATCTATAAATTTAAATCCTCAAATTGATATTACAATCCGCTGAAAACTTAAAAACCCTATCAACCGCTGTTTTGTCGTCCCCTAAGACCTCTGCAAGCCTGCCGGGCAGCTGCAGAGAATCTCGAAGGTGCTCTAGAGAGGAACAGTCTAGCAGCACGTGACGGACAGACAAAACATTGTCACACAGTGGACATAGAGGGGCAGGGTCCCTTTTAAATAGGTAACCATGCGAAAAATTGCAGTGCCCTATTCTTAAAGCCTGGCATCTGATTTACTATAATAAAAAAAATCTAAAATTTTTGTTAAATTAGTATAAAGGAATTTTGCAGTTAATACAGATTTTTTTAGGTAGCTTAATAAATGGGATGCATTTATGAATATAATATGTTTAGGGGTTATCCGTTAGCTTAATTTGCTTAAGTGATTTTGGAATAGGTTAGGTGCATTTTGGTTTATTTAACCCTGTTGCTGCTGTGCCTCTTTTAAGAATTCCTGCTGAAAATGCCACCCGTTGATCTAGTTGACTACTATATGGAGCAAAGTCTGCCAGTGTTGATCTTGTTGACACAATATTTGTGAGACTGTAAACTTATTTTTTAAACATTCTATAGGGATGCACCTTATGCTATTGAAAGGTTGTAACTTCTTTCTAGTAGTATGTTTCAAGGACATTAAGAGGCATCTTTTGTTATTTGAAGGATGATTTACAAACCCTTGCCGATATAGTTTGACCAAGTCCAGTTCAGTTCAGTTTTTATTGCGTAAAAGTGAATATGACCAGTAGTGCTCATGATGTTCTTGTGCCAGGGAAGATGATAAAATTGTGGCATACTATGACAAGTGTGATGTTGATGCAAATACTCTAAGTGACAGTGACTGAGGATTGTGTACCTGAGTGAACTCTGGTGGTGGTGGCAGTGGTGGTGGCGGTGGTGGCAGCAACAATGCTGGTGATACTGGTGGTGGTGGCGATGGCGGTGGTGATGGCAGTGGCGGTGGTGGAAGTAGTGATGCAGAGCAGGATAGCAAAAATAAGGGCTTCCAAGAAATCTTGAAACTAAGTAAGCTTTCGCCTTTATTAGTGCTTGTACAGTCTGTGCATGGTTCTTAGTTCATTTCTGTTTTCCACATCTGTCTGTGTCTTAATCTTCATCAGTCCCATTGAGCATGTGTCAGTGTGTGGTGTATGGAATAAAAGATTGAAGAAGTTGTAAAATATGTTTTTATATTTTGACAATGAGCAGACTGGTAGATTTCTTAATCTTCTTTCGTTGCAGAAGTTGGTCCACATTTTTGTGATATTAAGTTCTGGAGGTAAATATCCTCTCCTTGATTTTTCTCTTCCATAGTGGCTTTCTCTACATCTGGATTTCTTAATGTCTTGCTTTATAGCAGCAGTAATGCCCTTCTGTAATATTCCTGTTCTGTCACCTCCTCTGGTTTCCTTTGGCGCATTCCCAGATAAGTGAAATTTTCTAGCCAGGAGAGATAATCTAACTTTTGACGCACCTGTGATTCCTTGGAAGCTTTAGTTTTAGGATTTCATGGAATGCACTCAAGACTATCTGAACATGTAACTGCTGGAGTATGAGTTTTCCTTGACTTGCATTTTGATTTCCTTTCCTTCTTTTTCCAATTCCTACCTCCAGCGCATTATATGACTGGTACAGTTTCACGATCTGAGCTCCTGTCCATTGTGCATAGTACAGTGCAGTGTCTCAACTAAGAATATGAAAACCATGTAAGTATAACAAAGCTTGCAGAAGCACCTGCCTGCTGTGCAAGGGTCTCGGGTTCGATTCCCGGCAGGTGGTAAGAATTTTTCTCCTGCCAAGATTATTCTTCATCCTTCCCTGAGTCTGGAAGTATGAATGAAAGTACGAATGTGTGTGTGGATTCAACGTATAAAAACCCCCAAAGACCGAAAAACCCACTGTTAAACGAGTAACACCATTGCCAATAGACAAGGTCGCCGATATGACCTCTGCAGTTAAAGGTGGAATATAAATGGAACAAAAAGCTTGCAGAAATGAATGTGAAATCCAAGCGCACAATCTGAGTTCGCAGTTATTTCCAAAGAAGCAGCAGTGTACAAAGCTTGCAGAAATGATTGAGAATTCCAAGAATCGCAACAGTGAGATGGCAGTCAATGCCAACATGCGTTTCATAGAATTGAGGTTGCTACACTTTGGATTATAAAATCATAAAATTGCATCTATCGACCTTTGCTTTAACTGAGCAAGTGCATCTATCTAGTTTTGAAAAAACTGCTAATATTCCCTAGCTTCTAAACAGGACAAGAATCGAATTTTGAAAAATCAGATTTCACAGAACGATGCAGAAGGTGAAAATTATGCTGATACTATATATAACTCAATTTCTTAAAATTTTGCATCTATCGAGTTTTGAAAAAAACGCTCCTCAATTGAAGAGTTCATTCTTGATGCAAACCACACTGAAGTCATTGATACTGGTGAATTATATTTTGCAAGTTTTATGTAACATAATATAGTTTTGAAGGTATGTTTTATTTTTAATTGAATATATATTTTATAGTGCTAAATGTTATTGCATTAGTTCAATAGAAATGTTTGATAATTCTTCTAATTAATAGAATATTGAACAGAAATTAATCTGATAAAATCCATCTTTTAGATTTTTATTCTAGCTATAAAATTACATCTATTATGAATTTTGTTCTAAAAGCTAACATTTCAAGATGTAGTAGTCCAGCATTTTTCATCCCTGTTGCCATACAAGAGCTTGGTTTTTAAACACCCAGCAGGTACCATTGATCTGATCGACGTGCGGTACTAAGAAGGTTAAAAGAAATATAGATTTGGAGTTAATATAGTTTTAGGAGGAAGTATATAGTTAGATAGCTGTATGTGTAGCTTGTTTTGTATGAACATGGGTTAAGGCATTTCAGAGTATTAGGTTACATGGGGCTTCATTCTCAGTATAGTTTACTTGGGTTAATGGAAACATAGATTTGGCATATGTGTGTAAATAGGAAAACATTTGTATATTTTCACATTAGTGGGGAAGTTTGGAGCCTATCTTAGTTTTAATTTACCATAACACATATTTTAGTAATGTTATTATTAGAAACATATAAAAATTGAGTAGAGAAGGAATGAAATGGTATATGGGACATGCAATTATCCTACTCATTCTATTTCTGACCGGTGTTTATGGTACAAAATATCAGTTATAAGCTTACTCAGTTACACTGAAATTGGTGCGTATTACATTTAAGATGTCACTGCTTCAGCATATTGCAGGAACATGAGAGGCTACTGATATTCAGCAGTTTTTACAATTATGAAACCAAGAATGAACACAATATTGACTTACAGAGACTAATGGAATGACATAAAACAGCAAAGGTGTAGAGCTGTTCATAAAGAAGGAGAACTGTCAGAAGTGGAACATCAATCAGCATATATATATTTTGTACAAACTCAAAGCAACAGAACACTGTTGATTTTAATCACAGTAAAGAACTGTCAGTTGTTGTAGTTGTAGTGTTTAACGCCCGCTTTTACTACTACGGCACCGCAGGCGGTGACACTGATGATACATGAAGATGGAGCACCGGTGGAATGAGATGGCGGGGGAAACCGGAGTACCCGGAGAAAACCCGCCCTGACGCCGCTTCGTCCACCACGAATACAACATGCGGGTCCCTGGGATCGAACCCGGGCCGCCTAGGTGGTAGGCGAGCGCGCTAAAAAGAACTGTCAGGTTACATCTTACACTGAACTGCACTTAGCACAATTCACAGGCGCTGTCCGCTGAAAGCTTTGTAAACATTTTTAACGTACTCTTTTTAGCATTTGTTTTGGAAAGTGAATGGTGGATGTCTGTTGAAGAAAAGAATAAATTAATGAAATTCCTCCTACATTTATACTTTTTTCAATCATCTTTAATTTCTAATCATTCCAAATACCTGCATGCTATTTTAACTTTCTATGGTTTATGGAATAATGGATATGTTAAAGGGTGTGCAGATATTACGAGATAGAAGTTCAGTTTTGCATCATATTTTGACATAGGGAGTTCCCTTGAGGTTCAGTGCACTTTTTGCAGTGTTTCTGTAGGTTCATTATTTGTAGAAGAGAATTTCTGCACCCATTTTCTGTATTATGAACCAATGATTTGACATAAGTTTATGCCAGGCCAGTAAAGCCTTGAGTTTTAGCAGCTGATGATAATCCAGAACATCAAAACAGCACAATTAATTCAAACATGCTTATAATTACTGCATTTCCATGCAGAATTGAACTCAATTTGAGCCCATTCCCATTTCCATGTTCAATTCAATCTGGAAATTAGATTGCTTTAGATATGCAAGACTCAAACAGAAGTAATTCAAGCTTTTATGTTGGTCATTTGGTTTATGTTGGCAAACCTGTAAAAATATGTTTTCTGCATATTTTTCAAAGTTTTGAGGCTAATGAATGTTTTTGACTAATCACTTTATTGTTGTTTTTGATTGTGTAAATTTTTTCCCAAATGTGCCAGTTCTATTGGTGAATTTAGAGATTTTAACAATTTTAAATGAAAGGATATGTTGCTTAAAAATTGTTCTTCACTTTTCATAATTAAGCCCTTTTAATACAATGACTTAATCAAGATTCTACTATACTCAGGGGTCTCCGTCTAGGGGATATGTGAATGGCGATCACAAGGTACCCAAGCTGAGCAGAACATTACTTCCACTTACTGGTGTATTGCTCCTCACTGTAACTTTTCTATCTGATCTTACCTTGGTCATCTCTTGTTCTCTTCCAACCCCATGCTATTAGGGTTCCCAAGGGCTAGGGAGTCTTTATTTTTCCAATCTCTCCATTTCTCTAATTTCTCTATAAAATATTAACCCTTAACATGCTGACCTGTCATGGCATGTAATGCGTCCTCTGATTGGTAATCAGAGGATATGGTCGGTGAATTTATTTTGATAACTCTCCCGGTCAGGTCGGTGAGACCCGTAAACCAACGACAGGTGTGGTCCTCCAGACATTCTGGGGGTTGTGAGAGAGCAATGTGACCGCCAAAACATAAAAATATGGTGCTCTCTTAAAAGCGGTTACTATACTGCTATTGCTCTATGAGTGAAAAATTTTTTAGAGCAAGAGGATTAATGACTTCATTGTCAGAAATCCATCATTAGCTAACAACAACATTTAAGTAATATTTAGTATCGACAAGTGTATTGAATATATGTCCAGGAAGAGTTTGTGGTGCTGCTTGGAATAGAGCATAATTGTGATAGAAAATAAAGCCATGGTGCAGTTTTTGTTAGCGTGAATTGGCTGGAGCCTGAAATCCCTAGATTCAAACATTTCTGAGTATTGAATTATATAGATTTTGCAGTTCATATGCTCTGTGTATATTAGTGCAAAAATAGTATTTAATCTTAATGAAGTTATTAATAAATATGTTTAGAAGAAAGACACCCACAAACAAACAAACATAGGAAGCCCTGTCTATTTGTGTAGTTTAGTGTGGTAGGGTGTTGGGTGATTTTGGAGTATTAACCTAGATAGGTTTTGCTTTTGGTTTCTTAAAGCTAGTAGGAAAATATAAGGTTAAATTAAGTTTTGCTGTTTGTATATATATGTATTGTAAAGGCTATCTGCTTACAAAATACAACCCTCTAAACAATTCTTTTGAGGTCTAATTATGTTGGCTTCCCTCCTGTCACATAAATATTGATCCAACATACTGTCTTGGAATTGCTATTGTTATCAATCAAGGCTGAAGTTATCCATTTACGTATGGTTACCTCCAAGTTAGTACCCTAATAGATACCTGAGTTAGTTCATCATCTGGTTAGCTGTTAATCAAAGATTATAATGTGAAAATTTGGACATAATTTACAGTTAGCATCAAACTGGAACCTTGACTGGAGATTGTAATATAAATCCCTGGAGTTTCAACTGTTTTTTGTTGATTGAAGTGAATATTAATGAGTTGATGCATAGTTGTTTAATAACTGTGTCATACTTTATGCCATAAAAAGCTTTGAGATGGATGAAGGTGTTTTTACAATATTTTCCATGTTATTAGTAGTTGTAAATTCTTAAAAGGGTAGTAATTGTTTTTGACAATGTTCAGTTACAACATGCATTTAATGAGTGTTTCATGTTACACACTTTGGTCTTATTGATCAAGTTACGCTATTTAGATAAATCATTTGTGACACTGCATTGCATTGAAACTGAAAATAAAATACTTTATGATTAGGTAATTTCCAATGGCATAGCAAATACCATATTTCATTATGTAAACATCTCACTTTTTATGCTTTCTAGTAAAAATACATTGTTTGACCGTTATGCAAAGAATAAATTATATAAGCCTGGCCCTGTTAACTTTCAATGACTAACGTACAGTAAAGGAATAAGAGTGAGTTTGAGTGTATTGAAGGACATCCGTGTTAATGCTGTTTATGGTTTAAGAGAAAGAAGTGAAGGAGGGGAAACAAAAGTGACACTGAAACCACAATGCTACCACCTACTCCAATAAAAAGAAAAAGTAAATAAAAGAAAATGTGACTATAGATTTATTGAATGGAGACTCATTTATTATTTACAAAAGCACTTACCATACTGTTGAATTGTATGTACTTTTTAAGTGGAGTTGATGTTATCACACTGCTGAATAAATCTATAATTTGTCCGGGAAAAAAGTTAAAATAGCTAAATATGAAGTGAAGGTCATTGTAACAGATATGCGTAAACTCTGCACTTGTTAGAGTAACTATAGAAACAAACACCAATACACAATTGAAGAATAAGCAGGTTATTAATTTGGCATAAGCTACCCAAATGGTTCATACCCGTTGCTACTCCATTAGCTTATTGCTTAGTTATGTTTGCTAATTCCTCCACTTTAGGTACTTGAACAATCAAATTCATTGGTGGGCTAGCCACCATCTTGGCAGTTGGCAAATTGATGGCATCAACAATGAGAAATATAGTGCAATACGCTGCATACTTTGTACTCTCTTCTGTGAGTGAGCCTAACAGATTGTAGTGGCGGCACATTATTTTTCAATATTTCTTGATAATGAATACCTGAAATATTAATGTGATGATTATGCGGTGAAATGTTGAAGTCATGATTGCCTTGTCTATAAATTAAAGTGTGAGATGGCAACAATTATGCAATGAAATATGGTAATTATTGGGGCTATTATTAAAGAGGCTCTTGAAATTATCATTGGGTAGATATGCACTGGGGATGAGGTGCTGCAGCTTAGTGAGGTGTGAACTCAGGCATTACAATGCTTAACATGGAGAAAAACCTTGGCGGAGGAAAATTGAAAGCCCAGTAAGTATTGCTGTAGTGACTGGTAACATCCTAGAGACTAGAGGGTTAAGAAATGTTGGCCTTCATAGTTGCATTGCAGCTAACCACTTCATTGGAAAAGCAGCAGGCCAATCACAAGGGCCAAACAGTTTTACATTTATCCGCAAGTAAGGGATTGTTTTTTACACCAATCACAAGCTCTTAGATTTTAATATAAAGTTGCTCATAATCAGCTCTGTTTTGGTATCCTGAAAAAGGCTATAGAGCAAAGATGTTTGGCAATGGATAAAGAATACTCAGCTGATTTCCTTGCAGTCCTCATTAATGATATATCATGAATGGTTAGGTTATAATTTTGTACATGGTTATATGAAACTCTATAATGCCTCTGATAATACCTTAAATCTTTTTCAAGGCTATTCTAAATCAGGCAGTCACAACTCAAGCAAAAACAGGCAGCAGACAGGGTCAGGATGTTCTGCGCTAGCAAGTGGGTGCCATCTCAGGTTTGTTTCTTCGAGTGCAGCAGTGGCAGATGCATGTAATTGGTTCAGAGTGTCTGCTTTTGAATTATAGGAGTGGCAACTTCTCAAAGTGTGGCTACTTCATCTATACCTCACCCATCATTCCCATGTATTTTTCTCTGACTGATTTTTACTTAAAATTTCCTCAGTCCAAATTTCCATGACTACACAGGCATGCTGCTCACATATTAAGCATGTTTGGATCTACTTACTTCTGTGAGTAGTTTTTTTTAATTAATGAAACCTGTAAACTCGGTCTTAGAAGCCAATTTCCTGGCAGGTGTTTAAAATGTAGCCTTTGGCTTTGCATAATAAAGACAATTTACTCCAAATATTGCAAAGATAATTAGAGGAAAAAAGCTTCACTCTGAATCACGATTGAATACGATTGTAAATATTGAATGCAATACTAGTGACAGAAGAGGTACGAAATGGAATGTGCATTTCTTCTATTAAGCACCCAGTTGAATGTAATATGAAATATTATTTCTATTTATTAGTAAACTCAAATAATAAGGTTGAAACAGTATGGGGAACAGTGAAAGAAAGCGGTAAAAGCATAAATGAACTTAAAAATATAATATTAAACCTGAAAGGCCATACTACAGGAAAGCCACAGTTAATAAGTCAACACTTTAATAACAATTTCTTAAATGTAATAAATGATGTGCAAAATACAACTCAAGACATGCCATTTGAATGCTCTGGGCACTAACTTCCATCTGTTTGGAAGAAACATCAGAACAGGAAGTTACGAAGATCATAAATACACTAAATAATATAGGTCATTTGGATGGGACGGAATATCAACTAAAATATTAGAACATTGTAGTGATGCATTGGTTAGCATTCTAATACATGTAATAAATGCAGCAATTAATGAAGAAATCTTTCTGGAAACACTAAAGATTAGTATAGTAAGACTAGTATTCAAAAAAGGGGAAGAACCAGAAATGGAAAATTATAGGCCAATCACTCTAACATATGCTATGTCCAAAATCTTTGAAAGTATATTAAGTTGTAGATTGATAGGTTTTTATGAATAAATTTAATATATTCAACTCAATGCAGCATTGTTTCAGAAGAAATTTTTCTACATCTACAGCTATCGCAGAACTTTATCATGAGATAATGATGGGCTTGATGATGATGACAAAACTGTAGGAATCTTCCTTGATTTATCCAAAGCATTCTAAAGTGTATCACATACTAAGTAAAGTACAAAAATATGGTATCAGTTGGAAATTCTTTGAAATTATAAAATCTTACCCACAAAAGCAGAAGCAATGTACAGAAATACATTACAGGCAAGATAGTTCAGTTAAATCCACCAAATCAAATTTTAATATAGTAAAAGTTGGTGTGCCCAAGGATCTGTGCTCAGATCATTACTGTTTCTCTTATATATTAATGACCTTCCAAAATCATTGGAACACAAAATAATTTCATTTGCAATGATATTTGCAAATAAGGATATGTGTAACCTACAAAACTTAATAACAAAAATGCACAATATATTTCTCTATTTAAAACAAAATAATTTAAAGGTAAATCTTAATAAAACAAAATCATTCATGTTCTAACAATGAAATAACAAGCCTAATAACGAAACAATAAATATAAATATAAATAATGAATCTATTGAGCAGATAGCAGATAGCTAGGTTACTATAGTCTAATTCACCCATACCTGCAGTATGGAATTGTGATCTGGGGTAGCACATGTATGACCAGTGAGAACAGGGTATTAATCGTACAGAAAAAGTGTTTTAAGATATTTATATAATGCAAATAATAGGGAATCTTGTAGAGATATCATTGTGAAAGCGAAAGTATTGACATCTGTATCAATGTATGTATATAAAGTGATGTTTGTAATGGATAAGGAAAAGACAGTGCAGACAAAAGTATAAGTATAACACCAGAATGCAAAATAACTACTATAATATGTCTCAACCTAGTTCCATCCTGTTGTAAACATCGGGGTGGGAAGAGAGACCGAGACAGAGATATTGGGACAGAAAACAGTTAAGCTGTTGATTGGTTTGGCGAAGATAATGGGCGTTTGCTTTTATTTGCATACATACGATAAACCCCTCCTTTAAGTACAGTATTGTACGTAAGTAGTTTTCCAATCACTACTCTGCGCGAGCTCATTTCGGACACAGAAAAGTATGCAAATGTTTCGATTCTTATAAATGTAAATAGTTTATCTTTCTGCTTCACATACCACATAGATGTTTTATGGGCTCGTGAGTTCTGAAAGGAATATATACATAATAGTATAGTATATACAGATTAGACAGAAGACAGGTGAAATTATACACACTATTAACGTATTATGTTAAATTAAGCTGCATTTTACTTAACAATTACTAAAGCACACTGCTATTATATAATATTTTTGCATTCCTATACCAGGCAACTCTCTCGCAACGAGGTCTGTATCGAGTTGAATGCTGATTAAGATGTTTTTGTTTATAGTGTGGGGTTGCTTCTGATATTTAACACTGTATTTCCTGTACATCTCGCGGACCTCACAAGGCCAAGGACACTTATGTATATGCAATTTAAAATCAGTAAGCTTTTCATCATGGAGCAGACTGGTGCTTCAGCCAAAATGAAACACAATCGAGGCAAATCTTTAAAATGTGGTGAGAGGCGAATGATCGCACAGTGTTTCGCAGTGCTTAAAGAAAGAAACCCGGAATCCTCTATAAAAAAACATTGAGAAAGAAACTGGTGATCTCCTTGGTGTTTCCGCAAGTAGTGTACACAGTGTTAGAATGGAACAGCAAGCATCCGGAACTCTAAGAACATTGGAAAAATCACGTAAATGCAAACAGCGCGTGGAGAAATATGACGATTTTACGAAAAGTACTATACGCAGTAAAGTTCATGGTTATTTTTTCAGAAATAAACCGCAGACTCTGAACAACATTTTGCATGCGGTAAATTCTGACACGAACTTGCCGAATTTTCACGAAGTACTCTCCACAGTTTGCTGATAGATATTGGATTGAAGTTTCAAAAGCGAGGCGGAAATCAGTTATAGTGGACAGAGAGGAAGGAATCCGATTAAAGGTAACCATTATGTTACTGCATGATTCTATTAATATTCCAACTGATAGATTTAATAAATTAATGTGTAACCCAACTCTATCTATTGTCTAGAAGTTAGTGCTACTATATATACTGCTAGTGTTGCAAAACTTTTGTGCGTGCCTGTACGTCTAACACGTGGCGAGTTGAGTCAGCTCCGCCTTGTTGTTTACAGCAGGATTGAACTAGGCTGAGACATGGTATATAGAGGGTCTGTAAATAAAAAGGCAACAGAAAAGGTTCCCCTTATAATGGGCAAAATATTGTACAATAAACTGCCAAATAAAAAAAATAAGCTCATGAATATGAATATTTATTGAGTACCAAATCTTGCACACCTTGGGCTGCCCCTGAGCTGGACCCTGGTCCCTTTGCTATTAGGGTAGCGCTTCAATAAAACTGTCTTTTACATACACATTGCACATGTTTACCTTTTCACTAATCTTATCCTGCTCCCACCCTTAAATTTTTATTTCCGTTTTTCTTTCATCTCCCACCGCTATTCCTTTCCCTCTTTCTCAACTTTTCTTATCATCTTCACTCATAACTTCTATTCATCAGTTTACATTGTGCACTTCATTAGTTTTCATTTCAGTACTTCACTATAACCTTACTTTCACCGTGTATAAAAACCCTCTACTTCCTCACTTATGGATTACCCAACCAATTTTTTAACCTTGTTACGCTTGGCGAAATATCCCTTTCATTCTTTTTCTCCTGCCTAGTTCTCCCTCTCCCCTTCACTGTAATTGATATCACTTCCTCTCTGTGCTCTCTACTGCCCAGTGTTGTCATCCCCCATCTTCGCTCTTTCCCCTGTTTCTTTCACTCGCCACATCCTACCATTTTGTCACCTTGTGTTTTGCTCACTTCTGACCTTAACTTTGATGCACTTGTCACTGAAACCATACATGTTGCAATTTGCTGAGTAGTTATCTGTTCTATGATATTTCTTGCTGATGCTTGGTCGTTTCCTTGTTTTTCTTGGTGCAATGCCTGCTGGTCCTGCCTCTGCCTGTCGCTTGGTCCATTCTTCCTCTCTGCTGCCTGGTTAACTGCATACAGCTCGAAAGTTTTTAATGTATACCCTCTTACCTTCATTTCTTGCTTGTCTTCTCTGATTAATTAGCTCCTTCATTTGCGCCCATTGTGCATACATTAAGTCCTTGTTGATGTAAATAGTTGATCCTCTCAATTTTCTTGCCTGTTTTAGTACTTCTATTGCCGTTTGCGTTTGTGTTTGTGAACTTCACAAGAATATTTCTTTCCCCTGGTATTTTGGCGATTCTAATTGCGTCGCAAATCTCGTAGCCTCTCAGATGTATTTCCAATTTGTTCACAAGTAGATCTCTTAAATCATGATATACTCTCACTCCACGTTTTTCTTCAACTCCTGAAATCACTACATTGTATTTTCTGCTTTACTTTTCATTCTTTCAAGTGTTTTTTTAAGTTTTGATTTTCCTGTTTTAAGGTATCCATTTCTTTGTTTCCCCTATCGTATTTCATCCACTCATGTCTGAATCTCTCTGCCAGTCCTTTATCTCTTACTAAAACTGTTTTGTTTATCTGCTCTTTAGCTGCCATGTCTCTTAACTCCTTTTTCCCCTCGGCCACGGGAGCTTCCGTCACTATACGTCCACTCAGTTCCACTGCTATACCTTGTCTCACCTTTAGATGACATTATGGAGTTAAATGGGATATATCTGTCTCTATCTAGCACATACAAGTTGCCATTAGCCTTGTCCTTTTCTACCCTCGCACTGTTGCCAGGTTCCTAATAGCGTGGTATAAATATTGAGTTGTTATAAGTTTCAGGTTTGAACACATTATCCTACGCAGAATTTTTTTCTCTGTCAGGTTATATCCATTTTAGAGTCATTATACATTTCTATAGGCCCATATTTCTTCAGAAACGTTTTTTTCCGATAGAAGTCCGATATTTGCTGTTTGTATGCTCATGACGCACTAACAAACTAACTGCTAGAATACGTCTATATTTTTTTCTTAGCTAGAGTAAACTATTGTGCTACTACCTGCCTACTTTGAATTCTCTATATTTACTCAGTTAAGTGTTACAATTTTTTAAATTAAATGTTTTCGAAAAATTTTATATCTGTGCACTGCAAAAGTTATGCGGTATAAAACTTTTTTGTTATTGAGTTTACATCGGTGACCAAGCAAGAACAAATGTTGAGGAGGGTTGGGGAAAGTTTTTAAAATAAACCAAAAGACTGTAACCACTTTCTTTCATCGAGTAGGACAAACAGAAGGTATTCATCTATTCAGTGTATTCTCGTGCCAGGCCTGACACAGAAGATAGTATAAGGAGCAGCACTAACATTAGTTCGAAAGAAGTCGTGTGTGTAACTGTGTGGAATCTGTGTGGAATCTGTGAGCTGTTATCACGTTATTTATTTAATATTTTCCGTAAATATTTGTAGTTATGGAGGGGGAAGCTAGGAAGAGACGAGTAAAATTGAAGAGTTGGTAAATTAAGAAGTAAGGAACGCCAAATAATTATGAATGTGTTAGAAATTATTTTTTAAGTAAAATGAGTGTTAGTAAGGCAGCAAAAGAAACAGCTAAGGCTATCGGGTGTTCAGAAGCAGCAGTGTATAAGATTAAAAAGGAAGTAATGAAAGGACCTCTAAGCACGCCATCGAAAAAGAAAGCAAAAAGGGCAGAAAAAAAAAGCACTAGGTTAACACAAAATGAGTGGAGTGCAGCGAATTGTTCATTCTTTACTGTTTGCAAATATTCCACCCACACTAAATTTATTTTGTCACAGGTCAACAGTGATGAGACCCTGCCAAATTTCTCAAGGGCCACTCTTAGTCGGTTCTTACATGATTTGGGGTTCGAATATGAAAGAAGGTGTAACAAGTGCATATTAATAGAAAGAGACGATATCATCAGATGACATAAATATCTAAAAAATATAAAAAGTTTTGGGGACCAGGGAAAATCAGTTGTTTATACAGGCGAGTCATTTGTAAATGTAGGCCATACAGTGACAAAGGCGTGGAGGGATACCAAAGTTAAAAGAGTCCGTCAAGCAGCAATTGAAGGACTAAGTACAGGACTTCGGCCACCTCAGGGTTGTGCGTGGAGAAAGATTCACAACTAGTACATGTTGCAACACTGCGCTCCGTTTAATGTTTACTGTCTTCTAAGTGTGAGATGCGCTATAGATCCATACTCAGAAAAACAAAAAACTTAAGAAGTGATATGTTTCAAAGACAACTAAGACTATTCTTAATGGAAAAGTGTCTGTATAGATTGAATGAGTTGTAAACGTTTTATAAATATGTATTCATTTCGATGATGCTTGAAACTTGTACAAGTCTATAAGCAGATAATATAGATTTGAAAGTTTGATTTTACCTTGTATACACAGTACTGTCAGTAAAAGTGCAAGCCTTCTGATATTACAGATCATACAACTGTGCTGCTACTGCCATTCCTTCTACCCGTGTTTACGTTCCATTCTGCCCACTTCCAGACCACAGGTATCAGGTTAAAGAGTATGACATCACTGTGCATTGAGTTGAGCTGCCTGTTCTAAATAGTTTCAATATATAAACTTCCTCACTAAGATACTTGAGTATGAAATTTTGATCATGTAGACTTAAAGCCCAGGAATATCACTTTTTGTGTCATTTTTTGTATGTTTTTGTTTTGGACTTAATACTGATTACATTAATGTTAACCTTTTGTAGGTAGTAGCAGAGCAGCGGAGTTCTTGAAGTAGTTATTGGTATAAAGAATCTCATGTTCTCTCTCTCTCTTTTGTTTTGTGCTAGCATTTGTGCATTGTTTAGAAAGCAGTTCCCTTAGCATTACTACTAGCTAAGAAGATGGAGAAATCCAAATATTTGTTATATACTTTAAATATACTTCTTGATTGTAATCTTTTACAGGACAAATTCCTAGATCGTTTCTTAAGTCTTTGTGCTGTGTTGGAAGAAGGAAAAATTCCAGCAAGGATAGGAGAAGCAAACATTGAAGCAGAATTGAAGTCCAGGTATTTTTTATATACATATCAATTATCAGATATCCAGTGAAACTTCTTGAAGGATATGTGAGCAGTACTTTGTTGTGTCTTACAATCTTCAGTTCTGCATTGCTAATGGTTCCACCGTAGAGAGTTGCCAGTACTGGACAATATTTTCCCTTTAAGGTTACCTAGGAATGGGTTTTGCAATCCTTTTTAAAAGAATTGTGACTGATTCCATTTTGAAAATTTTATGTAGACATGTAACTTTTCCTTTTTGTTAACGTCCTCCAATGTGTAGACATGTAACATTAAGGAGATGTGTTCATTTGGTAATGCTTAGCTAACCATTACACTGACTAATTGACTGAGACTGCTAATATTCCTTGTTGTGTCAGGAATGGTAACCCATTTGAAAAATGTTGTAAAGCAGTAATAATTCTTTAAACTGCTTAGGCTTTCACGGCCAGTGTCATTATTTGGAAAATAATTATCCAGACTTCTGGGCTGTGGTCTAGTGAAAAATCTTTGTTTTGTCTGAAGCTGTGTCAAACATCTTCAGTGGCTGGCCACAATACTCTTGTGCTAGCACAGCCATGTCCCTGAAGATGTTCGACACAACTTCAGACGAAACGTCTGGAAGGGGATTTTCCACTAGACCATGGCCAACAAGCCTGGATAATTATTTACGATGAGTAATAATTCTAATTGTGATTATTATAAACTTCCAAATTTTGTATAAAATAAATGTACTGTATTGTTACTCCCATTTTTAAACATAATTAACCTTAAAATTTACTATCAAGTTTGTATAATGTAAGTGTTTTGTTTTCTTTTAACTTTGTTTTCTTTGTCTTTTTCAGCATTTTAGATTTAAATCATGCCAAAATGGAGCCTCTGGTGAAGTTCTTGCCATTGATCATGAATAAACTTATCTTGTTAATGGTTCAACCACCATCAGCACTCGGTCAAGTAATGAATATTGGACAGACCTCCTTTGAGGCAATTGGCATGCTTGTAAGGAATATTACGGTAAGTAAACTCTTGCAGTCTATGGTGGTCATAATATCAACACAGTCACAGTATAATGAAAGATTTTTTTTTAGAAAAAGAATATAAATCTGTTCTAATAAAGTTTAAGTTGCAGCACTTTGTAAAGATATAATGCTTATTAGAGTTGAATATGACTTAATAAAAAACATTTGTATTGTTATGTGATATATGCAAAACATAGATGTAGTTCTTTGTCTATGTCCCTGCCCTGAACACTTTTTAGTCTGGCAGATCTACCACAGTGTCAAAAATTGTAACCTCTTTGCTTGTCATTTAGAGGGTTTAGGTTTGATTCTAGATTGGGACAAGTAACTTGGGTACCACTTCTAGAATTTTCTCATACACTGAAAATGTTGTGTTTCCCTTAATTTCGTAGGTGATAATCACTAGAATGGTTTTTAGAGAGTTGTTGGGGCTACCCAAAGCTTCACCAAAGGAAGCAGTGTTGGCAGAGTTAGGGAGAGTAGGGAACAAAGGTTTAGTGATGGATGATGTTAAAATTTTAAGGGCAATCAACTACTTGGTCATCAGTGCCCTATTAGTGTTGGAGAGAACTTTAAAATATTGGTGGATTATGGTTTGCTTCACTGTTAATAGTTTCAGGTGTGTATACTAAATATTGGTATAGGAGTTTGAAGCTAGGAGAACATATGGTTCTAAAAGAGTGTATGTGATACCAAATTGAAGTAATGAAATTAATAGTTGATAAGACAAAGTACAAGAAATTGGGAGAAGGAAGCTCTGGAAAGTGTAGATTCAAAATACATACATGTAGTATAGGATTTTGAAAAGAAGTTAGGCAAAGAACTGAAGACATAGAGATGCAAGAGGTTTGTGCTAATTTTAGAGATTTAGTTCTCTAAAGTTATATAGAATAACTAAAAAAAGATTGAAGAGAGGGAGTGGGAGGGAGGGGGGGAGAGAGAGAAATATGTGGATTGTTGTAGTAAATTTGAGAGGGAGGGGCTGCCTTGGATACGATCAGGAGCATTGTTTTTAAAAGTTTTATAAAAGATAATGAAGAAAGGTGTGTTAATTGTGAGGTGGTCGAGGGAACTATCCATTGTTTATTAGAATGTGATGGGGTAAAGTATTGGAGGGAGGGTATATGGAAAGCAAACTGTCACAATTTGCACAAGGAAATTATTGTAATTAAACTGTTGCCTCATACAGGGACAAAAAGGATTAAAATGATTGGAGAATATTTAGGAAGAGTAAGAGAGAAATGGATCAGGGTAGTCAAGAAAGACAAAGAAAAATACAATAAGGAAATGTAAAAGATGGGGGATGTCCATTACACAAATAACCAGAGGGGTTAGTATAATGGACTCCTACATGGGTAAGTGTTAGACATTAAGATTAGGTATGAAGAACTAAAATGCCATATATTGTAACCAGTTTAGCAGAACAACATTTAGAAATATAATTGATGATTGTAACTAGTATGTGAAAATCACATCTTGACCACATCTTGAGAATGTACAGGAGGTAAGGGGCTGCCAAACAGAACTTTAAAACGCTTACCATTGGTGACAATTTGAAGTGCTGTGATAATAGCAGAAAAACAATTTTGTACAGCAAAATGATGTTATAGATGCTTCAGGAAGGGCACCGTGATCAACATGGGCGTCACAGCTTATTGACTACCTATATAACATACCAATGCAGTTTACCACACCCTGTAGACAGCAATCCTCTGGGGGATATGTCTCCTCCACAGAGTCCTAGCTTTATGCCCCGCACAGCCTATCTGCCACGAGGACGACACCTCAGGTAAATGTTAAGTTAATAGATGTTACCATTATTAAGTTTTTGTTAAATAAATAAAACTTGAACACATTCTTATTGTAAAATATTTGATTATTTGGCTGAGAAAAAGATGTTTTTTTTTGTTTTTTTTTCCGTTACGAGATGCATTATTTTCTTAAAAATAAATAAGGTTATTTCAACAATCAATAGAAAGTTTTCACATTCATAGCGTTAAACATTATCTTGGCCGAAGCAATGATGTAATTAAAGTTATTGAGATGAACTCTGAAACAGTTTTCGTGGTACATAATAGCGTTATTTCTTTTGAAAGTGTTCTGAGGTGTTTGTTTTCTAGCTTTCATTTGCAGGGTTGACAATTTGATGGATTTTCAAGTTGTATGACAGGCAAATTTTAGATTCGACAGATGACAGATTTTTTTTGAGGATATTAGAAATTATATATTAATATTATATTGGTTTTCTTATACACACACATGCACACACACATGCACATGCACCCGCACGCACACAAACTGTTATGATAGGATATAAGCCAAATACATAGGATATAAGCAAAAACTGAATATGAAAGAATGCTTTTGATTTCCTTCCTGTTAACAGCTAATAGTAACAAACATCTCAGATGACTGGACAACTCTGCAAAATAATGCTGTGGCACATGGCTCTAATTTCTCCTTTAAGCAAAGATAAGATACATGCCTCTACAAGCATTATTTCTGCCTATATTGCTCTGGCATACACACAAATATTATACTGTATATTATGTCATGCAGTAAACATGGTAAAGCAGTTTGTTTCACTTTATGAATCAGTGTGAATTCTGCATAAGTTCTAATTTGGTGTTCCAGTATTGTGGTGCCTCATTGTATGTTACAGTTACTTTATAGTGCTTTTTCTTCTTTTTTTAATTACCTGATTAAACATGTCAGAAAGGAGAGCTAAGCAGTCTGTGCAACATTTTAGAAAATAATGGTTAAATAGTGCATGGTGCAAATATTGCCAATGCAATGATGGTTTTGGTCTTACCTTGGTGAAATGCTGAGATCGAAAGAGCATTTAGTGTGTTAAATAATGTGAAGACTTCCCTCGGGAATAGACTCAAAACCAATGGCCGGACTTAAGCGTGTGAAAAAATGCTGTCATAATTATGTCCTACCAGAAAATGTTTTGATGAAAATTGGTATGATGACTGTCCACCGAGGAGTAGAACAAACCAACACTTCAAACTGATGACGATGTGGATGAATTGTTATTTTAATTTGAGTAAATATATTTAAATGTATTTGTTATTGTTATGACAAGATATGAAGTAGTCATATTTTCGTTTTTTCTCTTTTATGGAGTTTGGCTAATTTTTACGTGTTTGTCTGACTGAAAACAAAGTCAAGGTATCATGTTTAATAGAAGTTTTAATTTAATTTTTATTTTTGAAAGAAAATACAGAATTTGACAGATTTTTGGGTGTTGGTCTGATGGAAAAAATAATCATGTGTTGGTGACACCGTTTGTTACAGTTTGATGTCTCTTATTGTAAATCAAAGTCTTGTACTAGACATAGAAGTTGTAGGTGATTAATGTGCTTCCGTAATTTCCCACTTTATTCATGCACATATAACCACAACTGGCTGCTCAGTTAAGCACTATGTTATTCAAGCGGTTAAACGTGCTGGCTTCTGTTTGGACGTAGAATTAATGACATCAGAATAACATTTAACACAGATTTCTGATCAGGGTGCAAAAACTCCCTATTAAGATAGCCATTACATTTTCCTCTTAAGGACTTTTTATCTGCTACTAAAATATTATTGCAAATTGAAAGTAAGTTCTCTTAATGCATCAGTTTAACATTAAGTTTAAAAATACTTAAGCATTTGTATATTTAAGTTAGTAACAGTGATGTGGTTTTAAATTTATGGAAAAATTGAGTGAGATGCTGGAGACTTACATCACTTACATTTTTTTTATGATCCTCCAAAAGTGGTGTGATACTGCACATTTATCAGTCTGTTTGTATTTGTATATTTCTTTAATGTGGTTTATAAATTTATGTTAGTTTTACCTATATAAATTTGGTCACATTCCAGGCAATTGATTTGATAAATTCCTGCTTTTTTGTTCTGAGGTAATGGGTGCTTTGGTTTGTTGCAGAGCAATTTCTCTTTGCTGAGTTTATTTTGTGGAGCTAAATAGATGTTATTTTTTGCTTTAAAATGTCTTGCACTGTTGTTTCCCTGATCCTGTCCTTGAAGCATCATTTTCTATTTTAGAAATCATTTCCAGTATTTGGGTAGTCATTATCACAAACTTCTTATGTTTTTCAGCTATTATTAATTCAGTAACAGAAATACTAATCCAAAGCATATCAAAGAAACATAAAACAGGACTGGTCACTTGGTGCACTTTCTGTCAACTAAAGGATGGCCAACACTGAGAGGTGAAAGTGGGCACTGGCAATTAGGAATCACTGACTTGTATAGAAAGAGATATGAAGGGAGGAAGTGCCAGTGGAACGATAGAGGGTTAATGAAAGGCAGAATGTTTGTGAACTAAATTGAGTGAGTGGATTAATATACTTACCTGTGTGCACTTCCTACGGGACAAAATTCCAGCACACCGGCGACGCTGATGTGATCCTGGCAATTGAAAGCGTTATTAAACAACAAAATAATTTTTTTACCTGTGTGCACCAAAGTCCAAGACCACTGTGTGATCATAGAATGAGAAAGCTGTGACCAGAACAAAAGAACAAGGGACTGCTACCCCATCTGAGACTTCTGAGAAGGCCCATAGGCTTTCGATGCACAATAAGCCTGTCAGTAGTGTTCAACTTTCTTGTACATATTTTCCTTGTTGACAGCTTGTAGTATGTACATAGTTTTATTGAGTTTCATATTTAATTCTTTTTTCCCAGAATTCCCATGGATAATCAGCAATGGAGATAATTGGGAGTTTATTGTATTGCAAAGATATCATTGATATACATGTGTCAAACTTTGTACATGTACAGAAAGGAGACGTTTATGTGTGTTTCTAGGTTACTCATGAAAAAATCATGGTCACAGCAGATTGCCATTGCTAAGGCTGAAGACTGTTGTTAGTACCTATTGTTAGCAACTAGATTGAAAGAACATATGAGATGCATAAAATACAGACTGATATATCTCCATATTACACCACCTATAAAACACAGCACATCTGAATGCTTGGGAAAAGATTTTAACCATAAAACACAAACACTTGTTAATGAATTTTGAGCTGCTGCCACCAAACTCACTATGGAAGTTCATCACTACACAGTTAAATGCCACCACATAGATAATACCACCAGGAGCCAATTGGTCATTCTTGACAATATGAGCAATTAAAAATGATGATGCCCATCATGGGCAACGTCATGGCCAAGCGCTTGCACTGTTTGCCTACCAACTAGGCAGCCCGGTTCAATTCCAGGGTCCCGCATGTGGTATTTGTGTTGGACAAAGTGGCGTCTGGGCAGGTTTTCTCCGGTTTCCCCCGCCACTCATTCCACCAATTGCTCACCCATCACCTTACAAATCATCCATTTCGCCTGTGTTTCATATCATCCATCATACCGGCTGCTTGGCTGACCACCCGCTTCTAGATCTTCATTCTGTCTGATCCATAGGTTCCTCTGCTTCCCGACAGGCATCTGACCCTAGATATTGGGTTGTAAGTCCTATATAAAGGGAGGGTAATCAGATGAAGATGTCCATCATAAAAATGCATGCATACATATACACATGAGCAAACATTTTTAAAATGCAATATTTGCCTTCTGAGTTGCCTGTTATATGCCTATCAACTATTCATTCACTATATCAAATTATCAGAATAATTTTGGCTATTGTTTTAATAGTGTGAAGATTGCTATCTCATGTACAGTGAAATATAGTTTCTAAGTGAATACCAAGTAAGTATAATCAGCAAAAGCTTTTTTGCCGAGTATGTTGCTATCTTTACTCTGCCTATTTCTTTTTTTTTGCACATACTTTCCCTGCCTTAAAATGCAATTAGGTGTTATTCCAATTTTTTGCAGACATTTTGTTTTCCCAATTCTTGAATGGATTGAAAGTGTATAACAACATGAAAGTAGTAATAAGATTAGTTGGTTTGGTTAGTTATCAGTAGGGTTAGGATGTTTATGACCTATAAAAATGGAAAATATAACTGCAAACATGCCCTTAAATATGACTAAATATGACCAAAATATGCTAAAATATGACCTAAAAAGAATGTATTTTCTTAAAATATTCTCAATTCAAAACTTTTAATGACACCAAATTATTATATTTGGTACATGAATTCAATCAGCCAATCGTATTTTAATAATATTAAAGCTGATTTACAGTTTTATCTGCAATACACATCTAAATTTAAAGAATTAAGCTTCTGTTTGCTTGTTTGATCAGCTCCAAACAATATTTTGTGGACCATGCACTTCCTTATAAAATATGAACGTTTGCATTAATTATAAAACTAAGTTACCTATTAATTAGGGGATAAATGTTAAATAAATGAATTATGTTTCTAAATATTACATACCAGTTTTCAGTTTCCCTTTTTGTGTGCAGTACATAACCACGTGCATTTTCAGATTCTCAAATAGGAATCTTCTGTTGTCTCTTAAGATTGTCTGAAACCTTGAGAAGCTCCTTTCGACGTCACAGGTGCATATTTAAAAAAGGTCAAGTCATTGCAATGTAGCTGTGGTTCATCTTCTTCCCGAACAGCATCACCGCCACTTAGAATATCTTTAATTTTGCACAGTGTTACATATCCCACATTTCCATTCAGCATGTTACATAGTTTGTTCTTTACAGCAACCCCAACACTTCCTTTTCCTTGTGCTAGCTTACCTTCTACACTTTTTACTTGCTACAATCTTCCATACAGTTCCAAACCAACTGTCTCTAGACGAGAAATTGCTCTTGTGTTGGCTCCATAATTTGACCTGATGTATGCCAAATTTCCCTCCAAGCTGCTGGAGAACAATTCTTGCACAATTTTAATGGAAGATGCCTCCCGATTGTCAAATTCATTGATAATTTTGTCAACAGCTTCATAATTTTTGCAGCAATATTCAGTTGCACTAAGCCATGTACCCCATCTGGTCAGCATTGGCTGGGGAGGAAGTGGAAGTGAAGGTCTATATTGTTGAAATTTTCTCAATGTCTTTGGAGATTTTAGAAATATTTTTTTCACTTTTATACCAATTTATCCATATCATGAAAATGCACTCTTACTTCCTCTGAAACTCTGTGAACCATGAGCTAGGCATGTTAAATGCACCACTTATGGATAGAGCATTTTAAGGCCTTTTTCCAGCTTTCACCATGTATGGCGCAGCATCAGTCACAAACAGTAAAACTTGTTCCTGTTTTACTTTACCATCCCACAGCAGCTTCATAGCATTGTCAAAAAAGTGCAGCAATTGTAGAATGGTTTGCTGCTTCAAGTGCTTCACAATCGAGCAAAAATATATCACCAGGGCGATCAGGAAATAGTGTGCCAACAATAACATTAGCAACATATCTCCCGCAAGCGTCTTTAGTTTCATCTATTGAAACCCAAATCTTATTGTAGCTTGCAACGTTTCTGATTTTTTGCACCATGCTGTCATAACATGCAGGTACATAATTTTTTTCTCAGTGTAGATTCGTTTGGAACTGTATGACTTGTCTATTTTTCCATAAATTTTATCAACTGTCCGTTGTTAACCTTATTTAAAGGGATGTTGGCAGACACCATCATCTCACAGGTCCTTCGAGAAATCCGACACTTTCCTTGATGTCGAAGGCCCAAGTGACCTCATTGTCGACGGGCCATTAAACCTCACACACTCACTCACTTACTTGATATAGAAGGGGCTGTCGCATCGTACAAAAGTCGCTGTCTCATTTCTTGAACAGATTATTTGTTTATGCTGTTCACATGTTCGACTGTGCCACAATGCTGCTGAACATTTAATCGATTTGCAGACGTCACTTTCACTTCACATGCTTTGCAGTAAAGAATCTTCCCATCAATGCTGAAATGTTTTTCTCCAAACTCTATAATAAAACCTTTTAGTTTTACACTTTCGGAACATTTAACTTTCGGCATGTTAATACTTCCAGATATGACTTCAAATGTGAACTGAAATGAAAATATTTTAAAAACAAGGAGAGACGGGAAAGGGTAAGCCGGCATTGTGATCTTAGTACCTGCACTGTTATTGTCCCTTCACTTCACATTCCAGTTAGTCAAACCAAATAATTAGTGACTCTTTTCCCGAAAAATGTTAACTTGACCATTCAGTGCATTTATTGCATAATTGTATTATTTTCGAATTCATAAGCGAGATATGACGAAATATGATAAATATGATCGAAATATGACCAAAACCATAAAAACGACTTATGACTTAATATGCAAAATAAAAACTGACTAGTTAGGATTAAAAATGTGAAATTCATGCTTAATTTGTGTTTGCAGTGAAAATGGGTGTAAAGACAAAAATATGACATGTCATACACATCCTAACCCTAGTTATCAGCTAATGGCTAGTTATGAACTGTACTGGAATTAAAAATGAAAAATATTTGTAAATGCACAATGTGAAAATCTTAAATTTATGTTATTTACATATAAGTTTGTTACATATATAGATTTCATAAGAATATTTTGTTTTATTCCACATTTTACGTTTTTGTATATGTGCCTACTCATATACCAGAGAGCAAATCATGGGCTTCCTGTGAGTGAAGCAAGAGCATCAACATGAGTCAGCTTTTTATCAAACTACAACTTCAAAGTAGCAGTACTGTCTAATCCTGCTACAAAAAATGTTAAAAATAATTTAAAATCACTTAAAAATACGTGTCATATTATGCAAGCAGATTTTGGAACCATTTTCCAGATGACCATGGTATCACCTAATTAAATTATCCCTGAATCTTTTTAATTCCCTTGCAGAAATTGAATTTACCTCTGAGTTTTCATCTTTGGAAATCCATGGATCAATAGAGAGAGGGAATTAGATCTGGGAAGTGGGCAGGTCAAATGTTTTTAGTAATAATTTTGTTGTCGAAACTTTTACAATCGAAAAGTCAGTCTTATGAGCAGTCAACAGAGTGCTGCTGTGAAAATACAAAGTTCCATTCTCCTTCAGTTAATTCTCCAAGTAAAGGCTAGAAAATTTATTCTATACACCTATCACTATTATTGATCACCTCCATAGCGCAGTTAGTAGTGTGCTTGCCTCTGGCGCGGAGGACCCAGTTTTGATCCCCAGTACCAACAGGGGGATTTTTCCCCCCACTGGGAGGTCTGGCACGGGGTGCACTCAGCCTCGTTAGGTCCTGGGGGGACCAGTTGAGGAGCTGCTTGATGGAGAAGTAGTGGCCCCAGGTTGCGAAGGCTGCATAACTGGCCAGGAGGGCTCAGGGCACTGACCACATCCTACCCTCCAGTACTGCACCCCACCAATGACGCCTGTAGTGGGCAGAGGTGGGGGGATGCAGTGGCTGGGCAGCAAGCCAAGGCCCTTCCTGGGCTGTAGTGCTAGGGGTTTAGTTTTTATCACTATTCATATTAAATAAGAGTAAATATACAAAGAAATAATTAAAGTAAATAAATAGAAATAACAAATGCATCTATTACTCTATCACCAGTAGTTCAATACAACATCCCTTTGTTTTGGTTATGAAGGAGTTCCTCATACAGTAGGTTCAATAATTTGGAATTCCAGTATCAGTAAGTTTGCATATTAACATAACCATATACAGACCAAAGACATGACAATTAGCCACAAGATTAAAATGAAAATGGGAGGCTACTTGGCCAGATTACAGAACAACAGGTGGACATACAAGGCTACTATGTGGGACCACCGTATAGGAAATCAACTACAAGGAAGACTGAGATGCAGATGGTTTTCTCTACACTTCTGGCTTCTGCTGCAGAGTTAGCTATGATACACCTGCTGAAGATACTTATCACCATACCATTTTGTTCATTGTCTTGGATGGCCAGGAGAATATTGAAATTATCACCTCAAAGAGCAATCACTAAGGCAGTGCCTTTGTGTTCTCTATTCCATCCATTGGTAATAGCTGTGGTTTCAAACTGCATTCACTACATATACCATGGTGTTTTTCTGTTACATGGAGACACACACTGCCCTTGGAACATTCTCTGATTCTGATTTTAACTCAGTGAGATCTACCTGTATGGACTACTCCTGTGATTTATTTCAGTCTACAATAGCTGTTATTTCAAGTTGTGAATCTGTTTCCTTTCATTTGAGTTCCTTACCAACTTCAAGGTTTTTTGTCTCTAATAATCTATAATTTTCAACTTGACTTTGGGAACTTTCTGTAATTTTTTCTTCCAAAAACTTAACATTTTTGACTTGACTTTTAGAACTGTCTGCATATTTTTCCTCTAAAATTTGTGCTTAGTGGCTAGCATTACCAGTAATTTAAAAAATTGGTGTCTCTGGGTCTTTAGCTTATGATTCTAGTGCTGTCCAAAGCCATGACAGTAATGTAGCCATTGTACCAGAAGTTTCTTGGTTGAATTCTTCCAGCTCGCATTTCAGATGAATCGCTTTAAAATTGTTCAATCGTACTTTCCTCGAAGCCATCATTTGATTCCTATTAATCTTTAACCCCACGGCTGACATAAATTGTAACATTTATCAATCAGGAACTTATACTTTATAAGTATAGAAACTTTAATGTTAAAAACAAAACTGATTTCACGTAGATAAACAACAAAAAGTGAATCCCACAAGAACACGATCAACAGTTCTTCTCTTTGTACACTCATGGAATTCAGAAAACTGTTGTCTGTTACAACACTGTAAATTATGAGTATGATTGGGAGAGAGCCAGGGCTGAATACCTGTCATATTCACCTGTATATAGCTTAGCATTAATAAATAAATAAACAAATCTGAATCATAAATAAACGCTTGTGTTGGAATAGTGTTATGTATGCACATTTTTGGGTGTGGTCGAGGGAAACATTTGAACTGACTATTGGATGGTCCATCATGCGCTTGAGAAACCTATCATCTCTTCACTCATTAAAATATATTAGGGTTATATCTTGTGCAGGAAAAACTGAATTATATTTCTGCACATTGAATTCTAAATAACTTCAGAAACTATTGGAACCCTGAGTTCACTTTCAATATAATTATTTAGCATTTGGAAAGTACATGCAATTCCTTTAACAGAAGGGAACTAATGAAGCAATGATTTCAGCTTTTGCTGATGTGAAAGAGAGAGACAGAGAGAGAGAGAGAGAGAGAGAGAGAGAGAGACAGAGAGAGAGAGAGAGAGAGAGAGAGAGGGTGGGGAGAAATGCATAGATAGAAGTTTAACTTAAAATGCTTTAACTGGTATTCCAGGAGTAGCAGTAATCCTGATGTACATACCATGCTTACTGAGGATGAGGAAGTGAATTCTTTAGCTAGAGGGTTGGACAGAACATCTAGCATGAGAACTGGTATGTGTTTAATGATATAATAAAATATTTTTTAGTAGTTAGAGATACAGAGGAAATGTGATGTCTTTATTCCCATTGCTGTCATTTTCCTGCATTTATGATCCAATTTTTTTCATTCCTATGATAGCTCCATATATAAACAGCAGCACCTCGAAGGTAGAATCGGAACTGAAAACTTCAGTACCACAGCTGGGATTTAAACCACAGACCTTCCACTTCATGCACAGCTGCTCTAACCACTGAGCTACTGTGACAACTTGCCAGAATAGTTCTACCGCTCAAACATTGCTCACACATGGCTTGTGTTTAAAAACACCAGTAGTAAGTTTGTTGGCATAAAAGAAACAGTACCTCGCTTTCATGGCGATTCAATCGTTCATCCTAACGCATTGATTGTTAATATATCTTGGTTCTAGAACATTCCTTGCTCTCATGGTTAGCTTCGCAAATTTTTCCTTTTGAAATAATCTGCTTCTTGTTTATCATTTGGTTCAGAATTAAGTCACTACCTAGCAACAATGTTGCCAAGTGGCATTTTGCAAATGTGAAATAATATGAATTTATGTGTATGAACTCCAAAATGGAGTACTTAAATTATGCATGATACTAACTTCCACTGAGATAGGTCATTGCCGGTACAATTAGAATATAATCTGGTTATTACATCATTACCTCTCCCTGTATGGCATGTTTTGGTTTTAAAAGTCCAAGCCACAGTTACATTTTCATAATCAATTGAAAATGCTACCAACTTTTTCAGGATAGTCTGGGAACAGGTTCTACTATTAGTAGAGTCTAAAAAGGCACAGTCTAAAAGATAGATTTCTTGATTAAATGAAGCATCCTGTGTGTTAACTAAGACGGCAAATACGCAACAACCTGCAGAATCTGTTTCATCACAAACTATCGCTAAATCTTGCTTGCCATCTAATGATTCCTTTATTTTTGAAACCATCTCTTCGCCACAGCGAGGGACATATTCCTGTCTGAGTTCATTAGACTTGGGGAAGTCTCCCGATCCTATGAAAATTATTGTAAAAAATATATTAAAGTACAATAATTAAAAAATATTTATTTTAACAGACTTATTTTGCTTTATTAAAATCATATTTCATATTGATTATTTATTTATATTATATAATGTAATTTGATTTAATAACACGCTTGGATTAATAATTATTAAAATGAATTTGTTTGAAATATTACTTATGTAATTAATTAATGCCACTAATGCTCACTGGGAACGTACTTCTGAAGCTAAGTTCTAACTGCTGGGTGATCCACCTTTTCAATTGGAATATTTGCTCTCAAGAACATTTTTGTAGTATCCATTACATACTCCGTTTTCTTGTTTTGCTTTTTCTGACGATCGAATGAACCATCGATAGACACGCACACACACACAATCTAAACAAACTTCCCGACGTACAGACAATGATAAACAAAAATAACTAAAGCCTACTGGATCATTTCATTTCATTTCATTTCATTTCATTTGAAGCGTCATGTGTGATGGCAGGGATACCACTCACTGAGTTTATAATACATGACAAGGTGCAACTCTACAAAGTAAAGTATGGACAAGCTAGAGGTGGACATGAGTACGATCTACCGCTGCTTGCCAAGCAACCGAGATTCATACCCAATTGATATATTCACTGATGGCAGCAAAATTGATGGAAAAGTTGTGTCAGGAGTACCTATATACAAAAACAAAGGATTAATTGGAACTCTGGAATAAAGGTTAACTTACGAGTGTTCAAATAGCCAAGCTGAGCAACTGGCCATCCTGAAATCACTAGATGAAATAGACACACTAGATGAAAACCCAGAGAATGATAAAAAGCAGTAACAGACACTGACAGCCAAGTAACACTAGCTTCCCTTCATAATTATTCCATCCATAGCACAATCATTGAGAACATCAGAAGTAAAGTACAACTACAGGACAAGGAATGGAATATCTACTTGGATGGGTTAAAGCATGTTCAGGGATTGAGGGGAACAAGCTGGCAGACAAGATCGCCAAAGAAGCTGCAAAAATCGACAAAAAGAACATAGTGTACAATAAGATACCAATAACAACACTCTCCACCCAACTCAAGAAGAAGAACAGGAGATATAAAGGAATTTTATGGAATTAATAAGTCCATAGACTATAATAAATTGGAGTATATAAACATTTCATTTTCTTCTCTTGATCACTTAAATTTAATAGTATCTAGGTAATAAACGTAGTTTAATTCATTGTATTTAAAATAAATTTAAAAATGTATGCAAGCACTCTTACACACACACGTGCACACACACCTACCTCTCTCTGTACTTTTCTTTCAAATTTGTCTATGAAAATGATTTCCTTGATATGAGGCAGTAATTTATTTTACAGGGTGGAAGGTATTTGATGCACCATATGTTAAGAGATTATTCTACATGATAAATGTAACAAATAATTATCTTGCAATCTTGCTCACTAAGACATGGATAGTGAGAAGAAAGAATATTTCCGGTACAGGTTTAGCATGACCTAGCATGCCAGTGGCTAAGAACGAAGGTCTGATTGTTGCAGAAACAGAGGTGTATGTGGACAATGTTTGAGAGGTAGAACAGGACTGAAAATTCAATGCCATAGCTAGGATTTGAACCACAGACCTTCCACTTCATGCACAGCTGCTCTTACCATTGACCTACCAAGGCAACTTGCCAGTATGACATTAAATTCCCCAACCGATTTGTATTTTCACCGCTCACCTACCACCTAGGTGGGACCAGCATATGATTTTGTGGTGGACGAAACGGCGTCTGGGCGTGTTTTCTCCGGTTTCCCCCGCCATTCATTCCACCAATTGCTCCATTATCACCCTTCCAATCATCCATTTCGCCTGCATTTCATATTATCCTCTTCCTCACTATCATACCTGGTGCTTGGCTGACCACCTGCTTCCAGGTCTCTGTCTGGTCCAGAGGTCCCTCTGCTCCCCAACAGGTGTCTGGCCCTAGGCACTGGCTTGTAAGTCCTAGGGAGTATAAGTTCTACATAAGGGGAGGGTAATCAGGGAAAGATGAAGAAGATTTGTATTTCCCGGTAGACCATTAGGGAATCTCACATCTGAGATAAGTACCCTAAGGGTGACTAACAATAGTAAGTACTTTATGTCCTGGGTTTAATTAAATAACCTTTAGATGGTAATTGTTATTTTATGCCAACCAGTTTACTGATGGTTTTTAAACTTACAGGCCATGCGTGGGCAGTGTTTGAGAGGTAGAATGAGGATTGAAAAATTCAATGCTATAGCCAGGATTTGAACCACAGATCTCCTGCTTCACACACCACTCCTAGACATTTCAAAAATTCCAGAAGATCTTTAAAGAGTTCAGTATAGTTTTAGCACCACTAAATAAATATGATTTAAAAAACTGCTGAAATCAAAACACATGGATAGAATCCCATCAGAAAAGAAACCAGGCGAGTATAAAATGGAAGGTTCAGTTTACAAGAAACATACATCAGAAAAACCAGAAGAAACATGCGCACAAGGCTAAAACAACATTTCAGATATATATAGTACAAGAGTAGAGAAAGTCACATGAGTGCAGCACACCAGATTTTTAAATTTATGTTTTTGTACATTTGTCATTTTTTCTAGCCTCATTAATCAAATTCGAAGCTGTTTTGCTATTGTCATTAGAACAGTTTAATTGTTCTCTGTAAGCTGTTATCCTTGCATTTTGAGGACTGTTTACATTCTCATGCTTCACACTTTTATGTTTAATTTTATAATGGTCAGAAAGTGTACTTTATAGACATTCATCAGTGGCATATGTTGGGACTGTGACTTAGGCTATCACTAGGCCTACCATAGCTGCACCATGGCCTAGTGGTTAGACCATTCACACCTCACTCAAGCAGCTCGGGTTCAATCCCAGGTAACCACATGTGAGATTTGTAATGGACAAAGCAATGCAGGGGTGGGTTTCCTCTGCCATCTCATTCCACCAGTGCTCCATCTTCATGCCATGTATCATCAATGTCACTACCTGCGATGCCATACGTAGTAAAAGCAGGCACTAAAAACTATAAAGAAAGCCAGGCCTACCAGATCTGGACAATAAGGGGTTGTTGATTAAATGTTAATTTCTGAACAGTGCATTTAAATAAATTTTTCTTCGAACAAATTAAACAACAATTATAAAAGTAAAATGAACAATTTTGCCATACCTAATATACATGCTAAGGCTTTCATGGCTGGCATTAATCCAATGGATAGTAGGTTTCGGATTTGTGGGCCGTGGTCCAGGCGATGGATTGTCTGACGTTTCGCCCAACACAGTCTTGGGCAAAACATCAGACAATTTGTCGACTGGACCACGGCCTGCAAACCCGAAATATACTATCCATTGGATTTGCCATACCTGTTTATACATACATAAATTCCAGCCGTCTTTCTGTAATGGTAAACTGCATTGTCACACTATCAGAAAACAATTCCTTGTGGTATCTTCTCAACGAAACAAATGTTTTTCGACTGATAAAAGATTCAATTTGCTCAGATGAATTTGTACTTGTGTTGCCCATAAATAAAATTTTATTTGTTTCAAGGCAGTAAAACTCCTTTCTGTGCTCGCAGTAATGGAAGGAAATGTTAAAATCAGTTCACATAGTTTATAAACTTAACTGTACACACATCAAGTCCATTTGATTTCATATAATTTGCAATGGTTTGAATGAACTGGTTAGAACTTTTTGAGGTGAATACAACACTTTCAGTTCATTTTTCAAGGACAAGGATAAAAATAGAAACAATGTTTTTCTCATAATACATAATACATTTGTTGGAAAACTTTTATCATAACTCAAAAAATCTGATGTGTTGTACTCACATGACTTTCTCTACTCTTGTACTAACCATTCTTACAATTCTTATTCCTATATCTTCTTCGTGTTGGCCCAAATGAGCTCGTTATCGACGGGCCGTTAAACCCTACACATTCACTTACTCACCTTCGTGTTAGTTGAAATAGACATTTGTACAAATTATCTTATTGCTTATTTCCTTGTAGGTGCAAGGGGAATATTAGAATACAGTAGGCTTTGTGCGATAGTCAAACCTTTTAAAGCTTTGAGATTCCGTTCTCTTTGCACACTTAGCATATAAAAAAATGAACAGCGATGATCCATTTCATGGAAGTTTTACGTTTTCAGAAACTCACACAAAACAAGGAATATCTCCGAAATGGTTCACCCTACAAGAAAATTTATTGAGATGTAAATTGTGTATTTTAGCAAGATCTACATTTTTTGTATAGACTCAGGGGTCTCTGTCTAGGGGATATGTGAACAGCGACCACAAGGTACCCAAGCTGAGCAGTACATTACTTCCACTTACTGGTGTTTTACTCCTCACTGTAACTTTTCTATCTGACCTTACCTTGGTCATCTCTTGTTCTCTTCCGACCCCGATGCTATTAGGGTTCCCGAGGGCTAGGGAGTCTTTATTTTTCCAACCTCTCCATTTGTCTAATTTCTCTATAAAATCTTAACCCCTAACATGCTGACCTGTCATGGCATGTAATACGTCCTTTGATTGGTAATCAGAGGGTATGGTGGGTGAATTTATTTTGATAATTCTCCCTGTCAGGTCGGTGAGACCCGTAAACCAACGACAGGTGTGGTCCTCCAGACATTCTGGGGGTTGTGAGAGAGCGATGTGACCACCAAAACATAAAAATATGGTGCTCTCTAAAAAGCGGTTACTATTACTATTGCTCTCTTCAATATCATGTGAAAAATATTGGAGAGCAAGAGGATTAATGACTTCATTGTCAGAAATCCAGCATTAGCTAACAACAACACATTTCAGATATATCACATACAAGCTATTAGATAAGTCAGCCAGAGCCATTCACTTCTGGGTGGTAAATCTAAATATAGTAAGAAAAGACAAGCTGCTATAATCAGTGTGTCCAAAGAGCTTAGCTTATAGAAAGGAATATGCAGTTAAATTTCACTTCTATGTTTTTCATAGGTGTATGTTACATGTTTAGACACTGAACTTTATTCATTAATATTTAACTCAATTATAAATTTATTAATGTCACACCTTTCTGGTCCCAAATACAAAGTATACTAATTTTCATACTTATCTATATATTATGCTTATTTTAAGATATATTATGCATCGTTTCTGTGTGCTTCATCCGTGCTGTCACAGCATAAAATAGTAGTCATGTTGAGCATGGCATCAATAACTTCAGAAAACATTATTGCTATGCACATGTTAAGATAGTCAGCAAGGACATTCTTTTCTGGGTTGTATCTGATAATAATATTTGATGATGGTGATGAAGAAGTGGACCTAAATAATTAGTGTTCCCAGTGTGTATAACACAGTTCAAATTCTAGAAATTACACAGATTCTTTCATCACAAAGCCTAAATGATGACAACATTTCTGTGATAAGAGCATATAACTGACTAGTGTATGATTGTGTGAGAATATCAAAGAAGCAAAGAAAAATGTTTTTTTTAATCAGTACAAAGCATCATTGCATCCTTTCTTTCTCCTCTTTAGTTAGAATTAAGAGTAACAGCACTGGCATACACAAAAGTACTATAAATAGTGCAGTATATTTATTATGTATGTGTATGTTTTGTTTGTTGCATTCTTATGTTAAATAATGTGTAATTAGTTTGAATAATAATTTCTAAGAAAACGGTTACAATTTCAACTACACTTACACTTTCAATTACACTTCTACATTTTCTCATATGCTACGGGCCCAAAAAAGTTTTGAGTACTGCAATACCAATTGTATGGAAGTCCAAAACTATTGTGCTGTCTTCAACAAGTACTTTTAGAACCAAATCTGGCAAAATTGGTATCCCTGGTATTATTGCTCTTTCTTCCATAAATTTCAGAAACTGCAGTGTGAAGACAATAGCTGAGTTGAGAAGTTGGAATTTTCTTGCGATTGTTTACTGCAGCTTTAAGCATGGGTTGAATCCAGAACAGTGTCTGGAAGAATTTTTGTGTGTGTTTGGTGGTAAAGACCTGTCCTGAACTGGTGTTTACAGATGGTATGAGCAATTTAAAACGGGAGTTTATGACCTTGATATCAGGGAGGCCAGCAACAGCTGTTACTGCGGAAAACATTAATGCAGCATATGCATTGCTGCAATAAGACAGGCGAATTTAATATCAAGCAATTCAAGAGATATTGGGGATCACTGCATCATCAGTTCATACAATTCTACATGATTCCTGAGTATCCTCGAAAAACAGCAGTTGTAACTCTCAGGTTGATTACAGGACATGATTGTCTGGCAAAACATTTAAACAGAATTGGGATATATTCTTCACCACTCTGTCCTCTATATGATCTGCAAGAGGAAATGGATTGAGACCACCTTCAAATATGCCCGGCCACTTCTATTGTCCCAGAAAATTGCATTTTCTGGGACGACTTACGTGATGAGAAATAGAATCACTATCTGTGTCACTCATAGTGCTTAATAAAAGTAAAACACTATGCTAAATGCACTAAAAGTTTGTTCAATGGCATTGTTAGTAAACAACACAACTCTAAAAGCATAATGCTAAACACAAGTTAAACCGAGAGCTGCAAGTCACTAAAACATGTTACAGCTTTCTTTACAGCAACAGACTGAACTAAAGAAATACCCCATACATGCAGGAGTACATCCAGGCAAAAACTATTTACAAAACCACAAAAATGTTTGAAAGGTTAAGGAATAACCATTTATGAGGAGTAAAGGCCTGAAAATCAACAGTAGCCTCTCTTAAGTGATTTATTGGTACATTCTGTTAAGGAGCGACTGTTACAGCATAGCGGCTGGCTCTGGCCGGCAGGTTGGCTCATACACCCCTGCTATTCTCGAGATTCGGCCTGAAGCACATAAGGTCTAACACCATGCTGTATTCAAATGGAGAATTCGTTCATATCCAGGGTGTATCAACTGTTTACACTTAGCGTAGGCTTCGTACTATATGTCGAAAGAAAAAAAATCGTACTTTGGCGCTTATGCCCTTGCTATTCTAAGCACCTCAATTTAGCCTGCATTTCATATCATCCTCTTCCTCTTCCTTACTCTCATACTTGCAGGTGTTCACTCTGTCTGGTACATAGGTTCCTGTGCTCCCCGACAGGCGGCTGACCCTAGGCACTGGCTTGTAAGTACTAGGGGATGTAAGTCCTACATAAGGGGAGGTTAATCGGGTAAAGAAAGAAAATTTAAAAAAAGTGTTCACTTGCACTCCTCAAAACCAATGTTCCACTCTGTAGCTCTGCTGTGAAATTACCAAACATGAAATAAGTAATTTTTTAATTTAACTTAAAAGGTGGGTCAATTAACACTATACTGCTCGCAAAAGTTAAAGGCATGTGAACGCTGGCCAATGCTCAAGCAGAGCGCTGTTGTCAAGCATAGTGCGTGTACCGGCAGAGGTACATAAGGTTGTGTGAGATGCATGCACCACATTCGGCAGCGCTGGTAGGAGGGGCAAGCGTAGGATTCGCTGGAGTCCGCAGTATGGCCCACCTCCATATGCCTTTAAGTTTTGCGAAGATTATAAACAATACTTACATTATAATTTTCCGCAACGCGTTTCAGAGGTTAACTTCCCTCCATTATCAACCGGACAATAACTGGGTTTCCATGGTATTTCATGGTGCGGATGGCGATGCTTCTTCTGAAGTTTCTTCTGGTAACGGTTCAAGGAACTTGCTGAAAATATCTTTCTGGGGAATGTCGAAATTAAATACTCAGTTTCTATTGTTTAAAATGAAGATTTTTTCCATGTGGACAGTTCTTGTTTTCCAGTTATGTGTTTGAGAAGTTTCGGTTCTGGCTTTACGTCATGATTTTTTGTCCAAAAGTGTAAGGCAACTGCTGATTTTTCTAATTGTTTACTCTTGATGTTCCTAATGTGTTCCTTGGATCTAATTTCTAAATTTCTTTTGGTTTTTCCAATGTATACTTCATTACAATCACTGCATTCAATTTGGTATATGCCAGATTTTTTGTTAGGCGGAATAGCATCTTTGATGTTTGAAAGTAGCAGGTTTTTCAAGAATCTGAAAATTCAGCTCTTGGTATTTGTATTTTATAAGCTTAACCCAGAGTAAGCACAGCTTAATGTACCCATTCATGTTTCCTTCTCATAGATTGGCTGAGGTTGTTCCCACCATAAATGTGGAGTGCACATACAACATAGCCTAAACAGAAACCTACAGCAGATGTATGTGACTCATGCAACAAATGTATAAACAATATTTAGGTCAAAATTACACAGTATCTGGTAATGGAGCTATAACTTATAAGCACATGCATACACACAACGCTTATCACAAAGTCATCACCAGAGACTGGAAGTTTAGGCATTATATGTAAATCATTAAAATAGGCAGGCAAAAAGGCATTATAAATACTAAAGCAGGCAATAAAAGGCAATTAGAAAAACCCATTTATTTAATAGATTACACTATTCAATAACTTGATTGTCATATTTTAAAGAACTTAAAGTTTTAAACAAAATGCTAGTGTTGTAATTGACACAAAAATGAAATTTTTAAAAAGGCTGTGTGTTGCAATGCCTTATTCATTGCGCATGATAACCAAATATTTTTTTAAGTTCTCTGGGGTCATGTTGAGTCTCCTGTCAGTTAACACATTTTTCATATGACAAAATTACCTCTCAACGTCAACAGAGGTTATTGGAGCAAATCTAAAACATAGCATCATTGTAGGATCCATTTCAACTGCAACAGAAGTGTCACCTTGTAAAATTTTTTAAATATTTCTAAGTTTATCCAGATAAATAATGAAATAAAGGCAGAAAAAGGCAACATAAAACTTTGGTGTTTCAATCACAAAGGTATAGTTCATTCAGATTCACTTTCAAATTGAAGATAGATTTGACACATTTAAAAAGGTGTTCTGCCTAAGTTCCGGTCTCTGGTCATCACACTTGCCCAGTCAGTTTCCCTCTTTTCCTTTCTTAGCTTGCCCGTAATTTTTATCTCTTGGAGATTTCCCAATACTACTAATGCTAACAGCTGTAAACTCCAGTGTGCTCCTCAATTTCCATTACTGCTAGAGGAGAATTTTTTTCAGAAAGTCCATTAAAACATGTAGTGTTGTTTATTTACTGTATTAACAGTACCTGTTAGTAATTTTGTTAATGCATCACGTTTAATACACAATAACTTTCGTCAATCATTAACAGTCATTTGATTACACATAATGACAAGATATTTTTTCATATTTTCCACTTTGAGCTATGCATCCTATCAGGTAGTACATTTTTGAGCACTGCAAACTACCTTTCCACTTCTATTGGTTATCACTCAAAGCCTACTGTGTTCCCATGTTCCCATTGCACATGCAGGAACACGGGCAGTGGGATAGTTTCTGCAAATGTTGTCTCAACTAATATGAAGAAGGTAGAGGAATAAGAGTTTGTGGGAGTGGTTGGTGCGGGGGTGAAGAGGGTCATGTGAGTGCAACACATCAGATTTTTACTGTAGAAATTATTCAAGGTGGCCATGTGGTTTCACAGCTGCTAGAGCTTTCTCTAATTGCAAGCTAGAAAAAATATTGTTTGATTGAGTGAATTGCCAGTGCACAATATGAACCTCCACTTTGTATCAGATGATAATTTAAATTCACACATTATTTTGACTTTTAATATTATATACATTTATGAATATACCCTTCAGGGGTCCCCGTCTAGGGGATATGTGGATGGCAACCACAAGGTACCCAAGCTGAGCAGAACATTACTTCCACTTACTGGTGGTTTGCTCCTCACTGTAACTTTTCTATCTGACCTTACCTTGGTCATCTCTTGTTTTCTTCTGACTCCGATGCTATTAGGGTTCCTGAGGGCTAGGAAGTCTTTATTTTTCCAACCTCTCCATTTCTCTATAAACTCTTAACCCCTAACATGCTGACCTGTCATGGCATGTAATACGTCCTCTGATTGGTAATCAGAGGATATGGTCGGTGAATTTATTTTGATAACTCTCCCGGTCAGGTCGGTGAGACCCGTAAACCAACGACAGGTGTGGTCCTCCAGACATTCTGGGGGTTGTGAGAGAGCGATGTGACCGCCAAAACATAAAAATATGGTGCTCTCTAAAAAGCGGTTACTATTACTGCTATTGCTCTCTTCAATATCATTGTGAAAAATATTGGAGAGCAAGAGGATTAATGACTTCATTGTCAGAAATCCAGCATTAGCTAACAACAAGTTCTAGTGCCCCATCCATCAGTGAAAAATATTGGAGAGCAAGAGGATTAATGACTTCATTGTCAGAAATCCAGCATTTGCTAACAACAATTCTACATGAGCATCTGAAAGTGAAAAAAATTGCAACCTGTGAGTCTCCCACAACCTAACTATTGAGCAGCATGCATCAAGGGTGAAATGGTGGACATGCTCAGAAAATGCCAAAATGGGTGATCTCAATCGTTATGTCCATTGTAACTGGTGATGAAGCATGACTATACTATCATGATGTCTTACCTTGTAAGTCCAAGAACAAAATTTGGGTCTTTGAAGATAACCAACCCCCACCATGGTGAAGTAGTCATAGTCAGTGAAGAAGAAAATGATTACTGTGTTCCTCACTAAGCATGGAATTATCAAGACGCTTGTGCTACAGGAACAACAAACTGTCACTGCCAAGTGGTATACCGAGTGCTAAATGGTATATCTCAGCTGATTGTAGAGCTGAAGTAGCGTAGGCTGAAGTCTAATCTGGACACCCGGAGGTTCCATCATGACAATACTCCAGCACATCAGGCCAGGCTTACCAAGAGTATTGGGGGAATATTCATCTGCTATTGCTTGAACATTCATCCTATGGACCTGACCTTGTCCATGTGACTTTGCTCTATTTCTCCATATCAAGGAAAACCTCAAGGAGCTCAAGTTCAAAGTGATGGGGACCTAATTGCAGCCTGGTAAGAACCATGTGAAGTTGAACAGGAAGAGAGCAGGAGAATTTTTTATGAATGGTTTTGTTGGATGGAAAAATATATTGAAAAGGCTGGTATATTTTGAGAAAATATAAAATATGAAAGCCAAATCCTAAAAAAATTTTAATCTCCTTAGAGACTAAAAGTCTTCTTTTGAAGACATATAATTGAGTAATATTGTATACCAAAGGTTTTGGACATTGGATTATGAAGTTTAAAATTCTAGCCGATGATAGTGTAATCTAAACTCGCCAATGCTACATAAGATGATGTTACAGATACCCAGAGAAGAAGGATTTGTTAGCTGACCAGCGGTTGAAAATGGGGACAGCAGATTCTCAAAATATGTCTTCTCAATCATTTGGTAAATGGAAGACTGAGGCCTAACATTCCATAATTTAAGTTGTAGAGTATTACAGACTAATCCATAATCTTTTATGTAGATACTGCTGCTGTACGCATGCCAAATAACATCACTATAAACACCTCATTTTCCACTAATAGCTTAAAGTGATAATAAATGTGAAGGACGTGCTCCAACTTTTCTTTCATAAATTAATTTGGAGACATTTTTATTGCAATTTATATGCCAGGAAAAATGATACATATACTATCTTGTCAGCATGATCTAATCTATGTTAATTCACATTTTAAAACATTTTACACTCTTTTGATTGTATCCTTTCATTTAACAAAATTGAAACTTGGCCCCAAGGAAATCAGCTGAGCAGTTTGTCATTAGTTCTGTATGGCCACTTGGTACACAAAGACAGTAACCATTGTAAATATAGATCCATATTGTATGGTGTCACCATTATTATAATTTTGTCTTTTTATGCAAATGGTTATCTCCACCTCCAATCCAATGTGCCAGTTTGCTGTGCCAATCTGTGCATTATGTAGAATAGTTAAATTATATTCAAACCCACTCTCGTGGTCTCTCTCTACTGCGCGAGACAGCCAGCAATTGCCAGGGAATTTATGCTGGCAGAGGTGAGCTAAAATCCTTACCTTATAATAGATGCAGGAAATGTCAACCTTCTGCTCTCAAATAGGCAGTGTATCTCGTGTAAATATTCTTGCTCACTCTTTGAAGCTCAACAGCAGGAATTCTTGTGATTTCTTGTATAATGTTTTCTCTAAGTTCCTGTAGTGTGTGACGATTGGAACGATGCACTTTGTCTTTTAAAGAACACCATAAATAAAAATCACAACTCGTTAGGCCAGGAGAACGAGGGGGCCACAAATCAATATTAATTATTCTGTCATCAAACACCTCTCTTACTGCATTTAATGATACAGCAGCCGAATGTGCTGTTGTAGAATATTGCTGGAACCAACCATATGATTTGTCTTCTGTAAATTAATTGAAAAATGGCCTCAGAATTAACCTCTGATATCGCTCTGCATTTATTGTTTCATCAAAAAATATGAGCCCTATTATTCTTCTAGCACTTATCGCACAACACACTCCAATTTTCTGATCATAATAAGGCGTTTCATCCAATAGCACAGGTTTTTCTGAAGCCCAGTAGCGACTGTTGTGAGTATTCACACATCTAATTAGATGAAACCAAGATTCATCAGTGGGTGAATGAAACCCCTTTCTACAGATTGGAAAAACCAGTTACAATAATTCACATGTTTAGCATTTGGCTTTAACGTATGTACTCATGTGTAGGGATAGGGCTTCAGTTTCAACAGACCTGTAGCATTTCTTGCAGAAGATCAAGATACACCTGTTTGCTGCACTAGTGTTTTCAGCGATTTTCGAGGCAAACATTCTAAAGTAGCACCAGTGTCATCCAGTTTATTTTCAGTTAACACTGACTTCTTCCTCGAATGTTTCTTGTCCAACACCGAACACAAAGCTTCAAATTTATTTACATACAGTTGTCCTTGCAGGTGGTACAGAGTTCAGAAACTTTTCAACAAACTCCCTGTGGACATGGCGAGCAGATGCATGCTTGAAGTAAACTTTACAAATAACACGCGTTCTTCCACAGATAATTGAAGTGATAGTTGGTGCTGATGCACTTTCGAGCATGATTTGCCAGTCTGAAGTTCGGGCAGCCAGCACGGACATAGTGAAGGAGAGCGAGTCTGCAAATGGGTTTGAATATAATTTAACTACTCTATATTTGCTGTCAATGAGATTATTTTACTGAAACCATTTGATGCTTTCTCTATTACCTGTTATATATATGAATAAAGTTTTATGCTGTTTTCTTTCTTTGACAATGCTTCAGGTGTGGAGAATGGAGGTAAGTATGACTAGACTGAAGGAAGTAAATATAATTTTCTAATTTCTACAAACCTTAATGCAGGTTATAAAGCTTCCTTGCATCCTCACCTTGTCAAAGGAAAGCATAACTAGTATGTTTGCCTAGCATCATTGAAGAATCCAGTGCTTGAGTGACATTGTAATCACTTTTATATTTTTCTTGCATTAGTAATTTTGAAAAATTGCAAGCATAGTTTACAATAATAAAAATACCTGAATTTTCTGCTAAACTAACAATACCACAAACAATACCACATAGCTGAGCTTAACTTGTATGTGTGTTAACCCTTCATGGTCAGGGTGAATGGCATAACCTCAAGCATCCAAAAATAAGGTAAACTTGGTTATCAACTGAGCATTTTTGGCTGGAACTAGCTAATGCTTTTTAAAATCATTGTCAGATGTCAGAAGTATGGTATCCATTTGTAGCTTGTCAAAATTTGTTTAACCCTTTAATTGGCAAGTCATTTTGCTATATATGCCGTTCTTCCTCTAATTTGTAAACTGGTTTTCATATCCCTTTTGGAGGCACCTTAGCTGAAGCAATTCAAGTAGCCGTGATGGTTAAGGCAACACACAATGAGCTGGCCAGCCATTCAAAGCCAAACATTGCAAATTTGAAGCCCAGCAACTGCAGTCATATGTGCCTGTGGTAAAGGAAGGTAATTGTTGTAATGATACACTTGGAAGCTGATGGGGTTACATTTGACTGCAGTTCCAAGGATTTCACTTCTTTTTCTAAAAAAAAAAAAAAAAAAAAAAAAAAAAAAAAAGACAGTTTTGTTGAAAAAATGTAATATTTTTACAATGTTAGACAACTGCAAATACTTAAATGTTATTTATTTAGGTTAGCAGAACAGCAAATTAAAAAGAAAGAGCCAATAAAGTGTCTCAGAACTTAGCAAATTTATATGTTGCTTGTAAGCAATGCTGCCAATTAAAGGGTTAAAGGGGATTCCCAGCCACAAGTATAGAAGGCTATAAAAAGGTATGTGTGTAGTTCTGGATTTTTAGAGCTTTTTGCATGATATACAAAGATGGCATGGAAATAAACACTGATAAATACCATATTTACTTTAAAATAAGACCCCCTTTTTTTAACAGAGTTATTGCCGAAAAATTGGGAGGGTCTTACAGATGAGTATTTCACAAAATGAGAGTAAAAGGTGTTACTATACTAGGAACTGAATACCTTTGTTTTCTTAAGCACTAACTATTGTTGTTGCTCACATGCTGCTTTGTTACTTCGTGCTCTTTCATTTGCATAATTTAACAGATAACTACACAGCACTCTCTTTTCTTCTCTTCTGCCCACTGTCACTGCATCATCCAGTGCAGCATGGCATCCCTTCTTAGGCCCACAGAAAGATAGTTACTTTTTTCACGACCTTAAGTTCATCTCTGATTTCTCCAGTAGTGAATAATGTAGTGCCAAATACTCTCAACCCACTGCTTGTACACCATTTTTGTTCAGCGAATTTCAGAACATCTAGCATAAAACTAGAGTGAAAATTTTTCGTGAATTCATATTACTGCCAACATAGACAGGTACAAGAGAAACTCACTTTTAATAAAGTTGCTGCTGTTGTAACCAAAGATTTTGTTTTACTAGTAAGGAGAATGTTGGTAAAAGGGTTGAAGCTACTAATGAGTGAAGGACAATGTTTTTTCTAGGAGTTATGGCTTGTATCAAATTAATGTGTCTAACATTCTAACTTGGCGGGTCTTACAACCGAGGGGGTTTTATTTTCAAGTAAATGCAGTAGTTAAATGATGTCTAATAAAATGAGTTTTGATTCTACTTATTTAGAATTATTTGGCTCAGAAGAAGAAGAAAATCGAATAGAAATTATGCTGAAAGCTGGGTATAACAATGGCTCAAGTTACTCAACTGATAACAATGATGTGTGTCCAGATTCGTAAGTAATGCATGCTGTGACCAAGTTTCTGAATTGACAAGCCTTATCACCATTCAGATAAGTGTTTCATATTTTTTCACACATGGAAAGCCTACCCAGAGTTAACCTGTGAGAGTGTGATACTAATGTTTGTATGTAATAGCTTAGTATAATTTTCAGCACATGCACCATTTTTGCACCCAGCATCTTAGTGATGTTTTCAAAATTGGTATAAAAATCAGGAAAGATCACTTACATTTACAGAATATTATTAGTTATAGTGCACGTAAGAAATTTTAGAGCAACTTTTAAACTTTGTTAACTCGAACCAAGCTTAGTTCTGCATAAAAAGAATTAATAGTTGTAAAGGTTTATATAGTATAATTTGTGGTTTATTCCCATGAATATCGGTAAAATGCCAATCAGAATATGACATAACTAATTGAAGTGTCAACTTCCAATGTATTTTATGTCAAAAAGGAAAAAGATCCCTTTATGTATTTTAAAGTTAACCCTTAGGCATTTTACAACAATTTTGTGACTGTGTATAGTGTATGTCGGCTTTCCTATTCTCCTGTATAATGCACATTTTTCAAGTTATTTTTTTCCAAAGCAGTTGAATAAATATAAACAGATAGATTGCAAAGTACCTAAGCATAACCTCAAAGCCAAGGTTGCCCTCATGGTACAACAGAAAAATAATATGCATTTCTGAATTACAGTAATTATGGAATCAAATGACCTGGCACGACCCGACCCCACCCAACCCAACTATTTGATGGTTAGCCGTTAAATTTTGTTGTGCTATTATCTGCTGTAGATTTGGGAAGCTTTTCAAATGCAACCACCAGTTGACTTATTTGTTACCAGTAGGGTAATGCATTTAATGACCTATAATTTGGTAAAAAATGCATTTATGGCCTAAACATTACAAAAAATGACAAAACAAGATTTGAAAAATAATCAAAAATAGAGTTGCCAGTAAAAATGCTATTGATGAGTATGAGGATGGTGGTGGTGATGGTGGTGGTGGCGGCGGTGGCGGTGGCGATGGCGGTGGGGTGGCGGTGGCGGTGATGATTAATTACATTAAGCACTCACTTGGTTGCTGAGTTACATAGAATATAACATAACATAAAAATATTAAAGGAGAATTATAAAAGTAACTTAAAACATGTTACAATACCTTTTATTGAAGAAAATTCACTTCAGTGTACTTTTATAACAATTTTGAATTGCAGTTAACGATCACAAATTGTCAGAGATTCTCAAACAAAAATGACTGTATTGTCCGCTAGTACTGACTTATAAATGGAAAAGCTCCTCTCTACTTCAACGGAAACAATTGAAGCATACCGAAAGCAAGCAATATCTCCTGGATGTAACTCAGAGCCAGCAAGAGAAAAATGTTCACCAGACAAAGCTCTGCCAATTGAACACAATGTTTTATACCCCTGTTCGTGTATACACTTCTTTAATTTCATTGACACTGCATCACCACTTACCACATGTATGGCTCATATCATTCACTACATTATCCACTATTTGTAACTGTTCCACTAATGTCACTTGAGATTTTTCCAGAGAAGTTATTGCATCAGGAAGGAATCCAAAATTGGTTTTTATGTAAGAAAGTTTATCCGCAATTTCTTTATCTGCTTGCAGTTCTTGTGCCTTTTTTATTGATACAGACTCAGCATTATCAAAGGAATCAAGTACTTTCTTCACAATGTTGAAATTCTTGCAATAATAACTACAACTTCAAGCCACTTTCCCCATCTAGTCAAATCAGGCGAAAAGGGCAATTGATTTTCTGGAGCTTCTACTTTTAATGCTACAACTTGAGAGGTGGCTTTCAAGAATACTTTCTTGATGCATCCAATTAATTTATCCACTTAAGGAAAATTCGCACACTTCCACACACTTCCTAGTGTGATGCATGTGCTAAACATTTCACATGCACCATTTTTGGGTAGAATACACTTATAGAATTAGCAGTTTTTATCATGTAGGGTGCTGCGTCTGTTATGAAAAGCAATACTTTGGAATTTCAAATCCTGTTAGGCCAAAGTATTCTCAATGCATGGTCAAATACTAAGCTGATGGTTGAGTAGTTCACTTTGTCCAACTGCTTCCAATGTCATAGAAATTATTCTCCAGAGCTGTGTGCTTCTAGACCTCTAACAACAGCATTCGCTACATAACAGGCTATAGTCTGTTGTCCCGTCGATGGATACAAATAAATTTTTTTCTCCAATCCTTTTTCTTATTTGTTACAAAGTTTTGTCGTAGCACTGATCCACATAGGCTGTTCTCACTGTTCTGGGATCTGGAATTAATTTTCCGGTCTCTTCTTCTAAGAAAGCATGCAGCTTAGGATGATTCAGCTTGTGAAGTGGAATATTGGCAGATAAAAATGCTTCACATAGTTTCTCACAAAATGGCAAAAATGTTAAACAAGTTTCGCCCAGAAGCATCTGCTATAATCTTACACTGGATTTATTTTTAAGTCACTGCAGGTCCAATTTATGTTTCTCCCATGACATATGTTGTTCTACTGTAAACTTTTTTTCAGCAGCACATCACAGATCTTGCAGAATAATATTTGACCGTCCATGGAAAAAATATTTTCTCCATATTTTGAAACAAATTCTTTCAATTTAACACTAGTACTTCCCTTTACTTTAGGCATTTTGCTCTTATGGAGTCTGTACTGATGACTTCACTTAACAGCACAGCAATGCCGGTTTACCTGGAGATAGGAATTTGCTTGGAAGTGTGTCCCTGAAGCACATTCCTTGAAAAATAGGCATAGGAGGTAGCATGAGCTCTAAGAAATTGAATTTGTAGAAGTGGGCAAGTTCATAATGCACATTCCTTGAAAAATAGGGGTAGGAGTTTGCATAACCTCTACTTAAATCCAAGAAATTGTATTGACAAAGAAAAATACTGAATTATAATAAACATCTCAAATTAAATACAAATAATCTTCCACCCTTCCGGAAAAGTGTTAAAATGCTCAAAATTATATAAAAATTGACAAAAAAATCTTATCTGGGGAGAAAAAAAAAAAAAAATTAATTATGAAATTGCAATAAAATGCCCTAACAAGTTGCTTTTATTTAACCCGTTAGTGTCATACCTTTTCACATATGCAAGCAATGTTTCTACCTTCATAAAAAAAGGATGCAAAATCATTAATTACCTTGCCCTAGTCATCAGGTTTTGTGTTTAGTAAATATAATGGTCATTTTTAAGTAAGAATTTTATCCGTCTTGCATCTGGCATCTGGCTATAGGTGAGGCAGGGTTACAAGTGTATGATTGAGAGCAAATAGAGGTTTGTGGGATATTCCAGTACAATTACGTAAGCAAAGTAAGGTTGATAGGTTTACTTGAGTATCAATGCTTACAGGAGTGCAGATTCAGGAACAAAGGAAAAAAGAGGTGTATAATTGATATGTGGTCCAACATTAACTTTGTGGACAATGGCAGGTCAAAAGACAATGCTTCCTTGGCATCTGGGGTTTATGTGCGCTTTTTACAATGTTCTAGAAGATTATCTGGGTAAAATACACATAAATTTAAGATCTAGCAGTAACCACAAGAAATTCTTATGTAACATATCACATTGGGATGGCCATTATTTATTTATGCCAACAAATTCAGTGCTGGTGTTTTTAAACACACAAGCCAGTGTTACATTGGGTTTCTGGAGCATTCCACCCTTCCATGTTATCTCTCAGAGGCTAAAAGTGAACTTCCAGACAGTGACACACACCACTGTCAGAGATTAAGATGGCCTTTTCTTTTTTCATATGCTCACAACTTAAGCTTGATACATTACACGGATATTCAGATCATTGCAATCCAATTACACTAGCGACAGAAAGTTTAAACTCACCAACTGTATTTTGGTTTATGTGCTCATTGTTATTGATTCCACCAATATTATTAAGTCTGAATTAATATATTCTTTTAAATATTTGAAGGCAATATACAGTATGATTCATTACAAGTGGTTTGAACCTTCTCACAATATTTTTATATTGCATTTAACTTATGAAATATCAATGCATGACTGTACAGGTCGTGCGTTACTTCTTGACGAATGAAAATTTTATATGAAAGGTTGGATGTGAGTCACTACTCACCTTTTGCGGGAACGCTGGGATCGAGAGAGAGAGATGAGGTATAGTCTGCAGTGAGATGATGTGCATTTATGCATATGCTTCTGAGCTGAAGTAGTACAACACTACAAATCAATTTATCACACTTCCAGTAATATCAGCCACACGTACTACACACTATACCTTCTTCTTTTTCCTCTTCCTTCACGGGTTAGGCTTAAGCCTGTTCCGGTCTCACATTTCCTGGAGCCATCTCTTTAGGGGGCGTCCTATTGATCTTCGTCCTCTTGGTCTATAGTTGAAGGCTTGTTTTGATATTCTTTCTCTTGGCATGCGATTAAGGTGTTCGACCCATTTGCTTCTATATCTTTGGATTTCTTCTAGTAGCGGTTGTACTTCCAATTCTTCTCTAATAATTTCATTCCTAATGTGATCTTCTCTTGTGCATCCTTTGATTGATCGTAAGAATCTCATTTCAGCAGCTTGTATTTTACTCTTCTCCTTTTCCCTTATTATCCATGCCTCACTTCCATAGTTTAATATTGGGATTGCCATCACTTTGTAAAATCTTATTTGGGTTTCTTTCCGTGCTTTATTCCTGAGGGTTCTCTTAATTGTTTCGCAAACTGCTTGGAATTTTTGTATTTTATTCCTTATATCTTGATTTTCCGCTTCAAAGGTTATATCACAGCCAAGGTATTGAAAGTGTGATACTTGTTCTATTATAGTTTCCTCTACTACAATTTTGGTCCTTATTGGGTATTTTCCCTGGAATGCCATTACTTTTGTTTTTGTCTTTGAGATTGTCATATCATATATTTCTTACAAATTTGGTTTAGTTGATATACTCCTTTCTGTAGTCTATCTTCCTTGTCAAAGATTAAAACTAAATCGTCAGCAAATAGAAGGGCGTTTATTGCTCATCCTTGTCCTAAACTAATCCCCTCATGCACTACTTTTTTCCATTCTATTATAATTTTATATATATTAAAAAGAATTGGAGATAGACTACATCCTTGTTTCAATCCTTTGTTTATTTCAAATTCATTTGTTATTTCTCCTTCCATTTCCATTACCAATTTCGTATTTCTGTATAGGCTTTGAATAATTTTAACTAAGTGTAGTGGGTATCCCTTTTTACATATTATATCCCATAACAATAACCGGTTAACTTTGTCAAACGCTTTTTCTAAATATATAAATGCTAGATGGGTTTCAAGATTAAATTCTCTTCGTTTTTCTAATATTTGTTTTATTGTAAAGACATTATCTATGCATGCTCTACCTGTTCTGAATCCATGTTGTTCTTCACTAATATGTGTTTCAGCTATTATTTTCACCCTAGTTGTTATAATTCGAGTATATATTTTATATATTGTATTTAAAAGGTGTATACCTCTATAGTTTTTGCATTCATTCCTTTACCCTTTTTTAAAGATAGATACAACTTTAGCTATTTCCCATTCTTTTGGGATCTTCTTTATTCTCCAACATATGTTTAGTAGATGTAGTATGCGGAATTGTAATATTAATCCTCCATATTTATATACTTCTATGGGGATATTATATATACCTGGCGACTTTCTATTTTTCATATTTTTTATGGCCTCCTGCACTTCTTCAAATGTTATCATATCTACTGTCCTTTCTTCATACTCTTCATCTAATATTTTTGCTATATTTTTATCATATAGCAATTCGGTGTAATATTTTATCCATTCTTCTTGTGAGATGCATGAAAGTTTCGTTATATCCCTTTCTGTTGTCTTTAAATGCTTCATTATTTTCCAAGCTATAGTTTGTCTCCCATAGAGGTCATGTTCTATTGTTGCTATAAATCTGTTCCATGATTCCTGATTGTTTTCTCTTATTTTAGTTTTGGCAGTATTTCTCTTCAATTTATAGTTCTGTTTATTTTCTTGACTGGGTGTTTGTAAATATTTTAAGTATGCTGCTTTTTTCTCTTTTATTACCATTTCTATTTCTTCGTTCCAATACTTTATTCCTTTTTTCCGTTTATTATTTTTCCTTGTCCCTAAAACTTCCTTAGCCGTTTTTAATATTATAGCTTTTATATTTTGGTATTCAGTTTCTAAATCTTCTTCTGTTTTAACCTCCATCAAATATTTTGTCATTCGATATTGGAACAGATCTCTTATGCTGTTATCTTGCAGTAAGTCTATTTTAAACATTTCTTTACTATATTTTTTACAACTTTTCTTTATTCTTCCGTTTTTCCATTTCTCCAATATGTAAATGTCCGTCGTTACCAAATAGTGATCCGTATATAGTTCCGCTCCTCTATTAACAGTTGTATCTTTGATTAAATTTTTTAATTTATCATTTACTATAATATAATCAATTAATGATCTTGATCCTCTGGCAGCCCATGTATATTTATGTATATCTTTTTTCTTATAGAATGTATTGGTTAATTTTAACTCATTAAATGTTGCAAAGTCTCTCAGTATTTTACCATTCTCATTAACAGCCTCTTCTCCATAGAGTCCGCACACATTTGGGATAGGGGAGTTGCCTACTCTGGCATTTAGGTCTCCTGCTAGTACCACATAATCAGATTTGTTATATTTATCTAATGTTTTCTGTTGTTGTTAGCTAATGCTGGATTTCTGACAATGAAGTCATTAATCCTCTTGCTCTCCAATATTTTTCACTGATGGATGGGGCACTAGAAGTGGCCGGGCATATTTGAAGGTGGCCTTGATCCATTTCCTCTTGCAGATCACTTCTGTAGTGTATTGTAAAATTGGTGAGTTTCCTCAGATTTGCCTTCTTCAGGAGCATAAACTCCTATTATTGATATCTTTCCTTTTTCTGTTTTGAGTCTTACATTTACTATTCTATCACTGATAAACTCATAACCCAGTATTTTGCTTCTCCATTTTTTATCAATCCAAATGGCAACTCCTTTAGCGACTCTTGTAGTTTGATCGACTCCCGAATAAATCATCACATCTTTGGTACCTTTTAACTTTTTTTTGGTTTCTGAAGTGATTGCTATATTAATATTTGTGTTCTAGCTCTCTTATTAGCTCCATTTCTTTATTTCCTAATCCTCTGACATTCCAGGTCCCAATTCTTAATATGTCTTTTCTTCCTAATCGTTTGTCCTTTTCTTTTAGCCTATGTCGTCATATTTTCTGTCCATCCGGCTTATTTCTGTGAGACTGATGAGAAATTTTATTTTTACATGGCAGGTTTCCAGCCCAGCGCATAACCCCCAACCTGGGATACCAGAGTTTTATATCAAAGTTCTCTCTCCTAGACGGGTTGCTTTCTCTACAGCTAAGGAGTCCCGTCCACCCCACCTGTTTGGTCCACGGGTGGTATTTTATTTCCCACCTACCCGCCAGCCTAAGACTGGTGAGGGCTTTCCCCTATCTGCCACCTGGGGATGCGCCTTCTAGGGGTTACAGGCTCCCCCGAAGGCACTATACCTCTATAACTGTTTCCACTTAACTTTCTTGCATTTCTTCTATTCCCGACATTTCTCCCTCGTCTGAATTGCTGTTATTTTCATTATCTTCGTTGCTGCTTTCCATTCCATTATTTTGGATAATATTTTGCTGAATCCTTTCTTCCACTATGGCATCTTTATTCCAGTATCCTTGTTCAATTTCTTCAACATGACGGCATGCCTTTTCCCATTCTATTTGTCCAATTTCCTCAAATCTCTGCCTCCAGAGGTTTTAGCAGCTACCCATTGCTTTATGTCTCCCCATACTAACTCAATGAGATTCAGATCTAGGTGGTACGGTGGAAGTCTTAAAGTTGTGTGGTTATGTTTGGCCAATATTTGATCAATCAAGTATTTCTTCTGAGCTGGCTATTTTCTGGTGTCATATTAACATAAAGATGTTAGTTTATGTTTGTCACTCTGTTTATATCCTACTCTGTTATTCATGGAGAAAATTTTAGTTTAGAGTGTCCCAGAGCTCTTCCCAATGCTTGTGGTGTAATCAGAGTAGTTTCAACAGTCAAGGTGATCAGTTCTGTGACAGTCCCAGTGTTAATTGCGCAGTGAGCATAGTAGTATAGCACTAAGTGCCCCAAATAAACAAGAATGGGTAAAAGAGCAAGTGTGAGTGTTGGGAAAAGAGCAATGGCATGTCATACAAAGATGCAGGATGGTCCAACAGAAAAATAGCAAATAAACTGGGCATTTCTGACTGTGGTGCTTGCTCTGTATTGAAGTGCATAGGAGAGACTGATTCCCATGCTGATCGACCATGCAGCAACGTCCAAGAAAAACACCAGTAGTGGAGGACCATAAAATTGTACTTTTGAGCAAACGTGATAAGCGGCACCCAGCTGTGTCTATCTGCAGTGAAATAAATACTACCAGGGCAGAGCCAGTTTCAGTGTCAATGGTAAGAAGTCGCTTATGTGTAGTTTTGTTGTTTGGATGTGTAGCTGTGAAGAAGGCATTATTAACCCATCAGCACAAGCTTAAAAGGTTGCAGTGGGTCAAAGATCACCAGAATTGAACTTTAGACGACTGGAAAAGTGTTCTGTGGATGGATGAATCCAAATGTGAGAAATTTTGTTCAAATCGTCGGCAGTATGTTCTCTGTTGCCCTGGGGAGAGAAAGCTTGAAGCTTGCCTCACCCCCTCTGTAAAACATGGAGGTGTTTCGGAAACAGTGAAGTTGGAAACTCACTCACTCTTCACTGATGACAGCAGGCCATCCAGATTGATCTCATCATGAACATTCCTCCTTCCTTCATCGAACAATCTGCACCACTTACACATATTTCTATCATTTATCACACTGTCCTCATATTCTGAACAATTCATTAATATCTGTAGGACAGACCTTCTTTGTGTTTAGAAACCAAATGATGGAATACGCCTGGCAGTCATCAGGATTATTAATTGACATGGCAGTAAATAATGCAGCACAATAAAAAACAATCACACGACAGAGAGTTGAAACTTAGTGGCAGAGTACTGGGAGACCGGCTGGGAGCAGCTACCCAATAACCGACATAATCAGCACGTACTTAAAATATGGCCATCGTTGTTACTTTTGTAGAACATTGTCTAAAGTGAATCTGTGTGCGTGTGTGCGTCCGTGCGTGCGTGCAGCACTGAAGCTCAGAAGCCAGGATGTGGGTTTCATGGCAGTAACTTATTCATCAGTGGATTAAGTTTTCAGAAGAATTTTTAACATATGTTATTTGATGTTAAAATTATTAATATTCTATGTTAAAGAAAAATGATATACTTCTGAGTTAAAAATATGCTGAGTATACCTACATATTGAGGGTTATGAAATGCACATTAATTAAAGTTTTGATTTGGCAATTACTGATTGCATTGATATACTGAATAATAGCTTAAACAGGGAAAAATACAAATTAATTCCAGATTAAAATTATCTTTGTTTCAGGTCCAAGTCAGGAGAATTTCTTATACCAGATATCAAAGATTCAGTTACCACAGAAAATTGTCCATGAGGAACTGGCCTTGCAATGGGTGGTATCCAGTGGTTCAGCTCGTGAGCTGGCTATGGCAAATTCATGGTATAACATAATAATTGAATTAAAAGATTAGAAGTAGTTTTGTTTTTTATGAAGTTAAAAAGAAATGATTGTAGTCAATCTGAGTAAAACATAATTTAAGAAATTTTGTAAAACATGTTTTCTCACTCTGTCCCACTCATCCTTCTTTCTTTCCTCCCTCCCTTCCTCCCTCCCTTTTTATAAACCGTACAAACTTTCTGTAATTTATTTTTCTAATACTGATCTTAGATAATTATGTAATAAGACCATTTTAAAATGGCTGTGTTGAACCTGAGGTTATGCTCTGAAGGAATATAGGGTGGAAGGTACTGCTTCAGCCAGAATAACCTGGCTAAAATACTAAGTTTTGTTATGGTAGGTTTAATCGTTTTGTAACAATGTTCATTTTGGCAATGTAAATGGCAACGCTGAGCTGCCTCGCACACACCAGTGGCCTGTGTTGTACCCGACTAGCATGTGTTTCAAGGCCTTACCTTGGTCATCTCTTGTTCTCTTCCGACCCCGATGCTATTAGGGTTCCTGAGGGCTAGGGAGTCTTTATTTTTCCAACCTCTCCATTTCTCTAATTTTTCTATAAAACCTTAACCCCTAACATGCTGACCTGTCATGGCATGTAATACGTCTTCTGATTGGTAATCAGAGGATATGGTCGGTGAATTTATTTTGATAACTCTCCCGGTCAGGTTGGTGAGACCCGTAAACCAACGACAGGTGTGGTCCCCCAGACATTCTGGGGGTTGTGAGAGAGCGATGTGACCGCCAAAACATAAAAATATGGTGCTCTCTAAAAAACGGTTACTATTACTGCTATTGCTCTCTTTTTTATGAAATATGACTAGAGGGATAAAATGTTCCGGAGTTAAAATAGTCCCCCATTCGGATCTCCGGGCGGGGACTACTTCTCGAGAACCAAAACATTATATTAATAGAAGATCTAACATCAGACTTCTACAATGGAATGCGGGTGGTCTCACACAAACAAAAAGAGTAGAACTGAATAAAATTGTATTTGACTATAACATTGATATATTTGTAATACAAGAAGCAAATCTAACAAATGACCAACTTAAATACTTCAATTTTACTGGATTTTTATTGCACTTACTACCCAAAAATAGACAGATAAGTAGTGGAATATTAGTTGGAGTCAAAAAGGATATTAAAACCTCCTTTGAAATTGTTAAAGAAATGGATAACACAGATAAAAGTGAATTAATAAAGCTAAATTTTTGGGATAACAAAACACATCTACATTTATACAGTATTTACAATCCTCCCAGGAATGAACCAGATCTCTCACTTGTTGACCAATTAAATAAAACAATCGTAATTGGGGATTTCAATGCACATTCCAAAAGATGGGGTTATGAAGAAGTGGATTCTACAGGGAAGATAGTGGAAGAATTTTTGAATACCACAACTTTTGAAGTGATTTATAGTAAAGAAGATCCCACAATCTTCATATTATTCTGGAGCGGGCAGTAACCCAGACCTCTTGTTAGCTACAACAGATATTGTTTCAAAAATTAAAAAACAAGTTATAGAAGATCCAAGTTCTGGTCACAGAGCAGTAATTGCTGATATAAAACTAGATAATACAAATAACAGTCAATGTCACACGAATCTGTATTGGAACTTCAAAAAAGCAGATTGGAACAAATATAAAACTGAATTAGAACATAAATTTAAAGAACAAACAAACTCACAGCTGCATGACCAACCAGATCATATGAACAAAGAATTCTGTAAAGTCATCCTAGAAACTGCAAAAAAACATATTCCTCGTGGAAGAATTAAAAATTTCAAACCCTTTTGGAACCCCCAGTTAGAACTGAAAAAGCAAAGGGATATAGCTAGAAATACAGCTGAACAAACAAAAAACATGTCAGATACACAAATATGGCGGAAGAAATGTGCCTCACTAAAAAAAGAAATTAATACTGCTAAAAGGAATCACTTTAATAATTTCTTAGAAAAAATGGATTATAGGACAGATGGTAACAAAGCTCATAAGTTCATAAAAAATGTCAAGGACAGGAAAGAAAACAACAGCACACCTATCATACACAACAATAAAATGTTAGTAAATGACGCACTCATAGCCGAAACATTCAATAAATATTATGCTAATTCACACAAAGTAACAAGAAATAATAAAAAGGAATGTAAAGAATTTAAGAAAGATTTGAAACAAGAAAGAGAATGTAATTTTAACACTCAGTGCAATATCTTTTTTCAAAATTTTAATATGCAAGAATTGAACATTGCAATAAATAATCTAAAAGACTAAAAGTCTCCTGGACCACATCACATACATCCAGAGTTCATAAAAAACCTTGGAAAAACAGCAAAACAACAACTACTGAAACTCTACAATCTATCCTGGAAAATCACTGTACCTGCTGAATGGCGAAAAGCAATAATTGTCCCACTCTTGAAGAAAGACAAAACAGCATCAGAAATAAAAAATTATAGACCAATAGCTCTTACCAGCATAATAGCAAAAGTGATGGAAAGAATGGTGTCAAACAGGTTAAATTGGTTCTTAGAATCACAAAATTTAATATCCCCATGTCAAGCTGGATTCAGAGAGTTCCACTCTACAAATGAACAAGTCTTACTTCTCAGTCAAGAAATCAAAGACTCCTTCAATAGAAAAGAAGATAATTTATCAGTTTTTATTGATTTTCAAAGTGCATATGATTCTATATGCAGAACAAAACTACTAAAGAAAGTAAAAAAAATAGGGATACAAGGTCCAATGTTTTCATGGCTATGTCATTTCCTAACACAACGCTTTATTGCAACCAGATATGGAAGAAATATATCTAAATATAAACAAGTACACCGTGGCTTACCACAAGGTGCAGTGCTCAGCACTACACTTTTTAATATATTTATTAATGATCTACCACAACAAATACAAGAATCAGGCGTGAAGTGTGCACTATTTGCTGATGACTTAGTAATGTGGACTTCAAAACCAAAAAGCAAAAGTACAGAACTAGAAAAAACCATGCAACAATCCTTAACCAACTTACAGAGGTGGACCAAAGAAAATTTAATGACTGTTAATACAACAAAATCAAACTACCAAATCTTTTCACTAAGAAAAAAACCACTAAAAATAAAACTAAATTTTGAGGGCAACAATTACCAGAAACAAAGGAAGCAAAGTATTTAGGAGTTACATTTGATACCAAACTTACATGGACCAAACAAATAGAAAATGTAATACAAAGAGCAGAGAGGCGCCTTTCACTGTTAAAACGTCTAACAGGAATGAAGTGGGGATGTTCCAGAGCAACTCTTAACACAACATACAATGTATATATAAAACCATTATTTACTTACTGCAGCGAAGCTCTTGTAACAGCAAACACAAAAAAAATTCAAATCTTTCAAAACCAAAGTCTGAGATTAATTACAGGTGCTATCAAAACCACACCAATAGCAGCTATGGAAATACAAACCAACCAATACCCCATTGAATATGAAATAGAAAAAGCGGCTCTTATTCAACACGAAAAGTTGATCAGACTCCCATTCAATACATGGCACAAGAGAAATTTTACACATACACTAAAGACTCAGGAGAGCTTTCTTTCCAAAATTCAAGACATCAAGAAGGATGTACACCTTCCTAATTCAAAGGAAAACTTCATAGCTAAAGTCAATCCAACACATACATTAGACATCACATATTATTTACACCTGACAGAAGAAGTTAAGAAAAGTGATACTCCAACTAGTGTTCTAAAATTATTGGCATTAGAGACAATCCATACTAGATTTCCAGAACACGAATGGCTCCATATTTATACTGATGGATCATTTATATCAAACCAAGATGGAGCAGATGCTGGAGTCACATGTCACCTCTTTTCCTATTACAAATCTTTAAGTTATGGAACTACAAACTTTGATGGAGAAATTGAAGCAATTCGAACGGCCCTACAAAATCTTTTGTACAGAATTTCACATTTTCAGCAAGCAGTTATTCTCTCAGATTCCAGGGCAGCAATTATAGCAATTACTTCCAAGTTGTCACCAAAAAACCAAACTATTATAGAATGTTGGAAGATGCTTAGCCATCTAACAGCACTTCAAAAACACCTAGTCTTCCAATGGATACCGGCTCACTATGGACTGAGTGGTAATGAGAAAGCTGATTTTCTTGCAAAAAAGGGTACGAGCGGTGTACAAAAATCTATAGTTAATCTACCATTTTATGCAGCTAAAAGATTAGTCAACTCTGAATTCAAAAAAATTATTGCAAAATATTACTATGAAAAATCAAAGAATAAAAGATGGGAACTACCAAACATTCAAACAGTGATTCCTGAGTATCCTCGAAAAACAGCAGTTGCAACCTTCAGGTTGATTACAGGACATGATTGTCTGGCAAAACATTTAAACAGAATTGGGATATATTCTTCACCACTCTGTCCTCTATGTGATCTGCAAGAGGAAATGGATCGAGACCACCTTCAAATATGCCCGGCCACTTCTAGTGCCCCATCCATCAGTGAAAAATATTGGAGAGCAAGAGGATTAATGACTTCATTGTCAGAAATCCAGCATTAGCTAACAACATTATTTTTTGAAAACAATTGCATTCTGTTTTAAATTACCGGGCTGAAATAAAGCTAATAATATTATCATAAATGACAGCTGAAGCTGCCACCGCACCCACCAATGAACTTGTTGCTTGCCCTTCCCTTTCTCCTCACTTTTAGTAATGCCAGGTGATACCTCCCACAACTTCCCCATTCAGTTATCCACATCAATCCCATGTCAACAAATCACAAGCCCTTGTGAATATTTTATGAATATGGTAAGTGAACTCTCATATGTGTGACATGTTATCTTATCTTGTTGAAAGAAGCCCCTTCTGTTAGAGGGGGATAAAATTTATCCAAGGAGGTCAGGTATACATACATCCACATTGATTGTGAAGTTCAAAGCTGATTAACCTGAGAGATGCTCTTCAGCTCAAGAGGATGCCTGATGATTGCCTTCAAGAGCATGATCGTTAGATATCTGTTTAAATTTATCATAAAATGTTCACATATATCCTATTCTAAGGTACCTGGCTGAGGTTTTTCCGAGGTTTCCCTCAGCTGCTAAAGCAAATTCTGGGTATGCTGTTTGTATGTTTACCTCGATGTAGTATTTATCACTGTATGTGTATATAGTTTTCTCTAGTGACAAAAGTGATAAATCTGTATGATTTCTTACTGTAAGTAAGTATGATTATGATAATGCATTTTACAGTCATAGTGCACCATACACCAATTTTTGGCGTGCAGGGGTTGTTCATACACTAGTTTAGGATTTTGAGCTGTACAATACCTCTGTTCTGTAAGATTATATATATTCTGACAGATGAAACCACCCTTCGTCCTCATGATAAAGAACTTAAGTCCAAACAAGCATCTGTGACTATATATACAATAAATGTCAGCAGACATTTATATTTATAAATATATATAATTATAGATATATTTATCCTTATTGGGCTCCTTCAGTTGTTTTACAGCTGTCGCTCAGTATGGTTTGAATTTCAAAGCCTCAGTATGTCCATAAGTCATCCTATTTACATGAACCTATTGGTGTACTTTTGAGGACTAGTCATCATTTCAACAATTTTCTCCTTAAACTGAGGCATATGGATGGAAGGTGCTATGTTCCTCAGTCCATTTGCAACTTATGTAATTTACATGGTGTTTCCTGACAAGATCTTGAAGTATGCTTTTTTGCTTGTATTGATCAAAATGGAATACTTCCTATTTTCCCTTGATATAGTGGGTATGTAGTATGCCTCTATTAAGCCCATTCAGTTCAATTTTATTTGTCTTTTTAAATCAGATACTGAACAGGTTACACTGATACAGGATATCAAAAGTAATTATTTTACACTACTCTCTCTGGTATTGAATATGTTAAGCTATTCATAAAACATCACCTTCTATAACAGCATAAAATAAACTGCTGAAAAAGTAATAAAGTAGCAAAATAAGTATACAGTTGACAGATAATAATAAAAGAGTAACTGAAAGCAAAAGAAAGAGTAGCCAACACAAGCATTTGGTTTCAAACCAAGTGAAATAAGATAACCAGCTATTTGTGCCCAAACTTATAGGTTCATTTATAAATTTCTATGCACATTTTCCAGGTGCGTATTTGAGTTTTTAAAATAAATAATGGGTATGAAAACGTATCCTAAATCTTCATACTCTGTATAGGTTGTTTGTTTGTTGTTAGCTAATGCTGGATTTCTGACAATGAAGTCATTAATCCTCTTGCTCTCCAATATTTTTCATTAATGGATGGGGCACTAGAAGTGGCCGAGCATATTTGAAGGTGGTCTCGGTCCATTTCCTCTTGCAGATCACATAGAGGACAGAGTGGTGAAGAATATATCCCAATTCTGTTTAAATGTTTTGCCAGACAATCATGTCCTGTAATCAACCTGAAGGTTGCAACTGCTGTTTTTCGAGGATACTCAGGAATTACTGTTTGAATGTATATATACACATATTTTTTACATTTGAATGTAATACAAAGAGCAGAAAGGCGCCTTTCACTGTTAAAACGTCTAACAGGATTGAAGTGGGGATGTTCTAGAGCAACTCTTAACACAACATACACTGTATATATAAAGCCATTATTTACTTACTACAGTGAAGTTCTTGTAACAGCAAATAAAATAAAAAAAATAAATAAATAAATAAAAATAAAAAAAAATAAAATAAAAACCAAAGTCTGAGACTAATTACAGGTGCTATCAAAACCACACCAATACCAGCTATGGAAATACTAACCAACCAATACCCCATTGAATATGAAATAGAAAAAACAGCTCTTATTCAACACGAAAAGTTGATCAGACTTCCATTCAATACATGGAACAAGAGAAATTTTACACATACACTAAGGACTCAGGAGAGCTTTCTGTCCAAAATTCAAGACATCAAGAAGAATATATACCTTCCTAATTCAAAGGAAAACTTCATATCTAAAGTCAATCCGACACAAACATTAGACATCACATATTATTTACACCTGATAGAAGAAGTTAAGAAAAGTGATACTCCAACTAGTGTTGTAAAATTATTGGCATTAGAGACAATCCATACTAGATTTCCAGAACACGAATGGCTCCATATTTATACTCATACTTTGTATAGGTAGTTATATCATTTTGTTACTACTTCCATTCACAGTAAGATAAATTATGCCTGAGTATTTATGTATTTTGAAAGAACCTAGAAACAGTGATGTGTTTTAAATTAACTTCTAAGGATGAAGAAGCAGTACAAACATGAGTGTCACCTATAATTTAATTTTGAGTCAGACTTACATTCCATAGTCCACTAATTTTGGTATCTTACCTAATATAGTGTTAAAGGTTTCTTAAACTGTTGTGCACATCTTCGGCTAGTATTGACTCTAATCAGAAAACCACCAGCAATTTCAAAGTACAACAAAGAGATTGTTCTAGAAGACAGCCAACAAATAGCTGATGATGTGGGCGATTGGTCTGGGATGTTGTTCTAAGTTAGAAGTTGCTAAGTGAAGCAAGGATGAGTATAGTTGACCCCTCAGTAATTAGTTTGTGAATTTATCCATCTGTTAATCACTTCTAGTGCCCCATCCATCAGTGAAAAATATTGGAGAGCAAGAGAATTAATAACTTCATTGTCAGAAATCCAACATTAACCAACAACAATATTTGAGGCATCTCACACATTCTTTCAACCTAGATTAAAATGTTTTCTTAGTTTTTCCTATATAATTTTTTTTTGTCTGAACAATTGATTTGGTGGATTCCTGCTCTTTTGTCTTGTATAGGGTGCTTAAGTTTGTTGCATTGGAGCTTTCCTAAACTAAATATTTTTTGAGGATCTAGGTCGATATTGTAAGATTTAAAGCTTTCACAGCGGACGTTATTTATTACAGTTTCACGGGTGATCAGTCGTGTGAGGTTTAAAAACATTGAGCTTTCGGCCATTGTAAACTCCATGGCCTTCGTCAGAATGAAAATGACCAGGGCAATGCAACCCCCTCCCACCTAACATTGTATATATATGGGGAGCGGAAAGCTAACGGTCATTTTGATTCTGACGAAGGCCATGGAGTTTACAATGGCCGAAAGCTCAATGTTTTTAAACCTCACACGGCTGATCACCCGTGAAACTGTAATAAATAGATCGATATTGTCTTCTAAAGATCTTGTGAAATTAGTAGTGTGTTCTTGGGTGATGTGTGAACTTTTTGAAATTACTGTGGTTTTTCTCCTGGGTGACTTTTGTGGCATTTAATGTGTTTTATCCTTTGAACTTGGCTATTTTCTCACAAAGGAAAAGAAAAAGGAGTTTTTCATTTCTTAGATTTAAAATTAACCCAAATCCCAAACAAATTTTGGCATGTAGTGAAAATCCTCCCATCAAAGAACTATATAAACAGTGCTCTGAATCCTATTGCACACAAACATGCAGTCCTAAACAGTTTAACTCACAGGCTAGTTTACGTACTTGTGATGGAAAAAGAGTACAACCACTTTGGTCAACACAGCTGAAAATAATGGCTTCAATAAACAAACCAGTGACAAAAAATAGATTACAAGTTTCACAAAATCTTCTGAAGATCCAGTATGATTCTCTGTGGCAGGACCAATGCCTAATGCCTGATTGCTATTATTGGCAATAGTAAGGGATGATTGTGCTTCTTCTTCTGACTCACTTTTAAAGTTAACTCCTGAGTAGGTTCGTAATTTACATGCTTGAGGGAATTGGTTATTATAATATAAAAAAGACTTCACAACACTGCCAAAATGTTTCATAAAGAAATTCTGCTCACATTGAATTATAGGTTATGTGGACCAAGAGTCTGTGATAGGTACCATTACGCATTAATTCTAAGGCTGAGAAGCACACCTTTTACAGCTGCATATGTAAATAGCGGTGTTGGTTATTGGTATGGTATATTAAGCTTTAGTAGAATAATTGCTTACTAAATTTAATGAGAGATGCCAAAGCTGTTTCTGTGTAATTAAAATATCTTAAAAGTGCACATATTAGTAGTGATAAGGATCATGTGCCTTGTGTTATAGGTTCTTCTTTGAAGTAATGGTGAAAAGCATGGTGGAACATCTTGCTGTAACACATAGCTTAGATTCTCCTCGAAAAATGCGCTTTACAGAACAATTTACAGATGATGTGACAACTTTGGTAGCCACTGTTACATCAGAGATTATTTCACGCTATAATAAAGATGCTAAGGTAAGAAGGTCATAAGTAAACATCCATTATAAATGCAAAATAAAATGTACTTCTGCATGACCAACACTATAAATCTTGGAGTGCTTGACAAGAACAAGATCAAATAATCAAAACTACTTTTAAGATAAAATTGTGTGCTTAATGCTGAACAATAATGATGCAATAGACAATGTAATATTTGCTTGTTCACTTACTGATTTGATTGTTCATTAATTTGTTCAATCATAATTGTCTTGCAGTTGTGAGTAAAGAGTCTTGTAAAGTTAGTAATAATTTTGTCATATTGTTAAAGAATTATGCATTCATATTTCTTCATCAAAACCAGACACCTCCAGTATTTAATCTTGAGTCATATCCTCTTACACAGGTGAGCAAAAGGGTGTGTTGTTTTATTTTTTGTAATGTTCATATTTCAAGCATAAATAGCAATTATTAAGGTGTCATAAGGCAAAGTGGGAACAAATTGTTGTCAAGAAACAGACTGCTAAACGGAGGATCAATTTTGCCCCATGTTAGCCGAGATTTTGAGAAGCAGGGACAAACTTAAGTATCATGAAGCTAATTAGTGGAGCATGTTAGCTCTATGAATTTAAATTGGAAAGCAGTGTACCTGTGATGACAAATGAAGTATACCAGTCCATCAGTACTGTGACTGAATGACTGATGTTTGCAAGGTTCAAATAAGTACCTAAAATGTTAAGAATGCACCATATGAGGGACAACTAACAAGATTAGATAACAAAGCCACTTTAGTCACACTTCATAGTTGAAATCATATTGCATAATGCCTTATCACTGTTATTCACACACCTGCTTTTCAAAACTATTATTGGTCTCATTAATTATTATCAGCAAAGAGGGAGATGTATTAAATTAAGATACATTTAACTGTCATTAAATAACTACAAATATTACAATAGACTACATCAATATATGCATACAATCCAAGCAATACCTACAATACAACAGCATAACTCCTTAATTATAATGTAAAAATTTAGCAGTTTAATAAGCATACTATATGTACAGTGTGATAGTCCCTTACATGTAATTTTTATTTAACTCTTCATATTCCTGAAGATTTAAATGACATGTTCCATTAGGGAATGCATTAAAAATCTTTTTTCCAATTACTTGATGATACTTAGTTGTCTTATTTACTCTATGATAAGTAGACCTAAAATTTTTAGGCTGTTAAAAATGATCATTTAGGCATCTAAAAAAGGTTTTAAAAACTTTAAAATAGGTGCTAAAAATGCAATTTTAGGTTCTTTAAGTTTTGTACAACTTGGAAAGATAATTAACTCTATAAGATTAATAACTAACAAATAACACCAAAATTCGTATACATGTTAAATTAAATAGCAAAAATTAAGAATAGGAATAGAAAAAGTTTTAATTACTGCAACTAGTAAGCATTTATTATCCTTAAAAGAACACACATTTGCAAAATATACATTAATACCTTTTTTCTCCATAAGAGAAATCCCAAATAAAATGACAGTCCAATGAGGTTATAAATTTATAACAAAACAATGCAATGGAAAAAAAAGACGTTTGCTATACAAATATGGTGTTCTGTTTTTTATTTCAGCTTTTGATTTTTTTAAATCTCAATTATTAATGGTTACAGCATTTTGTACCCTATTTATAATTGCCATTACAATATATCACTATTAATTTTTCCAAATTTTCCAGTGTTAAACCGCATCTTTTATCTGATGGAAGCATTTTATAAGCTGAAAAGGACCATTCCATAGAAACTGAAGTGATTCTGTCATATTTAAATTATGCTAAATTTGACATGTTACTTTGTGTTGGCAGACTTACATCCTCATCATTCCACACATTGTACACATTTTTCAAAGCAGAAAACCCAGCATTCTTTTTCATCAATGCACTCCACTTATCTCTAACTTGAAACCGAAATTACAATGTCAATATATTTGATAACAGAAAGAAACAAAAGGAGATTCTAGTCAATAGTTAAGGGGAAGACATAATAAAGCTGAATAGATTAAAGTCTCAAGAATGGAAGCCTAGGCAGATTTAAATGAGTGATAAGGTTACAATTGTTGTTTGTACGAAGCCATAGTGATTCCGCGGGCTGATTCGTATCTTACCATGACGTGCTCTAAAGTTAGCCAATGGAAATCGCTTCCTTCGTGTTGCTCACGCAAAAACAAATGCAACGCAACACACACTCATCTTGAATCGAGTCGAGATAACGCACATGCAACTTGGGAGTTGTACGTAAGTTAGCGCGTATACATAATTTGGCGGTTGCTAAAGGGTGACTGTTAAAGTGTTATAACGTTGTAGTTGAAGTTACAAAGTTACATTCTATTTAAATATCGTCGGCAGTTCCCTACAAATCTGGAAATTTGCAAATAAAGTTAAATGTTGGTTAATTCTTCGTTTGGTTTCATTCCTACCACAACTCACGCATACCCTGTAGATTAGGACTTCTTGCTAGAGCTAGTCCGGACACCAAACACGAGATCTTATAGGTCTTAAAGGCGACATCTTCGAGGAACGTTTGCGTCAAATGACGAACCAACGTGTGGCACGATAAGACGAGGATTTGGCCAACGATATTCGAGAAGAAGAGGACCAGCAGAAGCTGACATGATAAGGATTGAGCCAACAAGATTCGAGAAGAAGAGAATCAACAGAGACTGCGGAAGTAATGGACCAGTAACATCAAGGACAGTGGCAACATCAGTGTGCAGCATCAATAATAAGGTACTGAGTGTTAAACTAGTTTATCAGTGATATTTAGGTAGATGCTTCTTAGAAACGGCAAAATGTTGGAACAGTCTGTAGTAGATAGTAAAATTCAGGAGATAGAAGTTGTAAATAGGGAAACTGTAGATGTAGTAGCAAATGTAGGGAGAAATGTAAATTTATCAGATCAAAGAGAATAGCTAAGGGAAGGTCATTCTGGCAGAGAATGTCAAACACCAGTTGTAAATACAGAAAGTAACATGCTAGGGCAGATAATGGCAATGTTGAATGAAATGAAAATATTTATGGAAAATAGCCATAAAAGTTTAATTGGGAAATGGGAAAATATTTAAACTGAGAAATTAGGAAATAGTTTAACTGAGAAATTGGAAAATAACAATAAAGGTTTCACTGAGAAATTGGAAAATAACAATAAGTGTTTGACGAACAGCTAGAAATGACCACCCAAAGTTTAGCTGAAGAGAAAGAGATAGAGAGTAGTAGCAAGGTGTTGACAGAGAAATTGGAGAGTAATAATCGAGGCTTGACAGAATTAGCACAGAGATTAGAAAACCAACAACATGTGATAGAAAATTTTCAGGGGGAAATTAGAAGTGAAGTGGATAATGTAAGAATTGAGGTTAGAGAGAACAGAACTCAGGTTATGGGGGAGCTGGAAAATGTAAAGAAAGAAATTAATCAAGAATTTGTTCGATTTGTTGAGAAATCTGAGAGAGAGAGAGAGAGAGAGAGAGAGTAGTAAGCTTAGGGAAGAAGTAGAGCAGATATTGAATAATGAGAAAGAAACAACCTGTAAAGAATTGGAAGACAGTAAGGTTAGGTTACAAAAGGCAGAAAGCGAAGGTAGGAGGTTAATTGTAAATATGGAAGATTTAAATGAGCATGTAAAGGAAGTGGTTACGGAAATCCAGGGTGTAAAGCAAGCACTGGAAAATTTAAAATTAAGCGATAGACGTGCTAATTCTGCTTGTCATAGTGTAAACACAAATCCTAGTGTGAGCGCAAATCTTAGTGAAAGTACTAAATACAGTGCAAACAAAGCCAAACAGGAGATTGGTCAAAGCAAAAATCAAAATCAAGGTGAAAGAGCTTTCCAAAACTTTTTCGGGCAGGGGGCAACCCCAAATTTGAATCATAATTATGAGATTCGAGAGAGATATCGTGGTCCCATACCCAGAAATGACAATTTATGGGAAAACTGGAAAAGAGTAAACCTTAGAGATAATGGTTAGATCATTGATATAATTGTGTGTTGCCAAGAACGAGAAAATGTATAAATATTGTAAATATAGTTAAGTTAGCATAATAGTGACTAAGTGAAAGTGTTGTGCAAACCAAGAAGAGAAAGAGGATCAAGAAATTAATAAATACCAAACCAAGGAACTTTTGTAAAATTATGTAACTTCCGAAGATGAAAAAAAAACATGTAAATAATAGGGTATTTAAGTAAAATTTAATCTTGTTTGAAATGTACGTTTTAAAATGTTTGTAAAAAAAAATGTATGTGGGTGGAGAATTGCCGACTACGAGAATTAGTATTCACTAAAAAAAAAATTAATCATTCGGGCAGAGCATAAACATTAACTTATTATGTAATAATAAAATAATGTTTATGGGGGCATTTGAAACCGAAATTATAATGTCAATATATATTTGATAATAGAAAGAAACAAAAGGAGATTCTAGTCAATAGTTAAGGGGAAGACGTAATAAAGCTGAATAGATTAAAGTCTCAAGAATGGAAGCCTAGGCAGATTTAAATGAGTGATAAGGTTACAATTGTTGTTGTTAGCTAATGCTGGATTTCTGACAATGAAGTCATTAATCCTCTTGCTCTCCAATATTTTTCACTGATGGATGGGGCACTAGAAGTGGCCGGGCATATTTGAAGGTGGTCTCGATCCATTTCCTCTTGCAGATCACATAGAGGACAGAGTGGTGAAGAATATATCCCAATTCTGTTTAAATGTTTTGCCAGACAATCATGTCCTGTAATCAACCCGAAGGTTGCAACTGCTGTTTTTCGAGGATACTCAGGAATTACTGTTTGAATGTTTGGTAGTTCCCATCTTTTATTCTTTGATTTTTCATAGTAGTATTTTGCAATAATCTTTTTGAATTCAGAGTTGACTAATCTTTTGGCTGCATAAAATGGTAGATTAACTATTGATTTCTGCACATTGCCGGTACCCTTTTTTGCAAGAAAATCAGCTTTCTCATTACCACTCAGTCCACAGTGAGCTGGTATCCATTGGAAGACTAGGTGTTTTTGAAGTGCTGTTAGATGGGTAAGGATTTTCCAACATTCTATAATTGTTTCGTTTTTTGGTGACAACTTGGAAGTAATTGCTATAATTGCTGCCCTGGAATCTGAGAGAATAACTGCTTGCTGAAAATGTGAAATTCTGTATAAAAGATTTTGTAGGGCCATTCGAATTGCTTCAATTTCTCCATCAAAGTTTGTAGTTCCATAACTTAAAGATTTGTAATAGGAAAAGAGGTGACATGTGACTCCAGCGCCTGCTCCATCTTGGTTTGATATTAATGATCCATCAGTATAAATATGGAGCCATTCGTGTTCTGGAAATCTAGTATGGATTGTCTCTAATGCCAATAATTTTAGAACACTAGTTGGAGTATCACTTTTTTTAACTTCTTCTGTCAGGTGTAAATAATATGTGATGTCTAATGTTTGTGTCGGATTGACTTTAGATATGAAGTTTTCCTTTGAATTAGGAAGGCATACATTCTTCTTGATGTCTTGAATTTTGGAAAGAAAGCTCTCCTGAGTCTTTAGTGTATGTGTAAAATTTCTCTTGTGCCATGTATTGAATGGGAGTCTGATCAACTTTTTGTGTTGAATAAGAGCCGCTTTTTCTATTTCATATTCAATGGGGCATTGGATGGTTAGTATTTCCATAGCTGCTATTGGTGTGGTTTTGATAGCACCTGTAATTAATCTCAGACTTTGGTTTTGAAAGATTTGAATTTTTTTTGTGTTTGCTGTTACAAGAGCTTCGCTGCAGTAGGTAAATAATGGCTTTATATACACATTGTATGTTGTGTTAAGAGTTGCTCTGGAACATCCCCACTTCATTCCTGTTAGACGTTTTAACAGTGAAAGGCGCCTCTCTGCTCTTTGTATTACATTTTCTATTTGTTTGGTCCATGTAAGTTTAGTATCAAATGTAACTCCTAAATACTTTGCTTCCTTTGTTTCTGGTAATTGTTGACCCTCAAAATTTAGTTTTATTTTTAGTGGCTTTTTTCTTAGTGAAAAGATTTGGTAGTTTGATTTTGTTGTATTAACAGTCATTAAATTTTCTTTGGTCCACCTTTGTAATTTGGTTAAGGATTGTTGCATGGTTTTTTCTAGTTCTGTGCTTTTGCTTTTTGGTTTTGAAGTCCACATTACCAAGTCATCAGCAAATAGTGCACACTTCACACCTGTTTCTTGTATTTGTTGTGGCAGATCGTTAATAAATATATTAAAAAGTGTTGTGCTGAGTACTGCGCCTTGTGGTAAGCCACGGTGTAGTTGTTTGTATTTAGATATGTTTCTTCCATATCTGGTTGCAATAAAGCGTTGTGTTAGGAAATGACATAGCCATGAAAACATTGGACCTTGTATCCCTATTTTTTTTACTTTCTTTAGTAGTTTTGTTTTGTTTGTACGAAGCCATAGTGACTCCGCGGGCTGATTCGTATCTTACCATGACGTGCTCTAAAGTTAGCCAATGGAAATCGCTTCCTTCGTGTTGCTCATGCAAAAACAAATGCAACGCAACACACACTCGTCTTGAATCGAGTCGAGATAACGCACGTGCAACTTGGGAGTTGTACGTAAGTTAGCACGTATACATAATTTGGCGGTTGCTAAAGGTTGACTGTTAAAGTGTTATAACATTTAGTTGAAGTCACAAAGTTACGTTCTATTTAAATATTGTCGGCAGTTCCCTACAAATCTGGAAATTTGCAAATAAAGTTAAATGTTGGTTAATTCTTCGTTTGGTTCCATTGCTACCACAACTCACGCATATCCTGTAGATTAGGACCTCTTGCTAGAGCTAGTCCGGACACCAAACACGAGATCTTATAGGTCTTAAAGGCAACATCTTCGAGGAACGTTTACGTCAAACTCTATCACCAACTCTCCCCACTACCATATTTACTTTGGTTTCTACTTCTTTAATGATTCCAATTTGCTCAGGAAGGGACTTTCCCATTGCTTCAAGTTTCGTAATGCAAGGAGACAAGAATGCAAAATTGGACTATATAAAGAATATCTTTCTTTAGTGTGCTATTCTGCAATAGTTCTTTTACAACTCGCACACATGCCACATTATCACCTTGCAATCCATTTACAACACTAGATATTTCTTCCAAATGTTCAATATAATACACAACAGCATCAATCCAGGTGCTCCACCGAGTAATTACAGGTTCAGGAGGGAGGGGGACAGAAGGAATTGTTTGTCAGAACAATGCTACTCTTGAAGGGGATTTGCAGAAGACCTCTTTCATGTTTGGCACAAGACTGTTTACTTGGGGAAATTCATTTCTGATGGTTTCAGCAACTCTGTGTAATGCATGGGCTAAACAGGTAATGTGAATTACATTTGGATAAAAGGTTTTCAGGAGGGGTGAAGCAGCAACCATGTATGAGGCGTATTTTTAAAGTAAGTACCAATAATTTTTTTAAAAAATATTGGAACATTATTTTCCAAATATTTTATTATCTTCATAAGCTTACATCTTTCACTACTTCTACATTTAGTTAGCACCTTGTTTAGTCACTTACCATAATGGGAAACCAGTTCTTTGTAAGCCTTTATCAAACAATAGTGCTGCCTGTGATATAAGCCAAGTCTGCACTTCTTTTTTTAACATCATCATGGTTGAACTGTTTTCTACCAAGGAATTTCTTCAAATGAAGAAACATGAAGATCCCTTGATGTCAAATTAGACTGTAAGAAGGATGGTCAAATTTTTCTCAATCAAATGATGCAATCAGATCTTGAGTTTAGGCCGTGTGTGGCCGGGCATTGTCATTCATTGTTTCCCCATAAACTTTACACAATGGAGGATTTATGTTTACTAATATAACGTTTCTCATACTCAAAAATCAAATCACTGATCTGACTTCACAGTCGGTGGGTCATTTGATTGTTGTGAACATTTCGAAACACTAAAACAATGGGAGAAAACAAAGTGACAGTCACTCACAATTGCATCTGGCTTCCTAATGAATGAAGAAAGACGTTGTGCATACTCAGAATCTTGACTGGAGCCCTGCAGTGGCAAAATATTTAAACGGTAATTATTATTTATTTATGCCAACAAACTTACTGTTGGTGTTTTTAAACACAAGCCGTGTGTGGGCAAAGTTTGAGAGGTAGAACTGGAACTTAAAAATTCAATGCCACAACTGGGATTTGAACCACAGACCTTCCGCTTACCAGGCGGCTGCTCTAACCATTGAGCTATTGTGACAAACTGCCAGAATGACATTAAATTCTCAAACCAGTTCGTATTTCTCCTGGTAAACCACAAAGGCAGTCTCACATCAGAGACAAATTACCCCAATGGTGACTTACTATTGTAAGTACTTTATGTCCCAGGATTAAATAACCTTCAGATGGTAATTATTATTTATTTATGCCAACAAAGTTACTGTTGGTGTTTTTAACACACAAGCCGTGTGTGGGCAAAGTTTGAGAGGTAGAACTGGAACTTAAAAATTCAATGCCACAACTGCCTTTGTGGTTTACCAGGAGAAATCGGAACTGGTTTGAGAATTTAATGCTATTCTGGCAGTTTGTCACAATAGCTCAATGGTTAGAGCAGCCGCCTGGTAAGCGGAAGGTCTGTGCTTCAAATCCCAGTTGTGGCATTGAATTTTTAAGTTCCAGTTCTACCTCTCAAATTTAAACGGTACTTTAAAAACACACGTCGTAAGATGCAGCATCAGTACACAGAAGCAAAATAGGCAAAATAGACAACATAGACACTTTTAGGTACTAAAACTTCCACAGAAAGCACAATTTTGCATGAAACATGAACATGTTATTACGTTTTGATTATTTCTTCAGGGGAAAAAATAGGTGTAAAACCTAAAATCCGAGGTCTATTATAAGGCACTTTGGAATTAAATGTTTATGGAGGTTTTCATAGCCGATATCCATTATTCTTTTGACATCACTAGCCCTCACACCACCAATATTAGTGGTGAGAGTGAAGAAAGTGTAAATTAGAATGTACAGCTGTTTTTCTTCACACATAGCCCAAGAAGAAGCAGGCCATTGGTAAATGAGCTGGAATCGATGGAGGTATGAAACATATGGACCATGACCTGTCAAGTAGTGGCTCAATGCCAGTTGGAGGTGCTTCATTTTGAGATGTTCTAGTATGTTTGGGAAAATGTCATACAGTCATCATCCAGTGGGGCTTGCGTCCCACTCCTGCTGGCACTCAGAGACAAGTTGTTCTTTGATTTCCAATTCATCTCTCACTGGAGCACCAGTTAGCTGTACTGCTCTGACAACATTGTTTCTTCTCAACCAATAGCATGCCACTCTGTGACATATTTCTAGGTCCAGTGGTAACAGTCCTAATGTTACGAATAGGAATCAGTTGGGGTGGTAGTAGGTGAATATAGAGCTATCAGTGAATTTTGACGAACAACTGGCTGGGGTAAAAAAAGATGTGGAGGAACTCTATGGAGAGATGAAAATTAAATTATTTTGTTGTTTAACAATGCTGTCATTTGCCAGAACCACATCAGTGTCGCTGGTGTACCGGAATTTTGTCCTGCAGGTGTTCTTTTACAAGCTAGTAAATCTACTGACATGGAGCTGTCATTTTTAAGCACACTTAAAAACCTTCGGTCTGGGCCAGATTTGAACCTGTGACCTTGGGATCAGTAGGCCAGTGTCTAACCAGCTGGGCCACCCAGACCGGCAGGAAAGATGAAGGATTTTGGCTCATGCGTTTACATCTTGGAGGACGTCAGGGAATGGCTTAGTGCCCTGGAAGGCAGAGTCGATGGCAGCACCAAGGAACTGAATGCCAGGTGGAACAAATGCTTGGCAAAAAATTTATGAACTTAAAGGTCAAGACACCATGACCTATATGTAGTTGTAGATACATAGCTGTATATGTATCTATAACTACCATATCCTGAGTGTAAATTATTGTGAATAACATGTAACATGTATTACTATAAGTTGTGCAATAAAGGAGTGCAATATAATACATGTTTGCAAATAACCGGTGTTGAGTCTGGACCACGATATGTAACTATTAGCGGCATTACTGCATTATTTCAATCATATACATCTTCAACTCAATATATAAGTATAAATATATCCTGAGAGTGAATTGTTGTTAATTATGTGTATTACTACAAGGTGTGTAAATCAGGAGTGCAGTATAATCCAACATGTGTGCAATAAGCTATGTGAAGTGTTTTTGCACATACACAATCTTAACCATGTTTTTTCTTTCTTTTCCTTTTTCTATAATTTGAGTGAACCATACAACTACAGTTATGTTTGTTTGGTGTAATGCAGATTTTTATAAGAGCATCTTGAACATGGTAATACAGGCCCATTTGTATCAGATGAAACATAAAATCAACTATACGGTATTATGCCAATACATTTGAGAGAATGACTGCAGAATGTTGCCCATCATAAACCTGGGTTTTTAAGAAAAAGTGAATATCATACATGCATAAATTACCTGTAACTGTTTTACAAATACTTCATGGATATTAACAAGTAAGTTACTTCAATATTCTTTGTGTACATGCAGCAAACGCTTTTTAGGATAAAAACACAACTTTTTAAAAGAATTATAAATAATGTAGATGTTCACAACTCATAAACTAATCATACCAGAGGATAGTATAGATTATGGGTAAGTGGAGTGCTCTTGTATAAGGTGTTTCATTTTTTCCTAAAAAAATGTAAAGTATGCCAAAGAAAAGAGAAGTACCTCAGGCACAGCTTGGAAGGTATTACTATATAAATATTAAATTACTTCATCTTTGCACCTTTTTTGTTGTAATGCAGTTTAAATAAAAAAAGAACCTTGAGATGAAACCTATTATTGCCATTTATGGTAATTAGTAAGTGTCCTTCCACCAGATATCTGTACATTGTAGACAAGTTAAAGAAATATTTAAAACAGTTTATCCATGTGCAAATCAGACAGATCTTTTCAGACTTTAGAATTTGTCTTAGAACGTGGAGATTAGAGAGATTGGACATTATGCACTAAATTGAAAGCATATTCATTCCCGTAAATAATTTTTTATTCTTGGTTTTTTTTTCTCTTACAGTTGACACAGAGTCTGAATTCAAGTCTAGCATTTTTTTTATTTGACCTACTGTCTGTAATGGATCGTGGGTACGTGTTCTCCCTAGTAAGAACATACTGCAAACAGATGTCTGCCAAGATATCTTCTTTACCAGATGCTGTCAGTCTAATTGGCCTTAAGGTATTTTCCTTATAGTAGCTTTATTACTGAACCTTAGAAGTACAATGTAATCTGACAGTCTTGCTATAAGGTGAATTCTACTGTTTTAATGAGAAAAATTAACATTTCTTGTGTGGACTAGTGTTTTCTGCTGTTGAAACATTTCATATATTGGTAGTAATCATCAAATATATATTAATCAAAATTAAGTGCAGAAGTTAGATACAGTTAAGTTTAATTGTAATATACAGAGAGGTCCAAAACCATGTACTCACTCTTTGATAGTCAATATCTTCGGAGCAAAATGACAGACTTACAAATCTTGAGCAGTAATGTAGTTTTAATGCTTGCAGAAGTGCTGTCTGTCATTTTATGTGATCGAAGTGGCCACCATCAGCAGCTCTACAACATCCATGGCATTCAACTGCTGAATGACTATGGATACCAATGTGTCCAGTATGATGACTGCACAATGTTTCAATGGATTTTTGTGGTGTATCCAGTGTAATTTTGCCTGTAAACTTCATTATTCAAGATAAAAGTCCAGAGGTTTAGGTCAGGAGGTTATGTTCGGTACTGACGGGCACCTCTTGGACCTACCCATTGTGCAGGTAAAGTGTCATTGAAGCATGCCCCAACATCTCACTGGTAGTGAGGTGGAGCATCATCTTGCTGACAGAAAAGTTACTGTGCAAGAATTGTAACTCTGTAATTTTGTTCCCAGGCTATCAGTTAATTATCAAGGAGTAAGTACATAATTTATCTTGTTGATAGAAAATTTACTATGCAAGAATTGTAACTCTGTAATTTTGTTCCCAGGCTATCAAATTAATTATCAAGGAGTAAGTACATAATTTGGACCCCTCTGTACAATGAGTTGGTGCACACTTTCAACTTCACTTAATTTTTAATTACTAGGACTAGATTTGAGAGTTGTTGCTCCCATCATTAGCTAAGGACTTACTGGAATCTTGCTTGGTGTGGGTGATGAAGCAAAGCTAGTCTGGTGGTTTGTTAATCAGCCTAAATAATCATTACTTGATGGGATTTCATAGTCCACCATTCAATTACTGTGCTCAGGAATACATATTCTAGATCATTAAAACAAAACACCAAATTTGTTCATAAAAAACCCAAATTAACCACTTTAATACTGTGCACCACATGTAAACATTACGCAGTGAGGCAGAAACAGTGGTGAAAGTGAGGAAGGAGGATGGAAGAGAGAGAGAGAGAGAGAGAGAGAGAGAGAAGTGGAGTTTGCACCAAGGTCAACTTTTTGTACTCACATTTTTCACCTTGCACTGTGCAATGCACCAGTGCATGCACCCTGAGAGGCCCTGGCCTAACACATGGAGTGGTCTACATCCCTCTTAAGAAAGAAGAATTTGTACACAAATACTGTTGCATTTATCACATGTCAGCTCTCAGTGTTTTTGACCACAATCTTATTGTTAGAAAAACAGCCAAATTCAAGAGACGGAAATACCGGGTGACATCATTGCCCTAGCTACACAAAATTCCACAAAAGCAGAATATGATATTCATGTTCCTCTCATGACAAGAATGTAAGTTCCCAAAGATTTTCAAGGATTACAACATATCTTTAACTTCACGGAATAAATGCAGCATAAAGGATTTGTTCTCATCAAGACCAAAATTCTAGAAAAATAGAAAAGTGTTATTTATCTAATTATTTGTACAGGTTGTTACCAAATATATGTAGAAAAACCCAAGAGGAATGTAGAAACCTGAAGGAAAGAGTAGTTTTGGTGTATCAAATGCAGACATATAGAAAAATTAGCAATAACCAATCTTTTTGGACCAAACAATATAAGATAATTCCAGATATTAAAATACTCAAAAACAGCTAATACCTCACGGCACTCACAAAGTGGGCAGTTATGTATGTTACCAAAGTATAGTGATTGAACAGTGAACTTTGAAATCTCACCAAATGACTACTTATATATGCAGACTGATTAAGATAGCTTCACTTTTGCCTCTTATTCATACCAAGTATGATTCCACATCTTGATTCCAATTGGTCCTTAGCTGAATATTGGAGCAACGGTTCCCAAAACTAGACATAGTAATTAAAAAGTTAAAGTTAAAAGTGTGCACTGTCTCATTTAAAGAGAGAGAGAGAAACAAAAGAAAGAAAAGAACTAATTGTTAGTTTCTTGAGTTACATTCATTGAAGAAATAGCCATAACTGGGCAAAGTATAACGTTTTAAATCATGTTCATCATCATTTCAGTGAATGGCATGATTAAACAATTAAGGAAAGTTGATCATGGGAAGCTTTACAAATCATGTTCTTAATCAACAAAACAGCAGCTTGCCCTTAACATCTATGGTGTCTTATATAATCATAACTATGCTAAACTGGGTTTGAAATTAAAATTTTCAATTCAGAGTTTGACTAGCAAGGAGTATCTGCTTAGGACCATGAAGGAACCTGAGAAGTTCTGTTTTTAAACAATAATTTTTCAAGTGAATCATTCAAGTTATTTTAAAAATCCTTATCATGTGGACAAATTTTGAATTAATTTGTCAATCAATGAAAGATTGACTTTTATTGGATAAGCCCTTAGCATGTAATGCTTTATATAATCACAAATATTCTAAAATTGGTTTAGGAATTTAACTGCAAATGTTAAATTTGTTATGCTGGCTTTTCTACCTAGGAACAAAAATTTCACGTGCTTAAATTTTATTTAAAATCCATTTTTAGAATTTGTTTTTGGTATTCAATTTTCAAGCATTGTAGTATTTATTTTTAGATGTTATTGTTTAAAAAGTACTACATTATTGAGAGAATAAAATAATTATACATGTTTAATTAAAGCTTTAATCAATTTCATTGTCCTCATCACTTATTGACTGAGTAATGATGTAATATAAATTACAAATATAGCATTAGAGTAAAAGATGATTGAATGATATTGAAGATTGATAAGTGAGAGAGTAATTAAGGTTTGAAATGAAGAATACAGAAAATACACCAAGCTTCTCTTTTTTCAGTTGGATTTTCTGCGTATTGTATGCAGCCATGAACACTATGTTGCATTAAATTTGCCCTTTGGGACACCTTTTATGCCAAGCTCTGCCCCATCTTCCCCTAATCCTTCCATTGCATCATCTACAAGTCAGTCATCCTTTATCTCAACATTGGTTGGAGGAGACAAAATGAACTTTGCTGAGCTCTCCACAGAATTCCGTCAACAACATTTCATGGTGGGGCTGATCCTCAGTGACCTTGCAGCTGTTCTAGACATACAGTAAGTTTTTAAATTACAAGTATCTTATTAGAACATGTCAGACCATCACAATATCATTTCTGAAGTTTATTTCAATATGGTTTAAAATATTCTCATAAGAAGTGTGAACTAGTGTTTTCTGCAGTTGAAACATTTCATATATTGGCAGTAATCAGCAAATATATATTAATCAAAATGAAGTGCAGAAGTTAGATACAGTTAAGTTTAATTATAATAAGGCTTTGGTCAAGCAGCAGGAGGAAACCATTTCTAACCTTAGAAGAGAGTTAGAGTTTGTCAAAAAAGAATCTAGAAACATGAGTGTAGCTTCAAACCATTTGGAAATTAAATCACCAGAGTTTAAGGTGCCCTCTAGATGACATCTAGGGAAGAAAAGGCGTTTCTCTGCTGATGACCAACAGCAGATCAAACTGTGCAATAGATTCAGTGCCCTTGGAACTGTTGAACAACCCTCAAATCCTCCTGAGCAGGTTATGGATGAGAGGTGTAGGAAAGTTTTGTTACTTGGGAGTAGTCATGGGAGGGTCATAGCATCCCTGCTAAAAGAGGATTTGGGGAACGATTTTGATGTAGTAGGTATAGTTAAACCCAGTGCTGGGCTTTCTGATGTCATTGAAGATCTGGTAAAACTTACTCAAGGTTTTACTAAAAGGGATCATGTTGTGATAGTGGGTGGGCCAGGAAATAGCCTGGATAGAGATTGTAATTACATTATTGAGAGGGATCTATATGACATCAGTAAGACCAGTAGCCATACCAATGTGGAATTTGTTGGACTTCTTCAGAGGCATGACAAGCCGCAGTTTCATAGGAGGGTGTGGGATATGAATCTGCGACTTGAAAGTGCCCTGTTGAGTCCTATCACTTCCCACATTGAAATGATAGATGCTAAAGGGATAGGCAGAGATGGTTACACATCTCATGGTGTGCACCTTAACTCTGGAGGCAAAAAGCAGCTTTCGCAGCTAATTCCCAATAGAATTAGGGATAGAATTCCTGTTGTCAGGCGTAATGGGCTTTTTTTAGGTTAGATGAGGTCCCCAAATATAACCATAAAAACAATATAATGAAAAAAGATGTACATAAAGGGATAATCATAAACAATATTAATGTACAAAATTCAAATAATACTAAAAACTCTTTTTGTATATTTCACCAAAACATAAGAGGTCTAAGAAACAAGACAGATGAACTTTCCCTTAGCCTTACTTCTGAAAAACTACGGCCGCATGTAATATGTCTATCTGAACATCATTTAACACAACAGGAATTCTTACTGATTTCATTACATGGGTACTCTTTGGGGACGACGTTTTCAAGACAAAACTTACAAAAAGGTGGGGTTTGCATATTTGTAAGAGATGATGTCCCTTATAAGGTTATAAATGTTTCTAAGTTTTGCATTGAACAGGACATAGAGATGTGCGCAGTTCAGTTAAATATAAATGAAGTAAATTTAATAATTATAGCTTTATACCGGTCACCATTAGGTAACTATGAGGTGTTCAAAAAGCAATTAGAAGGTTCCCTAAAACTTCTTTTTAAACCTAAAAGAGAATTAATTATATGTGGTGATATAAACATTGACTACTTAACTCCTAATTCTCGGAGGGATCAAGTCAGTTCTATATTTGCAACATATAACATGTCCCACACGGTAAACTTTCCCACAAGAATACAAAATACTTCATCCACAGCAATAGATAACATGTTCATAAGTATAGATAGAATAAAATCACACACCATTGTACCATTCGCAAATGGCCTATCAGATCACGAGGCACAAATATTACACTTTAAAGAAATAAATCTAAAGTTAAAATCAAAGTACAAGCATAAAAGATCCAGAATAATAGATGAAAGTAACATAAAAAGTTTTAAGCAAGCACTGAAACAAGAATCTTGGAGTGAAATTTATGTAACGCAGGGACTAAACAACAAGTTTAATAAATTATTATTTATTTATGCCAACAAACTTACTGTTGGTGTTTTTAAACACACAAGCCGTGTGTGGGCAAAGTTTGAGAGGTAGAACTGGAACTTAAAAATTCAATGCCACAACTGGGATTTGAACCACAGACCTTCCACTTACCGGGCGGACGCTCTAACCACTGAGCTATTGTGACAAACTGCCAGAATGGCATTAAATTCTCAAACCAGTTCATATTTCTCCTGGTAAACCACAAAGGCAGTCTCACATCAGAGACAACTTACCCCAATGGTGACTTACTATTGTAAGTACTTTATATCCCAGGATTAAATAACCATTAAATAACCATTCTGAAGGTTATTTAATCCTGGGATATAAAGTACTTACAATAGTAAGTCACCATTGGGGTAATTTGTCTCTGATGTGAGACTGCCTTTGTGGTTTACCAGGAGAAATACGAACTGCTTTGAGAATTTAATGCCATTCTGGCAGTTTGTCACAATAGCCCAGTGGTTAGAGCGTCCGCCCGGTAAGCGGAAGGTCTGTGGTTCAAATCCCAGTTGTGGCATTGAATTTTTAAGTTCCAGTTCTACCTCTCAAGTTTAATAAATTTTTGCAGCTGTTCAAAATTAATTTTGAAGCATGCTTCCCAATTAAATATACTAAAGTACACAATCGCAAGCAAAATAACCCCTGGATTACATTAGGTATTAAAACTTCATGTAGGCGGAAAAAAGAATTATATCAGGAAATAAAATATAATAACAACCAAAATTTAGAAATTTACTATAAAAGATATTGCAAAATCCTCAAAGAAACAATAAAAGCCGCTAAAATATTGCATGATAAAAAACAGATATGTAATTCTGGAAATAAAATAAAAACAATTTGGAATATAATAAAGAGAGAAACAGGAAGTTGCGCCCAAGAAACCCCCCCAATAATACTAAACACTGATAATCTAGTAATTAGTGATCCTCAGATGGTAGCAGATACTTTTAACAATTTCTTTCTGAATGTAACAGACAAATTAAACATCAAATTTGGAAACAAGGAATTGTCCCTAAACTTTTTAAGAACCTCATTAACTGATGAAATCCCTAAATTTAACATGCATGTGACAACTGCATTTGAAATTAACAGTGTAATAAATTCCCTTAAGTCTAAAAGCTCGTCTGGATATGATGAAGTAACAAGCAAAATCCTAAAAGCATGTTCACATGAAATAAGCATTCCTCTCAGTTATTTATGTAATGAATCACTAAAGACTGGAATATTTCCTGACAGAATGAAATACTCAACTGTCAAACCCCTTTTCAAAAAGGGCAAACAAAATGATGTCTCAAATTACAGACCAATATCCCTCTTACCAATATTCTCGAAAGTATTTGAGAAAGTAATGTTTAACAGACTGTATAATCATATGGAAAATAATAATCTGTTTGTCCGAGAGCAGTTTGGATTTAGAAAACGAATATCAACCAATAATGCAATCTACAAACTCTCTCATGAAGTGTTGACAGCGTTAAATGATAGTATGCATGTGGGTGGCATTTTTTGTGATCTAGCAAAAGCATTTGATTGTGTAAATCATGAAATTTTGATAGGAAAACTACAGTTCTATGGGATAAAAAATGAAAATCTAAATTGGTTTATATCATACTTAAAAGGAAGAAAACAAAGGGTCGAAATCAGCAATCCCAACCAGTATAACAACAACACATCGGATTGGAAATCAATTAAACATGGCGTTCCCCAGGGATCGATATTGGGGCCTCTATTATTTTTAATCTACATAAATGACCTCCCACTATACATAAATAACATTGCTAGTATCTATCTATTTGCAGATGATACCAGTGTCCTCGTGAAAAGCAAAAATTTAAGTGAGTGCGTTATCAAATTAAATTATGTACTAAACTGCATGTCAAATTGGTGTAAAGCAAACAAACTGTCAGTAAACCTTGAAAAAACAAAATTCATTAAATTCATAACTAATCGTTCACCACATACCCATATAGAAATAGGAATCAATGATATTTTACTGGAACAACCTAATGAGGTGAAATTTCTAGGTCTCCAAGTAGACAACCACCTGGATTGGAAGTCACATATTAATTACATTACACCTAAGCTTAATGCAGCATGTTATGCCATCCGATCTCTGGTTAACTTCCACATGATTGACACACTGAAGTTAGTTTATTTTGCTTATTTTAACTCCATTATGGAATATGGAATAATGTCCTGGGGAAATTCAGTGTATAGTAAGAACATATTCCTAATACAAAAGAAGGTTATACGAATAATATGCAACACCCATAGAAGGCAGTCATGTAAAGATCTATTTCGGAAACTGGGTGTATTAACCTTACCTTGTGTATATATACTATCTATTTTAAAATTTTATGCTAATAACCAGAATTGCTTTACAACTAACATGGAAATTCATACGTTTAACACTAGGCAAAAAAGAAATATACATCGTCCCAATGCCAAACTCTCTTGCTTCCAGAAAGGTGTTTATTGTGAAACAATTAAAATATTTAATGCTCTCCCCAGTAATCTAAAGGAAAATGTTAGCAATTTCAGAGTTTTTAAAGCTTCCCTCAAAGAGTATCTCTGTGATAAGTCATTTTATTCTGTAGAGGAATATTTAAATCAATCAGCCTAATGTCAGATCAGTTGTATTGTTCGATAGGTACCAATTAGGGAATTAAGTATAACAAGGGTAGTTGAAAATACAATAATGACGTACAGGCTACAAAAAGCCAACTAATTGATTATAATTTAAGTTCCAATATTAAGTAACAGTGTTAATATGTTTGTTGATATTTTGAAAATGTATATTTGAACAATCATGTTGGACACACTTTATGTAAAAGTAAGGATGTAAATAGATATTCTGCATATATGAACATAATTGAAATGTTGTCTACTCTGTACATTACATACTATGTAAGAATTAAAATGGGTATGCTATGATTAATGTGCACAGTTAATATTTTGAGGTCGCTTATCTTAAATTTGACACACTTAACACATGAGTAAGAATATTTTTTACTAATAAGCTAAATGTACATGTGTAACATGTTAGAATGTATTACTTAGCTATAAATTTGGACTGCTTTTTCATACAAGCAAAAATGTAAACATTGAAGCAATGACACAGTCTGTAAAAGCCAAGTAACATGATTTTGTACATGTATAATAACTATGTAAGTGTCAATGCACTAGAAGTATTATCTTCATCTCGTACTTTAACAGCAAAACTTGAAACCTGTACATGTTTTGCATGTTTTTTATGCATTTAATTGTAAATGCTTTTGACATGTTCTATGTTCAAGGTCTGACTGGCCATCATTGATCCTACAGAACGCAGTCTAATCTAATCTAATATACAGAGAGGTCCAAAACCGTGTACTCACTCTTTGATGGTCAATATCTTCGGAGCAAAATGACAGACTTACAATTCTTGAGCATTAATATAGTTTTAATCTATAGGAAAGATGGAAATAAAATATACAAATTCCTTAATAAAACAAAATTATCAAAAAATACAAGTGAACCATTAAAACATAATAACAAAAGCTTAACTACAGATAGGGAAATAGCAGAATCCCTTAACAAGTTTTATGCTCAGTCACAAATCAGATTAAATCCAAATTGAACATTCCTAACACCAGAGAAAATCTACTTATAAGAGAAAATCCATTGGAGTTATTGCAACCTACCTTCAATTTGGAATTAATAGAGGAAATAAGTAAATCAGACACACCAAAAGAAATACAAAAACTTCTAGCTCTGGAAACAATCAATACTAGGTATCCCACAGAAGAATGGCTGCACATATATACTGATGGATCCTCCAAGGAAAACCTTACTGGAGCTGGAGTTACGTGTTCACATTTTTCCTTCTATCATTCTGTTGGCAGAGACACAACAAATTATGATGGAGAAATAGAGGCTATATACATTGCTCTCCGACAATTATTAAATCTTCCCTTAAATAAATTTAACAAGGCAGTCATTCTTTCGGATTCTAAAGCTGCAATTCAGGGAATATGTTCAAATACTACAAAGAAGTCAACAAAAATTAGAGAATGCCACAAAATGTTAACACAACTCCAAAAAGTTAATAAGACTGTTCATCTCCAATGGATTCCAGCACACTGTGGAGTCATGGGGAATGAAGCTGCAGACTCACTGGCAAAGAATGGCACAACAATAAAACAAAAGTCTAAATTCAATTTCTCATATTCCTCAATAAAACGCTTGATCGTTAAAAAATTTTCTCATTCATACCTACAAGAAATAGAAACAAATGCCAAAGATAAAAAATGGATTACACTACTTTCCAACCCAGATATAATCCCCCAGAGACCACGGAAAACAGCGGTTGCAGCCTTCCGACTATTGACAAATCACGACTGCTTAGCAAGTCATCTCTACAGAATAGGTATCTCAGCCTCACCAATATGTGTCCTGTGTAACGATCCAGCAGAAATGAATGAAGACCACTTGAAGACCTGTGAAGCATTAAGGTCAGAAGAAACTACAGTTCAAAAGTATTGGAAAGCACGAATGCTAATGGCTTCATTGCCAGATGCAAGGCACTAGAAAACAACAACATATAGTTTTAATTCTCTTGTTCATAATTCAGTCTCATGTATACTTGGTTTCATATTCTTTCGTCCATCCTTTCCAATATTTGCCCTGTAACCCAACTTCTTTTTCTCTCATTAATTGCATATAGCTTTTACCTGGTGCTATATTTCACGTTGGAAAAAATGCCAAAGGGACATTTCTTTTTGTGATTGGTCCAGATATTGATCAGTGATGTTGGAATCATGAGGCCATCAATTATCCTAGTATAGATCCGACACAGATGGATGCCGTTCAGGACATTTCTCTTTATTGTGTTGTGCTAGAACCTTCAAGGTTATCACATAACACTGACCATTTATGATTGTATGTGAGGACATTTCATGTTGGTAGATAATTTTTTGCTAGCTAAAGAAAAAGGCTACCATTTATCTTTCTTACTGATGAAGTAACCTTTGCCTTTTTCTGCATTGGGGAAATGGTTGCTTTCAAACAATGCCCCACAGTTTGGTTTTGGGATTGTAGAGATAAAATGAAGTTTCAATACCAACAGCAATAGAACTGAGATGGGCTTCATAAAGTTATAAATCACTAGTGTGAGATTGTGAAGCTCTTGGCACATTTCCATTCACATCAGCTTTTCTGCATTCTTCATAGCACATGTGGTTTCAGTGCTTTCACAGATTCTGCTAGGCTATTTTCATAGTATTTGTTTCAGTCCCATATGCCTACCACATACAAAGTAAGTTAATCCTCACTCATTTATGTATGACCATTGTTGTATTTTGTGTTTAATATGCCTATGACATTTTTGCTTACATAACTACATTGATCAATTTGGTAGAACAAATATAAAGGGAATTTGTAGCTTTTTTCACAGCTGTCATATAGGGAGTACTATTTTAGGTCATATACTTGTTATTACAGGAATCCTATGCTGCACAACAAAGTGGTGAACCTGATACGAAACTTAATGACTTGCCATGATGCAGATCCTCGCTATGCTGAACCAGAATGCCGGGCAAGGGTAGCAGCTCTCTACTTGCCCCTGCTTGGTATTATGATGGATGCGCTTCCACAGTTCCATGGGTACCAAATGGAAGCCAGAAGTAAGTAAATTTTCAGTTCATGAGGGCAGTTCAAGAAGTATGTGATCTAACAAAGAAAGCACAACAATTTTGGGAAAAAGCATCTTTTATTCTCTACATAGTCTCCTTTCAGCTCGATGTTTTTCCCAGTGATGCTCAATAACTTTGATACCCTATTTCTAGTGAGAACCATTGAGCTCTACAAAATAGCCATCAACTACAGACTCCACCTGTTCATTGTTGGCAAATCTTTTACTATCAAGCCATTTCTTCAAGTTTTGAAACAGAAAATAATCACAGAGGGCTAAATATGGCAAATAGGGTGCATAAGGAAGCAATTCAAACTTAAACTCATTGATTTTGATCATTGATAATGGATGTGTGAACTGGAGCATTGTCATGATGAAATATATCTTTCTTTTTTGCTAAATGCAGCCATTTTTGCTTGATTTCGTCACTCCAACCCTGTAACAAATTTGCATAATACTCACCATTGATTGCTTTTCCTTTTTGGAGATAATGAATGAAAATTATCCCATGTGCACTCCAAAAAACTGGTGCCATAACCTTGCCTGCAGATGGAACTGTCTTCACCTTCTTTGGAAATCCACTGTTCTGACTGCTCCTTCATCTCAGGTGTAAAGCGATGCACCCATGTTTCATCCATGGTTATGAATCAATGCAAAAACTCAGTTTTATTGCAGTGAAACATTACTAATACTCGACTGAAACATCCTCACAGTGTTGCTTTTGTTCCACTGTGAGCAAACAGGGGACCCATTTTGTGCACAGCTTTCTCATCTCCAAATTTTCAGTCAGTATGCAATGTACAGCATTTTTTGAAATACCTGCAATGTCTGCTAGCTCACCTACTTTCAGTCGGCAGTCATCCAATACCATTGGAGCTTCTTTATGATTAATAGCAAGGGCACCTCATTTGGTCGACCACTGTGATGTTCATCTTGGCAGCTCATACGGCCTTGGTTAAACTCTGCCACCCAATATTCTATTGCTGTAAACGAAGGAGCAGACTCCCCCAGAGCAGAGTTTAGCTCAGCTTTAATATTAGTTGGAGTAAGACCTTTCAAATTAAATTCAAATTAAAAACACAGATGATTTTGTCACGGATATCGAAATTGCCAGTCAAGATTTAAATTAAATTGATAAATCTTTGATTAAAACAAAATGCACTAATATTTTGAAGGCTATGAGTAAAATCACCATAAAAGTAATCATAATAATCAATTATTAAATCATTGAATGAAAAGGATGTAATTTATACTAAATTTGATAAAGGCAATAAAATCGTAATTTTGGATGAATCTGATTATATCAATAAAGTGGAACATTTACTTCAATGTGAGGATTACTTAAGAATTAATAATGATCCATTAAAATCATGCATTTCAACTTTTAATAAAATTCTTAAAGAAGTGAAAATGATACCTGGTAAAGAAAAACATATTTTAGAAGTCAGTAATCCAGTTTTATCCAGATTGTATGCACTTCCCAAAATTCATAAACCAGGAAATAAAATGAGACCAATTGTAAATTGTATAAATTGACCTACTTATAATTTAGCAAAATTGTTAAATAAAAAATTCAGTACCATTCATCAGTTTCAAAGTTTAAGTGTTAAAAATTCATTTGAATTAGTAGAAAAGATTAACAATATAGTGTTGTCTAATGATGATAAAACTAGTTTCTTTAGATGTAACCACTTTATTTCCTAGTATTCTTAGAAAAAGGCTTTTGATTTTTTTAAAAAAGTGGTTAAGTTCTTCAGAAATACATGATTTTCTAAAACCTATAAATCTTTGTTTGGATCAAAATGTTTTTAATTTTAGTGGTAATTTTTTTCCAACAAACTTCTGGCTTGGCAACGGGTAGTCCACTTTCGCCATTTCTTGCTAACCTTTACATGAGCTTTTTTTAATCATTCAAAATCATTCCCTCTAATTTTTTAAAATATGCTATAGATATGTGGATGACATTTTTGCTGTTGTCCCTAAGAAACAGATAAATGATGCTTTAAAAGTTTTAAATTTACAGGATAAAGCCATACAATTCACTATGGAAACAGAAAATAATGGATGCCTTCCATTCCTAGACTTTTCAGACAAAATCGCTGTTTTCAATAGTTTAATTTATAAGTTAATAAATATACCCCTTAATGAGGAAGAATTTAACACAGAATATAAGCACATTAACACTGCAGTAATTAATGGCTTTAATACAGATTTTATACATAAAAAGGTAGAAACATTTACGTATCAAAAGGCTGTTAAAGAGATTTCTACCCTCAAAAAAAAAAGTGAAAGATAATTGCATTTTTAAAAAGTTTACTTACCTTTCGTGGGCCAATAAAAATTTACAAAAATTTTTAAAGAATATGGAATAAATATGCTCCCTCAAAATAAATTTAATATACAAAATTTACTAAATTTTTCTAAAAAGGATAACATTCCAAATTATAAAAAAATCTGACATCTATTTAGCTGTTTGGATTGTGATAGGGTTTATATTAGTAAAACTAAACATCATTTAGAGACCAGTATAAAAGAGCATTTTAGAAATATTAAATGTAAATAAATTGATAAATCAGCTGGACAGATCATTTTTGGTTATTTAATCATGAAATTAATCCAGAGGTTAAATAAATAATTGGACCTATAGATTTAATGGTTTGGGAAAAGATTTATTTTAAAAAACAAGAACCATGTTACGAATTTTGAAATATGACCAATAGATTGTATTTATAGGTTTTTGTTTTCAGAGGTTGTGAACAGATTTTTTTAAATTGAGTATTGGTAACTATGGTAACTTGTTTGTATAGCTTTGAAAATAAGTTGGGTACAACCTGAAACATGTTAGCCCTGGAAGATCTTGCTATATTACTAAGATAAGTGAAGTTTTAGTTTCTAATTTGTTCTTATTTTAGATTAAGTATTTATCTTGTGTGAGTTTATCTCTATTGGCAGTTAATTGTTCTTTCACACTAGCTTTGTGTAAGACAAAGTTTGGAAAGGTAGAGTAAGACTAAAACATTCAGCACTATAGCTGAGATTAGGTCCTGGCTATGGCGTTGAATTTTTCAGTCTAATCCTTCCTTTCTATTGCTCTCTTTTGCTCACATTTTTCTATCTTTTCCTATTGCACATAGCCTTATCCATGAGGAATGAACTGCATTTGTAGTTGCAACTAAACTGATAAAATGTAGTTGAGCTCTCTGAAATTACTTCCAGAGTAAATTACTCCTTTTTAACCTACTTCCATAGTATTGAACTTCTTTAATAAACATTACTTTTGAAGTAGTTGACTCCAACATGGTGCATGCTGCCCTTACTCCTCAGTCGATGATTCTTCCTGGGATAGGTAAGGGGGAAAATATTGTAACCATGGGAAATAAATAATGGTAAGAAACCACAAAAATGAATTAAGTTCATAACTGAACAGAAAAGTGAAGTATATAGTCTTTCACATTAGTATCATTCAAAAGATTAATTGCAAAATATTAATCCTACTGTTACCAAGTTGCAAAAATATTTCATCTTCGTCATTGTCGCCATTATGATGATGATGACAATGACGGCGACGACGACGATGATCATTATTATTATTACTATTATTATTGTTATTGTTATTGTTATTGTTACTGTTACTGCTGTTGTTGTTGTTATTATTATTATTATTATTATTATTATTATTATTATTATTATTATTATTATTATTATTATTATTATTATTATTATTATTATTATTATTGTTATTACTATTATTACTGTTACTATTATTATTATTATTATTATTATTATTATTATTATTATTATTATTATTATTATTATTATTATTATTATTATTATTATTATTATTATTATTATTATCATTATCATCATCATCATCATCATCATCATCATCATCATCATTATTATTATTATTATTATTATTATTATTATTGCTGTTATTATTTTTATTATCACCACCAATGCCATCCCCAGACCCATCACTACAACCGCCACCGCCATATATACACCGATACTTGTTAAACTGTATAGTCAATTAGTTATTTGTGAATCCACAAAGATTATACATTCTATAGTTGTGTTGTGTTGGGAAATTACATATTGAAAGTTTTGAGTTCACAATGGATTAAACATGTCTAGAGTAAAAAGTAGTGCCGGTGCAACAATATATTACGAAATTTAAAAGACACTGTGTTAAGAAATCTTTGTTTCCTATGATTCCATAAAGAAACTGGAATCAGTAGGAATGTCTTTGGGAGAAACAGTTCAAGTAGCTCAGGATGTGGAGAGGAAGGGAAAAAAAGACTCAAGGTTCTTTTTGATCCTGCAGCACAAAACTTAAAAATCTGATGTGTTGCACTCACGTGACTTTCTCTACTCTTGTGCTTTTTTTTCTTTTTTTTTTTTGCAGTGTTTAATGGCACCACAGACTGTGACACTGATGATACATGAAATAAAGATGGAGCACTGGTTGAATGAAATTGGGGGGAAGGGACTGTAGAACCTGGAAGAAACCTGCCCCAGCACTGCTTCGTCCACCACGAATCCCACATGTTGTTGCCTGGGATCGAACCCGGTCCGCTTTGGTGAGAAGTGAATGGTCTAACCACTCGGCTACACTCTTGTACTAACCATTCTTACAAACTCACATTCCTGTATCTTCTTTGTGTTAGTTGAGATAAATATTTGCAGAAATTATCTTATTGCTTATTTCCTTGTAGGTGCAAGGGGAATATGGGAACACAGTAGGCTTTGAGCGATAGTCAAATCTTTTAAAGCTTTCAAATTCTGTTCTCTTTGCACAGTTAAGATATAAAAAATGAATAATGATCTTGCATTTGATGAAAGTTTTCAGTATTCCAAAACTCACACAAATAACAAGGAATAACTCCGAAATGGTTCACTCTACAAAAAAATTATTTGGACATAAAGTGTATGTTTTAGCAAGATCTATACATTTTTTGTATGGTACAATTTGGTCTATCTCTTATGGTTTACCAGTTATGCAAAAGTCATCCAGGGTAAACAGGACATGGGCTATAGCTAGAAAATTCAAAATATAAATTTCATTTGTCATAAAAATATCTTAAATATATGTCATTTTAATAAAAATCACTAGCCATCTTGAAGAAAATCAAAATTTTCGAAAACATTTTCCATGTAAAGAATAGTTTAGAGTGGAGCAATTTTCTTCAAAATCTTTGTGTCACATACTTGAAAAATCTTAAACTTAAATACCAACTTTGGTTTTTAACCGACTTTTTTTTTGTGAGTTATGCTGCCCATAAACAGACAGACACACTCACACACAGATCTTTTTCTAAAAATGCTTTTTTTGGATTCAGGGGGCCTCAAAATATATAATTCCGGTGAAATCTCGACATAGAAGTTTTGGGTAGAATAGGTACCTTCTTCAACTTACTATATGTCATAGAGAAAGTACAATGAAAATGCAAGGAAGTGTTAAAAAATAATGGTGGATTTAACATGGTCTGTAAAATTTCAAATGTGTTGGATGGGCAACATGAAGACATTGTTGTGAGTGTGAGCGACATTCCATGTTATAATTATGCTAGACTTACTTCTTGTGATGTGGAACAATCATTTTCGAAATTCAAGACATTTCTTCGTGACAGTCGTCAGTCTTTCGGGATGGAACATTGGAGGAAGCATGTGATCGCATACTATAACTCTACAGTACTTGATGATGACTTCCAAGAGTAAAGTCCAGTGAGTGCCACGTACATTTATATTCTTTCAGCCATTCAAATCTTAAAAAATATTTTATTTGTTGTAACACATTCTTTTTACTTTTTAGCACATATTTTTCACATTTTTAGCACATAAATATAAATATTTTCCAAGTTTTTAGCACCTAAAAATCTGAGCCCTAATCATCATCATCATCATCATCATCATCATCATCGTCGTCGTCGTCATCGCCACCACCACCCTCATCCTCATCCTCATCACCACCATCCATCATTATTAGCCGGAAACAACAAAATTGAACTGTTTGCAGGAAGAACTAACAAAAATGAACTTACATTCTACATTTTAAGATTGTTATCATGTGGTTCAGAGTATTTGGTATCAAGTGAATATATTTGTGTTCATATCCCCACTTACAGCTAATATTCTGCACTGATTATTATTGTCTTTGAAAAATTATTTGTAAATTATTTACTTTGCTTTTTTCCCTTTGAAATCTCTTATTCTTATAATTACTGGTATTAATCGTATGCAATGTCACATTTCACTTATTGCTCAGAGGCATCTAGGTTGAAGATGGAAACAAACAATCTCTAAAACATGTTCTATAAGTTTTTAGTAAAGTTAAGCTAGATTATTAAAAATTAATTTTGAATTATTTAAAATTAAGTTTGTTTCACTGCATTGTCTTTGTTCTTGTCATCAGCATCAAACAACAAATTGTTGAGTGAAACTGCCAGTATAACACATATTGTTTTATCATTGGAATACATCTTCATCCAATTTTGTTATATCTTCGTGTTTTTATCTGGCTGCTGCATTGTTGATGCAGTGCTTTTGAGATTGCATGTTCTTTGAGACTGTTTAGTTCCCTTCAATTTCTACCTTTTATGTTTCTATTTGTGCCTTAAATTTAACATTTCAGTAAGTATATAGATAGACTCAGTAGTAAATTAAATTATACGGGGTGAGTCTGAATAACATCGAATAATTTTGAGCTATGATTGAGGAGATATAATGGAGTATTTTCTTATAAGGAATGTATGTCCATAAATGTTTTGTTATTGAGCTAGAGGGCCTTAAGGTTTTTGAAACACCGTGTTGGGTTAGATGAAATTCCCTCAAACAGATGGCTACTCATTTTTTCTACAAAACAAGAGTTTTGAAATAGGAATAGCCAGACATCTTTAATTTGAAAGAAAACAATAGTACAAAACGTGTTTTAAATCTTGATTTAATGATATGGCACTAAATCTGTGCTCTGAAGTAGGTCAAACCTTTTAATCGATCTACAATACATGTTACTGTCAATGACATATACAAATATTAACATTAATTGCCAAATTTTCTTCACCATTAAAAGGCTTCAAACATAGTTAAAATAAGAATGAAACAAGAATTGAACAAGTGCGTTAGTGCTTGTAAATGATGTTCAAAATGCCAGCGTTGGACTTCGGGAAATCAGTAATGATTACCAAATTCTTTCAAAAAAACCCTGGGGCATCACTAATAGCATCAGATGCTACAAAGATCCTTAACTCCTGTTCACTATTAACTGGCATCTCATATACAAGAGTCTGAAAATATTCCCAAAAGAAAAAAACCCAAAGGGGAGTCATTCCATGTCAAATCGCACAAAATTTGACCTTCATATCTCCGATTTCATTAATATTAAATGTACATGTTCTGCGAATGAAAAAATGATACCCCTATTTTTTTGTTTGTCTGTAAATTATTTTGGTAAATATAAAGCATTAAATTTTCGGATATTTCTCGCACACCGTTCTACATAAACATAAATATCTCTGGTATTATTTTTCAGATAAATATGATCTGTAGCTCATTTTGAACATTGAAATGTGTACTTTATTTATACGTTAAACAAAAAACTATTAGTTTGATATTTCCTATTTTTACATGGCCATTAACATTATAAACATCATTAACAATACTTACTGTACACTAAAAATTTCCGGGAAAATTTTCAAAACGTAGCTTGATGGTGCCATGTAATCCTAGAAAAAGTTCAGAATGGAATTCTAAATACATGCAGAGAAATTAAATAACTTAGCAAGCCGTGCAGACTGGAGTAACGCTGCATCCACGCCTAGAAGGTATACACACCGGGTGCAGCTGATTGCGAGTCATGCGTTGTACTTCCGTCAAGGTCAAACTCTTAGCATAAATACTGGAATGGGTCATTTCACGTTAAATCGAACAATTTTGAAACTTGACATACTATTTTCTCCATTTTTTTAATCTTATCAATAGATGAGATTAACTAATCAGTATGTTTTCTTTTTGGTGTGACACGTTTATTTTGCACTTTATTAATATTATTTTTATGGTATATTCGCATACTGTATTACATAAAAATCATTATACCGAATACCATTTGAAGTTTAGAATTTTCGTGGTTGCAGCAGTCTGAAGTAAAAAAAATTGCAGTTTTGCATGCCATTGTTTTAGATTCACTCAAAATATAAAATAGGCCCCTTTTAGGGGGTAGTATTTTTAAAATATATTTTAATTACTAAATGCTGAATAAAATTCAGAAACCTTTTGTAAGGTCTAAACGTTTTCCAGACTTGGGGTATGGGGTTGCCAAAATTTCCCTTTCTTTGGCCACCTGTTTGGATATTCGTATCATGTGAGTTGAGATACCAAAATGTTTTATTTTATTGTACGACCAACTGTCAAAAATCATCAGTATTTGTATTTTAAGATTTTTGTCATGCGTTTCATGGAAAGAATCTGTTAATTTTTGTATCATTTCACAATTATTTGAAGTTTCATATGAAGTAGAGTCTGTAGCATGAAATATTTTCTGCTTCATTGCCTGCGGTATTTTCTGCAACTTCTCCCTAGGGTAGTGTTTTTGCGAGTTTTCTTTTCTTTTTTGGAAATTCTTCTATTGCAGCCAAACTGTCGTTCAGTTTATCTGTTACATCTGTTTGGACTATACTTACTGCGTCATTAGAGGATGAGGAGCTGTCACTATCATGTTCTTCTACCAAACTTTCACTAGCACTAGGCACACATAACTCGGTGGTGGTTTGTTCCTTTGGAAGTTTTGAAATTTTCGTGCGGCAACTATCACAAAATTTCAAATCACGAAATAAGTTTGTCTTCTAATTTAAGTTTAATCAGCATTGCTGACGTCACTGGTCTCAGCTTTTTATTTACGAACTCTGTGATTAATTTGAATGGGTTAAAACAGTAGCCGTAACTCCGTTGCACCAAATCAGCCAAGATTATACACAAGCACAATCAACACCACAGCTCACACTAAACGTCAACTAGCGATAAAATTATATTATGCAAACAATAAGCACCGGATGTACAATGACTAGGGCTTGGAAGTTCATGCCGTAAAAAACACTGAAATATGCATGCAAATATGCTCTTAAAAACTTGAAAATATGCCAAGAAATATGCATTATTTAATTAAAACAATTTCCCTTTGCAGTGGACAAGACGAGTTAGTATAAATAATAAATAGAGTTACCTTATTCCTTAGAGGTTGAGGCAGAAGTGGTCCCGCTGCTAGTATTAACTGCTAAATTGCAGTTCACAACCAACACTTTGCACAAATTTACAACTGTAAAACATCGTCTGTTGTCTCACAAAACACTTTTGTAATGTGAAAAACTTCTCACGTCACAACATGTTATCGGGGCATATTTAAATGATCTTAACTGCTTCACAGAGAGAGTCAAGTCTCTTGGTGTGACAGATGGTTTTCTTTCAAGGATATCTCGAATATCGCACATTTATTTATAACCAGAATTTTTTGAAACTACATAATTCACTTTCTCTTTCACTTTTTGTCCTATGCTACCAGGAACCGAACTTAGATCTCATATTGTTTTTTCAAAGACAGTAAGTGATTCATGCAAAGGAGATCCTACAGCTTCCAATGCCGTTAGGGCTGTTGATAAGAAAGAAAAATGGGCATATATGAAACTAAGATCCTCTTTTAACCCAGTGCCTCACAGAATATTTTGCACAGTTTGTATTGATGAAACATCTTTCGAGTCCAATGAATTAACAACTTCGACTATTTCTATGTGCTCAGCATAATATACAACTGCATCGACCCATGTTCCCCATCGAGTTAACACTGGTGCAGGAGGAAGTCGGATATTAGGTGCTGTTGATCTAAACAACTTAACTCTTTTAGGAGATTTAACAAAAAGTCTCTTTGTACAAGATACAAATCTATCTACCAATGGGAAAGAATCACGTATTGTCTCAGAAATGTTACCAATATGAAAAATATTATACAGATGAAAAAAATTTTAAAAAAGCATAAAAATCATTAAAATATGCCATATAGGGGCTATGATATTGAAATCTTCGTGAGTTGCATCATCATGTGCAATACTACCAATATGAAAAATATTATCCATGTAGAAAAAAATAATAAAAAACCATAAAAATCATAAATATGCAATATAAGGGCTATAACATTGAAATAATATGCATTTATCAAAATCAAGAAAATATGCAGTTATATGCACCATAAAATCATGTCCAAATAACTGAAAATTCCATAATTCGTGCACATAATGTAAAAGCATACATTTTTAACCCCTATGAAAAAACATGCAAATGCATGAACTTTCTAGCCCTAACAATGATACCTTGCCCATGTGTTCACAGCACTTTCTTCAGTCGATACAAGTGACTCACCATGCACACGTCATTAGTAAAGTATTTATATCACATCTTATTCAAATCCCATTCTGAAACGAGCGTAGTTCAATGCACAATACTTCTGGCTATAATTATTGTTTCTCAGTTTTTTAAAAGTAAGCGTTTGGTAATTAAAATATATTTTAAAAATACTACCCCCTAAAAGGGGCCTATTTTATATTTTGAGTGAACCTAAAACAATGGCATGCAAAATTGCAATTTTTTTTACTTTAGACTGCTGCAACCACGAAAATTCTAAACTTCAAATAGTATTCGGTATAATGATTTTTATATAATACAGTATGCGAATATACCGTAAAAATAATATTAATAAAGCGCAAAATAAACGTGTCACACCAAAAAGAAAACATACGGATTGGTTAATCTCCTCTATTGATAAGATTTAAAAAATGGAGAAAATAGTATGTCAGGTTTCAAAAATGTTCGATTTAACGTGAAATGACCCATTTCAGTGTTTATGCTAAGAGTTTGACCTTGACGGAAGTACAACGCATGACTCGCAATCAGCTGCACACGGTGTGTATACCTTCTAGGCGTGGATGCAGCGTTACTCCAGTCTGCACAGCTTGCCAAGTTATTTAATTTCTCTGCAGGTATTTAGAATTCCATTCTGAACTTTTTCTAGGATTACATGGCATCATCAAGCTACGTTTTGAAAATTTTCCCGGAAATTTTTAGTGTACAGTAAGTATTGTTAATGATGTTTATAATGTTAATGGCCATGTAAAAATAGGAAATAACAAACTAATAGTTTTTTGTTTAACGTATAAATAAAGTACACATTTCAATATTCAAAATGAGCTACAGATCATATTTATCTGAAAAATAATACCAGTGATATTTATGTTTATGTAGAACGGTGTGCGAGAAATATCCGAAAATTTAATGCTTTATATTTACCAAAATAATTAATTTACAGACAAACAAAAAAATAGGGGTATCATTTTTTCATTCACAGAACACGTACATTTAATATTAATGAAATCGGAGATATGAAGGTAAAATTTTGTGCGATTTGACATGGAATGACTCAGGGGTAGATCTAGTCGACTCACAAGCCATGATAATGGTACTGCTGTACCAATCAAGCAACCAGAATACGTTACACTTAGGAAATCCCTCACATCATTGGAATAATGTGTAGGTGCCACATCATCTTGGAAGAACATTAACTGGCGTATTCCTAACGGAACATCTTCCAGAAATTCTGGCTAAATGTGTCGTAAGAACTGTAGGTAAATGTGTCCTGTCAAACATGAAGGTAGTAGGTAGGGCTGTGTGAATGTGTCATTCACGAAGCCAGCCCAAATATTCACTGCAAACCGGCGTTGGTAATTGTAACCCTAATAACTCTAGGATTATCCTGTGCCCAAATGTGACTGTTACATATATTAAACATGCACGTGTAAAAACCTTCTCGTCCGTCCACTATGTGGTTGTAGGAAGCCTCAGTTGGTCAATGTGTTTATGAAGTAATCACTGGAACTACTGTAGCTGGAGTGGAAAGCCATCTAGCTCCAGTGCTTGAACTTGGGTAAGATGATACAGATGTAATTGCAGTTTCTACAAATTTTAATAACCCAAGACTGGTTTGTATGTATGGCATGTGCTATTGCTCTTGTGCTGTGGGTGGAGAACCATGCACCAAGTCAAGGTCCTCCTCTTCTAGAGCCACTGTTACTTCATTTCTTTGGAGTGCCCAGCGATGCACTTATTTTTGGAAAGTTCCTGTTTCTTGCAATCATTGATGTACAGTAGTAAGGGTGTTGTGATGAGGCAAATGTGTCTTTGGGTAAAGCTCAGCACAAAGGTGTATTCTTTTCGCATTTCCCCAAGCATCACTACAAACGTATTGCATATCTGCTAGTTCTGCCCAAGTAAAGTGGAACATTATTATAATGTGCTGTAAAACTGAAAGTTCTTCCAGTAAGCTTCACTTCAGTTATGGTGATAGCTGATACTGATAACCAGAATCACAAAGTCACAAAGTGCTGTATAATATGTGAAAAAAAAAAAATTATTTTGTTATTTAACGATGCTGTCAATTGCCAGGATCACATCAGCGTCGCCGGTGTGCCGGAATTTTGTCCCGCAGGAGTTTTTTTACATGCCAGTAAATCTACTGACATGGAGCTGTTGTTTTTAAGCACACTTAAAAACCATCGGCCTGGGCCGGGTTTGAACCCGCGACCTTGGGATCCGTAGGCCAGCGTCTAACCAACTGAGCCACCCAGACCGACCGACCGTATAATAATATGTGAAGGAATCCTTTACCATTTAAGTAACAAAATAGAGATTTTAGGTTAATGGTAATATAAACAATGTTAAAAATAGAATACAAGTGATATTCTAAAATGCAAAGAAAACAAAACATAAGTGATATTCTGATGCCGAAGGGGTAACAAGTATCTGTGTGACAGAATTTCATGTAACCCAACATAGCTATTGACAAATGTTAATGTCCTCTAGCTTGATAACAAGACAATTACGGACATAAATTCACTATAAGGAAGTACTCAAATAGAATCCCTTAATTACGACTTAAAATTATTCTGTGTTGTTCTGACGACTCACTCTGTGTATTTTATTCATATTCATGAACTCTAGCACTGTGAACATTCAGGAAATCACCCGGAGTTTTAAATTGCACCTTGATAACCGGGAATTCATCTTGATTTTCAAAAGCACTTCTGTGTTACATTGTGAGCCTACTCTTGCACACTTGAGATAAATGTTGCTAATGGGTACAACAGTGGAATTGTTGAGAATCTCACATATGACTTATGCTGGTGATCCACCTGCACTTTTTCCAACCCAGGTCAAAGTATAGTCAGAGCTGCCAATAGCAGCTTGCATCAGCATCACTTCATGTACGTACATCATATATGTATTTTTAGCGAGAGAGTTTCCATTTGGTTCTCTTCCTTATGCTAATGGGATCATGCTTGGAAACAACTGTAAGTGCCAATTGCTTGGAAAGATTCTGTATCATACCCAGACCTTGGACCATGGATTTGATCTGTAATGGGGAATCCTAACTGTTTTTGGTGTGTTTGGTGCAAATCTGGTCCAATTAATGTGGAATCCATGGGTATATCAGCTGTAGAGATACATACAAAGGGGAAAAGACACCAGAGCTACGTGAAAACCCATGCAACCACTTGCAGCATTTCAACTTTTATGTCATCTGACATAATACAGAATGAAGATAAGTTATAAATCTTTATATAATACCGCAGTTGTATAATCAACAAAATATACAAAATTTGAAGAAAACTGCAGTTATTAGGTAGCATGCATGGAACTCTCTTGAAATCAAAATAATCCCCTCCTTTCAAAAACTATACTATATACTTGGTATCCTGGGAAATCAAGCTATATTTTATGTTTATTTTATTTTCATACTTTAGCTGGGTTTCTGAATTGAAGAACTAGTGTTAACATGTGAACATGTGCATACTCCAACATATTTTTCTCTCTCACTTCTATGGTGTACTCTGGTTAACATTGTTCATCAGGTGGTAATAAAGTCTTTTGTGTGTTTGTCAACAAAAATTCATGTTTATTAATATTTTGATCATGTTAAGTTGATTTTGTGAATTTGGAAAGTAATGTGTGAAAAAATGTGAAAATGTGTATCCTCCGAGGCTTGCAAATTGTTGGTTTACCACTGGCAACAAAATTACGCTTCTTAGAATGACAATAGACCTACAAATACATGAAATACTATGCATAACCAACCACATGCATATTTATTGAAAAAAAATGTTGCTTCAAAGTACTGTCGCAAAACACATGTAGTTAAAGGACAGCAGACTGTGTGACCACAACATTGCATGTGCCAGAATGTTTTTATTCTAAAGTCCATACTTTTTTTGTCCCTGACGTCAGCATAAATTTTGTTGAAATTGTTGAGAAACAATGTTGATTCATTTTTCTGCATGTTTATCTTCAAGTAATTGGTGTTTATTAACTTTTTGGTTATGTAAACAAAATTTTGTTAACTTGCTGATTGAAACCTTTCTTAACTGATTTGTATCATTTGATGACCAGGGCTCGCATGCATCTTTATGGCATATGAATCGTATGACAAGCTCAGCTCGCTATGCTGCATTGCTCCATATAATTCCACTTAGTTTAAGTTCCTTCTCATAGATGTCATTTGTATACGTCAGGAACGAAATGCTAACGCGTGGTGTTTGTAATTCTGATCAGTATGATGTAACCACCTGTGTGTCAATCAAGGAAAACCAATTTTATCTTAGCATTATTTCACTCGCCTCAGCAGCCATCAGAGTACGAAACTAGCAACGGAGCAGAACAGACGTGCGGTACAGTTGTTCCCGCAGAAGTGAGGAAAACGGAACTAAGTGACATGGCAGCTGCAAAGCAGATGGGAGAAGTTATAAGAAATAATGGTTTGGCAATGAGATTTAAGCAAGAATGGAGTAAATGGGATAATATAGAGTTGGAGATTAAAACTAAAGAATTGGAGAAGGCAAAAACCAAGATGGAAAAAATGGAAAGAAGAATGGAAAGTTTGGAAGACTTCATGAGAAGATACAACTTAATAATTTCTGAGATAGAAGAACGAAAAGGAATTGGAGCATTTCAAGAGATACGAGAATTGTTATTGAAGAGGCTAGGTATCAATATGAAAGGCTTCGAACTGCGGGGTGCATTTAGAATAGGGAAATTAGAAGGCAAAAGGAATGTATTGGCAAAATTTAGCAATACAGAATTGGTAACGAAGTATTGAAAGAAACAAAAAAGCTTAGGGGAACATTTATATATATTAATAAGGATCTTTCTTATGAACAAAGAGAACAAAGGAGGAAGCTGATTGAAGAAAGGAGGACAGCGAGAAGACGAGGTTTCAATGCATTTATATGAAACGGTAAACTGTGAATTGATGGGCAAGTGGCTGAGCAGAGAAGTGGCATAAGGAACATCCGAGACGCAGAGCTTACGAAAGTTGTTGATGCAGTAGACTTAAACAAGTGGACATCAGTATCTGGTGTGAATGTCCAGAATGCACGTGGAGTAAATGAAGTATGCCTTGACGGAGGGGAAGTGATGAACAATGTAAATGGTGGAGAAGAGGGGGAAATCTCAGAAATGGTGGTAGGCAGAGCGAAGAAGAAAATAAAAAATGTTATTGCATTACGCCGAGTACAGAGTGAAACAAGTACGGGAATCGAGGTGATTAAGAAAATGAGCAAAGAAAGTGTGGGTATACAAGGGATCAGGGAAAAGCAGAGTGAAACAGGTGTGGAGGTGCAAGGGATCATGGAAAATCAGTGTGAAACATGTGGGGACTCAAGGGGCTAGAAAAGCGGCAAAATTTAGGCAGGGGATATCAAGATGTAGGAACATATCAACAAGGTATAAATATGGCTTTTATGGATAAATTGTAGAAAGGAAGAAATAGGTGTCTTGAGAAATATAGAAACAGATTTGAATAGATGTGATATGGCTGTATTACAGAAAGCTACTAGTGAAGTTAAATAATTAGCAATAGGGAAAGGGGACGCAAATGGGGTGATGTGTAAGTGAGAGGCATTGATAATGGTGGTTAAGTGTATACAGACGGTGAAACAATAATAATATGAAACAGAAATGTTTGGCAAATATGAAAAATCTAGTGCAGCAGAGAAATTAAATGAAAAAGCAATAACTATTAAAAGGGATAAACACATGTAAAATATGTAATTGTGATGAAGGTCTGCCCTGTTAGCAAAAGGGCAAGGGCCCAGCTCAGTGGTAGCCCAAGATATATTTGTTTTTAGTACTCAATAAGTCATATCAGTAGCCATCATGGTGGCAAAAAAAATTTGCGCCAATGACGAGAAGGGTTTGAGAAAACTGATACAAAGTGTATTAGAGAGTGAAAGTGGTGATTTTTCTGCATATGAAACAGAGTCTGAAGAAGATTCTGGTGACAGTGATAATGAATCTAGTGCAGAAAGCAGCAAAAAACAATTATGAAGCCAATGATGATGCGCCAGGCCCTTCGAAACACATTTGTATTACGATGCAGAAAAACCACTAACGGGCATTGGACTAAAACTTACTCTACCCCTTTTACTGCAAATAGTGGTATTTGTAAATACTTATTGAATAAGCACTTGTCACAGATACCGTCTGCACTTTCAATTTTTTTCAGAATACATGGAACCTTTGTTTAACCAAATATGTGATGGAACGAATGCTTATGCAACGAGGTAGTTGAACAATCCCAATAGGAAGTGTTGAAAGAAATCAAACCCATGAAATTAGGGCTGATATTGCTTTAGTTATTTTGATGTCCCAAGTGCACTGAGTGTGCCATGTGACATGCTTCAAATGTCTCAAGAAGGTAATTAAAATCTTGCTGATCTTATCACATGGCACTGCCAACATCAAGTGTGGATTTTCTATAAATGGCAGCTTTATTGCAGAAGGTATGAAAGAAACATCACTTGTTGCTCAGCACACCATGATTTGTAACACTGCTGAAGGAGATGTAAGTAAAGTACAAATAACAAAATCTATGCTCTATTTTGCAAGAAATGTGCATTACAGTTCAAGGAGTCACTGAAAAGGGCACACTAATTACAGAAAGCAGCAGACCAAATAAAGAGTACTAAAAAGGCTTCAGAGGAGTGAGTTTAAAACCTTCTAACAGCAAAGCAAATATTTTGGAAAAAGCACAACTGCAAGTTAGTGAAATAGATTCACGAATTGAAACTGCAAGAATGAGCCTATGCCTGATTAGATAGCTTTGTAATCCTAATACCATATGTTTCTTTTGTTAGCAACACAAAACGTGCTTTTGCGTCATCCATCATTAGGCTCAAAGCTGAAGATGGACATGAACCAAAATTTGAGCTGCTAATACAGTGAAGTGTAATGTGTGCTGCACTTTCCCTAAAATCAATTGAATTAGGGAGGAAAACATGCTAAGCTCAATTAGAGCGAGACATTAGATTCTGAATCAACTTATTAACCAATGCACCTGATGGAAAAGTGTGGATAACTAGCATGGTAGGGGAAGTGAGGCTTGCATGTAACAGAGATTAGTAACAATACATATATTATAGATTGAACAAATACATTGATATATAATAATTATATATAGCATCTTTTTATCCTCTATCTGCAAGAAACATTTTCACAAATTTTTTATATACCTTTTTTCAACACCCTGTATATATTTAGCTATTAGGGTGGCAGCGATGGCTCTAGAATACTGGCTTGAACATTGCTGCTTATGTATTGTAAGATGTTAATATGATGCCAACACTCGCCCAAGTATAATGGCTCCTTGGCGTTGCTTGATTAATAGAAAATAAGTGGATATGTTACTCCGTGTGTGTGTGTGTGTGTATATATATATATATATATATACGAAATAGGTATGGTTCAAAAAATTATTACATCTCAGACATTTCAATGTACAACAACATAGCTGTCTATACCCCCTCACAAAGGGTAATTAAAATACAGTTTAACATAGGCAAGCTCCATACATAAACTTCAAACTTGAGCAGTTATTATAATACAGCGGAATTTCCCATATTAAGACATAACATTTTATGGCTGAATTTTAGACACGAGAGAGTATATTGAGTATTGGCAAAGCATGTTCAAATTTAGAAAGAGCTATCATGAATTATTGTGAACCTTGATGAGAAGTTCGCCCCCAAACTCACATAGCAGGAGATTAAGAATTATAAAGGTTCACATGCTGTTTAGCTTTCAAATTGGTTCCTAGTTCTATTACGGACACATTTCTGCCTTCGCAGCTTGTTGAAATAAGTCTCAAACATGTAGCTGTTCTGGCTTCTCCTGAAGTCTTTCTGCTCTGTCTGTCCACTGCGATCAGGTCATGCGAGAGATGAGTAACTTTGAGTAGACCAATCAAGGCTCACCACAGTGGTGACATGATTTCATCACAAACTTCACCCGTCAGGTGATGCTCTCACTTGCAAGGGCAGGGATCCATGGAACTGCATGCTCTGTAGGAATGACGAGCACATATTATGGTTTAAGTGACATGATAACAATCAAACTGCCCCTCCATAGAAAGATAAAGAAAAACTTGTCAATGTTTTTATCATCTGGCACTGCAATCTGTAGAATGCATTCAAGAGACATATTGATGCCATTAAAGAACTACTATTTCTGTGGTATGATTCTGTTCGATGTTATGTTTGACGCCACTGTTGCACACACAGAACCTGTTATGTTCTCCAGGTAACACAATATTTGCTGATGTATTATGTAAACAAATACAGAGAGGTTAAGCATTACCATATTAAATGTAGAATTAAACTCAACTAGTACTGTCTTTAGTGTCTAATATCCAGAACATGATATTTAAGAACAAGAAACATACACCTTAATATCTGAGCGAATAAGGCTCGACACAGATTCCTGTACAAGACAAAATTTACATCGTCAATTGTGACACATGAACTATAGTGTGCTTATTGAACTCATTACATTGCAATAAATCAGACACTGGTGATATGAATCTTACAATGACATAAGGGCCATCATACCTCAATGCAACTTTAGCTGTTACACTATTTACCTTACTGGATTTTAAATAAGTTATTGAACTGCCCTCGTAGAATTACACCTGGGGTAGAGGCATGCATGGGCCAACATTCTTAGATTCGGCCCGGCCCAGCCAGGCCTCAACCAAGCTCGAGAAGAGGTTGTAGTGCTGGGCTCGGCCCGGTTGTGTAATTTTGTTGTTGTTACTATCATCATCATCATCATCATCATCATCATCATCATCATCATTTGAAACATTTCAGCAGAATAATCATATAGAATTCCTAGCAAACAAATACTATAATAATTGTGCTATTTTTGTAATTTTGGCATTGGGAATCAACAAATATAATAAATTATTGTGCATCTCTTAATTCTCAAGCCTGGGCCTGGCCCAAGCCTGACAAACATTTTTCAAATTAGGCCTGATCCCGGCCCATGGGCCAGGCTGGGCTTAAGTCCGAGGGCTTGGCCCAAGCAATGCAGACCGCTAACCTGGGTTGATGTTACTGCTGTATTCACTAATTACTACAATATTTTGTCAAGGTAAATTTTAACCAATTTAGAATACTAACACAACCGCAATTTCTACTACCATTTTTAATGGCACAACCACATTCTGCTACCACTTCTATTGCTGCACTTTCCCTTAAGTTGGATTAGGGAAAGGAGCAGGATGGAAAACGTACTAAGCTCAGTTAGAGCAAGACACTAGATTCTGATTGTTATTTTTTTTTATACCAAAAAACTTATTGCGGATGTTTTTAAACACAAAAGCCATGTGTGGGCAATGTTTAAGAGGTGGAATCAGTACTGAAAAATACAATGCCCTAACTATAATTTCTGCTATGGATCTAGTGCTTCATGTGCAGCTGCTCTAACCACTAAGCTACCATGACCAACTTGCCAGTATGGCATTAAATTCCCCAACCGGTTTATACTTTTTTCCCGGTAGAACACAAGGGAATCTCACGTCAGGGATAAACACCTGAAGGGCGACTTACTATTGCAAGTACTTTATGTCCTCGATTTAAGTAACCTTTGGATGGTAATTGTTATATTTTTATGCCAACAAACTTACTGCTGGTGTTTTTAAACACACAAGCCATGTGTGGGCAATGTTTAAGAGGTGGAATCAGGGTTGAAAAGTTCAATGCCATAGCCGGTATTGGAAGCAGGGATCTACCACTTCATTGGCAAGTTGGCCATGGTAGCTTAGTGGTTAGAGGAGCTATGCATGAAGTGGTAGAACTGTGGTTCAAATCCTGGTGATGGCATTGAATTTTTCAGTCCTGATTCCACCTCTTAAACATAGCCCACACACGGCTTGTGTGTTTAAAAATACCAGCAGTAAGTTTGTTGGCATAAAAAAATAACAATCACCATCTAAAGGTTACTTAACCCTGGACATAAAGTACTTACAATTGTAAATCACCCTGGGGGTATTTATCCCTGATGTAAGATACCCATGTGGTCTACCGGGAAAAAAGTATGAATCAGTTGGGGAATGTAATGTCATACAGGAAAGTTGGCCATAGTAGCTTAGTGGTTAGAGCAGCCGTGTGTGAAGTGGTAGATCTGTGGTTCAAATCCCAGCTGTGGCATTGAATATTTCAGTCCTGATTCCACTTCTTAAACTAGATTCTATATATATTTCTGGTAGCTATTAGTGTGGCAGCAATGGCCTAGGAATATTGGCTTGAACATTGCTGCTTAAGTATCATAAGGTGTTAATGTGATGGCAATGCTCTCCCAAGGATAGTGACTTCTTGTCGTTGCTTAAAACTGGTGTTAAAGATTTAATTAATAGAAGATAAGTGAGTATGTTACTCCATATACATATGAAATAGGTATGGTTCAAGTAACTATTACATCTCAAACAAATCAATTCATAACATGGCAGCCTATATCCCCTCACAAAGAGCAATTGAAATACAGTTTAACATAGGCAAGCTACATATATAAACTTCAAACTTGAACAGTTTCAATAAAACAACTGAGTTTCCCATATTAACATGTAGCATTTTATGGTTGAATTTTAGACGCAAGAGAGAGTATTCAATATTAGCAAAGCATGTTGGAATTTAGAAAGAGATATCATGAATTATTGTGGACCTGATGTGGTTTTTTTTTATTAACATCCTCCAACCTGGTATCATATCGGACTTGATGTGGGGTTTGCCCCCAAACTCATATAGCAGGAGATTAAGAATTATAAAGGTTCACATGCTACTTAGCTTTCAAACTGGTTCCTAGTTCTGTCTTCGCATCTGGTTGAAGCAAGTCTCAAAGAAGTGTTGTGGCTTCCTCTGAAGTTCTTTCTGCTCTCTCTGTTCACTGTGGTCAGGTCCTGTGAGAGATGGGTAACCTTGAGTACCAATCAAGGCTCGCCACAGTGGTGGTGTGGTTTCATCACAAACTTCACCTGTCAGGTGCTGCTCTCACCTGCAAGGGCAGGGAACCATGGAACTACGTGCTCCGTATGAATGATGAGCACATATTATGGTTTGAGTGACCTGATAAGCATCTCAAGTGTCACAATTGACTCTCTTCCAAATTTCTAATTTTGCTTATGAACATTACAGTGAAAGTAAAGTAAATCCCAGTGCAACAGCCCATGAAGGGCCAAGGCTTGCCACCCAGCTGCTGCATCCCCCACCTCTGCCCACTAGAAGCGTCATTGGTAGGGTGTAGTACTGGAGGGCGGTACATGGTCAGCATCCTAAGCCCTCCCGGCCAGTTATAAGGCCTTCTCACCTGGGGCTGCTACTTCTCCATCAAGTAGCTCCTCAATTGGCTTCCCCCCCAGGATCTAACAAGGCTGAGTGCACCCTGTGCCAGACCTCCCAACGTGGAAAAAATCCCCATGCTGGTACCGGGGATCAAACCTGGGTCCTCCATGGCAGAGGAAAGTACACTACCAACTGCACTACAGAGGCAGTCTATCAACATTGCATTCACTTTATATTGTAATATATTAATCAAGTAATATTTCAATATTTTTATAAAATCAAGGTACTTATTCAGAAGATTAAACCACAAGCTGCTGAAATTGTAGAAATGTGTGCTCGGTTGTCAATTAGTATTTCCTTTTTAATTATAAAATCGGAGAAAAAATTGCTTTGTGATAAATGGTTTGTAATACTTTAATACTAACAATTCACAGGTTTGTAGTAAAGCAGTATCAGTTTCCTTATTCATGTATTGAGTATGATACATGTTCTAGGTAAATCGAGTAATAAATGGAGCAAGGAGAATTAGTTTGACACCAAATTCTTTTAACATTACCTGTATGTTTTCAAGCACCCCAGTTTCAGAATTGAATGTGCAGATTGAGGAACAGAAGTACTATTTGTATTTTCATACAAGTCTGGAGAAAAAGGAAAAGTTGTGTGGGTCACATTTTATAGATTAGAAAAATCAGTGTTCCTTAGAATTAATATTGTTAAATAAAGGCTGCATCCCATGTTTTGTTCCAATAAAAGCTTTTTTAAACAATTATTGCTATAATTCTTAGATTTACGATATTTCCCAGAAACACTAGTTTCACACCAAAAAAAAAAAGGTGTGAGTTCAAATTCAGATGTAGCTGATTCTTTTATCATTTAGGTACGTGTGTAAATGGGGTAGGGGAAACTGATGTTACGAAAGAAAAGATATTCTGGTATTCCTTTCTAAATTTTAACTCTATATATACTGCATATCTTGGATTACTTTCATTTACCATCCTTAGGTCTTGCCCAGTATTGTGTCTCCTGGGAAAATAATGTTTTCACCTTGAAAATCCTGGAAATTACCTTGAATTTGGTTTTTAAACTTTGCTAGACACATTGAATATTTTTGTATTTAACTGTAAGTTTAACTTTACTGAATAAGCTCCTGGAAATAACGGGTGATCCAAAAGACTGTGAGCCGGCTGCGCTGTGTTTTGCCTGTACGGGTCCTCTGCGCTCGTTGCTGACTGCCACTGTCATAGAACAGCGCAGATAAAACCATGCAGCGTTTTTAAAACTATTTTTAAAGGCTTTACTTACCAGTATAATTATAGCAGATGCTAAAACTGGCCACCGTCGTTGTCCATACATTTTTAGCACCTCTTTAAGAAATTATCCATCACTTGCTGTAGTTCATGTTGAGAAATGCTGGCAATTTCCTGACGGATATTTTGTTGATTAAGGATTCACAGGTCATCAGCCATGTGAGGTTTAAAAACATTAAGCTTTCGGCCATTGTAGACTCCATGGCCTTCATCAGAATGAAAAATCTGATGTTTTGCACTCACATGACTTTCTCTACTCTCGTACTAACCATTCTTACAAACTCTTATTCCTATATCTTCTTCGTGTTGGCCCAAATGAGCTCGTTATCGACGGGCCGTTAAACCCTGCACATTCACTCACTCATCTTTGTGATAGTTGAAATAAACATATGTACATATTATCTTATTGCTTATTTCCTTGTAGCTGCAAGGGGAATATTAGAATACAGTGGGCTGTGTGCAATAGTCAAATCTTTTAAAGCTTTGAGATTCCGTTCTCTTTGCACACTTAACATGCAAAACAAATGAACAACGATGTTCTATTTCACGGAAGTTTTAAGTTTTCAGAAACTCACACACATAACAAGGAATATCTCCAAAATGGTTCACCCTACAAGAAAATTTATTGAGACATAAATTGTGTATTTTAGCAAGATCTACCTTTTTTTGTGTAGCATGATTTGGTCTATCTCTAACGGTTTACCAGTTATGCAAAAGTCGTCCAGAGTAAATACGACTACAGGGGCTATAGCCAGAAAATTCAAGATATATATTTCATTTGTCATCAAAATACCTCAAACATATGGCATTTTCATCAAAATCGTAGAGCCATTTTCAAGAAAATAAATTTTCGAAAAATGTTCCATGTAAAGGGTAGTTTCAGGTGGGGCTATTTTCTTCAAAATCTTTGTGTTGCATCCTTGAATGACATTAAACTTAAATACCAACTTTGGTTTTTAACCGACTTTTCGTTTTTGAGTTATGCTGTCCACAGACACACACACAGACACACAGATGGACCTTTTTCTAAAAATGCTTTTTTTGGATTCAGGGGTCCTCAAAACATATATTTCCGGTGAAATCTCGACATCTAATTTTTTGGGTGGAATACAATACTTCCCCTACTTACCAGTAGAGAATGTAAAAATTACCATTAGCTTTCCGCTCCCCATATGTATGCAATGTTAAGTGCGAGGGGGTTGCGTTGCCCTGGCCAATGAGCGGGTGACGATTTGTGATTGGCCCTGCTGTTTTGGGTTATGTTTGTCACCGGCGACAGCATTTTCTTGAGGGTCAGTACTTGGTCCGGAATCACTGTAATTGCTGTTGTGGATGTGTTTGATGGCTATTGTCCAAGCAGGGCTTAGTTGAAGTCCGTGGTCCCTGTTGTAGTTGTTTGGATGGCTTCCTTAATGACCCTGTCCCAGTATTTATCAGTATGATCCAGAACTTTGATGTCTTCAAAGCTTATTTTATGGACGTACTCTATACAGTGCTCGGCCACTGCTGACTTATCTGGTTGTTGGAGCCTGTTATTGTGTTGGTGTTCTTTACATCTTTCTTCTGTTGTGTGTCCTGTTTGGCCTACATACACTTTACCACATTCGCAAGGAATCCTGTACACTCCTGGGACCTTGAGCTGAAGTGGTTCTTTTACCAGCCTTAGCCTGAAACAGCAGGCCCAATCACAAATCATCACCCGCTCATTGGCCAGAGCAACGCAACCCCCTCCCACCTAACATTGTATATATATGGGGAGCGGAAAGCTAACGGTCATTTTTCATTCTGATGAAGGCCATGGAGTCTACAATGGCCGAAACCTTAATGTTTTTAAACCTCACACGGCTGATCACCTGTGAAGCCTTAATTAATAACATGCGCCGTGAAAGCTTTAAATCTTACGGATATTTTGTTGTAATTCTTCTAGGGTGTGTGGGTTTGTCTCGTGCACTTTATGCTTCAAGTTACCCCAGAGATAGAAATCGCAGGGGGTTAGGTCAGGGACCGAGGGGGCCGCAAATTTCTATTTTATTATTAAATCTGACCTTATACAAAGGTTTGCCATGTGACACAGAATAGCTTTCATGTGTTTGCAATGAATACATAAAAAGGTTAATAATAAAAAAAAAAAACCAACAACAACAAAAAACAAAAAACAAAAACAAAGTTTTTGTTAGTATATGGCACAGTTAAATGATTATTTTATATTTTAGTACTTTCAAATTTAAATGTTATGGTTTCCATACAAATGATTTCGGCATATTGCCACAGAGTATTTTATTGTCGTTAGGACAATGTCGTCCTGTAGCTGTTTAGGGAGCTTATATTGTTGTCTCCATTGCACAAATGATTTTGGTATTGTGCCCCTTGCTCCGAAGAATAGGCCTGTGACCACGATGTTGCTATTATATGAGGCACTGAAGAATGGAATTGTGGGCTCATATATTTTCTTCTTTTCACGATCCACTTCTGCTGGCTGGTCTAAGGATGTCTCAAACCTCACTGTGGGATCTAAGATCTCAGCTGTCCCTTTCTTCCTGTCGATAGCAATGACATCAATTCGACGGTTACTGCCACAGTCAGCCACACAGTGTACCTCTTCGTGGACTTCTAATCCTGTGCTTCGCAAAGCATTGGCAAGCAGAGTTCTTATGGTGTTGTGACGCTTTATTCGCAGCAACTCTCCCTGAGGACAATTCCTGAGTACATGCGGTAAAGTTTCTATCTCACTGCAGTGTCTGCAGTGGCTTGTACCCGTGGAGCGTCCCGGAAGTGAACGTACTGGAACCACCATAGCTGTCATCCTCAACATGTCACGCCATTCTGAGCTGGATAATCCATTACGTTTCAAAATCCAAGTGTTGGCAGCAGGAACTTCGCCAAAGAGTGCCACTCCTCTTCCTTTCTGAGGGTATGCACACCAGGCTTCAAACTCCTGGCGTCTTAGTTTCTCCCTAAGTTGTTTAACGGAGTTTGTGGAGGACTCCTCTGGTATATGCAACTCTGTGAGGCATCGAGTTCTTATGGCTGCAAAATTGTGAACAACGTTTACATGTTCATCATCTAGATTTTCAAGTTTGGTGTTAATATTTAATTGTTGAAGATAAGCTTCCCAAGTTGCACGTATTATTGATAATCCCTTAAACTTTGTGCTGGTGTACAGCATACTGTTTGGGGTGTCATTTGGTAGTTGTAGAATTTCCTTCACAGCACTTTTGATCATTTTATCTGCTTTCTGGAGCCATACCTTTGGAATTTTCTCTGTTGGAACCGACTGGAAAGGATAGATCAAAGTGGGCCCAATAAACTGATTTATAACTGTAAGTTTTTGACTAGGCTGGAGCAAGTGAGTTGAAGTAAGCTTTTCAAGATTTAATTTTAATTTTTCTAGAACCTGTGTTTCATTAAATACTATTGTGTCCCTAAATGTTGCACCAAGGTATTTAATCTCTTTGTCTGCCCCAATGCTCATAATTGATCCAGCAGTGGTAATCAGTTCCTGCTGTAGAAGCTTTCCGTTTTTAATTATAATAGCATTGGATTTCACTGTGTTGAGGTTCAGTCCAATTTCTTGAAGGTGGTGGATAGCACTAGTCACAAGGGCAGATGCTGCTTGCTCATCTTTTCCTATGATCACAAGATCGTCAGCAAAACATAGGGCTGTAAGTGGTTCGGTGTCAGGAGTTAGCTGAAAGCCATATTTTCCTGAAACGTTTCTAACCGTCAACTCGTTCAGGATGTGGTTAATGCCCCAGTTGAAGAGCAGTGGTGATATGGGATCTCCTTGCATCACTCCTCGCTTAAAGTGGATTTTTTCTGTATTTCCACCGTCGGTATGTATTTGAGTAGAATTTCCTGTCAGCATGTTAATTAGAAGTTTCTTGATTTGTTCAGGCAAAGCAGACTTTTCAATGGTAGCTATGAGGTGAGCATGTCCAATACTATCAAAAGCTTTGCTAACATCAAGAAACACAATAGATGCTGATGTTTTCTTACTTTTAGCTGTTCGCAGGATTCCATCAATAATATTGAGGTTAATGAAAGTGCCAGGCATCATGACGAACCCTCGTTGGTATTGATTTAGGTTAATGTATTCTCGCACTATTTTATCCAAGCATTTTGCAATTACCCTCCTCACTACAGAACATATAGTAATCGGTCTCCAGTTCTTCAAGTTGTCCAGGTCCCCACCTTTGTGTATTAATACAGTTCTTGCTGTCTGGAGAGCGTCAGGAACTATACCCGTCTTCAGCATTCTGTTAGCAATGTGAGTAATTACGTCAGCAGCAGCAGGGTGCCTAATTGCCTTTAGTAACACTCTGTCTGGACCAGGGCTTGTATCTATAGCTATAGATTTTATAATTGAGAAAACAAGTTCTTGAGAAAATTCTATTGGACTGTTTACATCATCGCACGTAAAAGAATCATAACTGTCCCTTACATAGTTGTTAGGGGTTTCAAATACTTGCTTATAGAAACCCTCAATGTCGTCTTTTGCCATTGGTAATTTGTAGGGCTGATTTTGTTGTAGAATTTTTCTCACAGCTTTCCTTCTTTGATAAAAGTACTCAAACTGTATACGTTCATATGTGTATTTTGCCTTTCTCCTTTCCCTGTCCCGTTTGGAAGACCTTTGTGGATTACTAGAGTTTTTGTATTGGCGATTGTTATTTTTTAACTTCCCATCTCTACGAGCTTTGTAGTATTTAGATGCAGGACTCTGTGGTCCAGGCAGGAGATCAATAGCACAGTGCAAAAATTCTAGGAAACCGTAAACGTTACTCTGAAACTCCTCATTAGACATATCTTGTTTAAATATGTTAAGCCAATTATGAAGTTCATTTTCATAAGTTTTTGCATTGTTATTATGTTATTTAATTTGTGAATCATCTGCATGTGCTCTGCTTTCTGAAGTTTTAGTGGCATTTACAGCATCAGTTGATGTATCAGAGTGAATTTTGCTATTTAACAGGGACTCCCTGTATTCCTCTGGATGGGCTTTACTGATGTGGATTTTAAGCCCTTTATAAAGCTGGCCACAATGTGGACATTGTATTTGGGTTTGTCTCTTAACAGTTTCAACAGCATTAGCCATGTACCACACACAACATTAAACTAAAACTGCAAAACTGTCATTTTACTGAGCTAACCTCTTTATATAAACAAAAGGTAACCAAGCAATTTCAGCCAGAATGAGATATGTATATTCTGACAAGAATATATGCGATAATTCTAAAAAAATCCTAAGTGTGGCTGATTGTACTATATAAATGTAACACTTACAGTGTCTTGGTCACCAAAATTAGTGCACAGCAAGCACGTAAATCACATAAAAATTGTGAAATATAGCTGAGCAATCTTCTCTTTTCCTGCTGTTGATCATGGCCTACTATGCCATCAATTCTGTCCTGAAACACACTTTCAATTGTTCTCATCAAAAGATTAGCTGTATGAGCTGTTGCAGAGTCTTGTTGGAAAAAGGAAAAATCACACTCCCTGTCGGTTAATTCTCTAAAAAAGGGGTGCAAAATTGCATTCACTATGCACAGGTATCAACTGTTGACTTGAAAAAAATTGGGCCTATAACTCTGTCTCCACCAATGGCACACCATACACCAATTTTTTCATCATGAAGGGTTATTTCATGAAATAAATACACGCTGTCCAGTAGAAAACAAATGCTGAGCCATAATACACTTTGTGACTAAGTACAGGACTAAATAATAAAGCACACTGGTAATAATGCAGTCTCACGATATTGGGTCAATTCAATGCTGATTGTGAGCAGAGCAGAGAAAAACAAGTGATGCTTGTAACCTTTTGTATATCAGCTGCTGTTAGTGTGTTTCCTTATGTGCAGTGGAAAAATACTGCATAGCAGTTCACATGTATTTGGATCTCTCTCTATTTGTCCTCAATAGGGGCAATTATTTTTAGTTTTGATTGACTTTCAACATCTACATAAATTTTTCTTCCGTAGTGCTACATCAATAAGGTAGTTTAATAAAGGATTTCTTAATTATTTTTTCTTTGTCTTAATTGCATAATTCATATTCTCTGTCTCTGTCTCTCTCTCTCTCTCTCTCTCTCTCTCTCTGTTGTGCCCTTTTGAATTTCTATCTCTTATCACTTTCATTTAAAGGAAAAATTGGGAAGTTAATTTATTGTAATTTTTAGATAGAACACTGTTTGGACCTACTCTGGATGAAATGGAACCACAGAATGGAATAAACCAGTCTGTAGCCATGGCCATTGCAGGGGCACCAGCTGGTAATGAGATGTATTCTGCCTTTCAGCAGGTATGTTATGAATAAGAGCTTTTCACATGGCTTGTGTTCAATAGCATATGAACCCTTTGCTGCTTAATTTAGTAAATAATTCAATTGCATGTTACAAATTCCCTTCCCACAACAAAGACAAGAGAGAAGGTATAAAAAATGGCAGTGTCCGTAGTGAATGTAAGGATACTGTCAGAAAGTTGAACAATTTTAAAGGTCGGTTGGTATAGGTGTAGGTGTTTGTTAAGGAATTCATGGCATGTTAATAGTGTAAAACCTGCTATGGAGAGTTTTCTTGGTCATGTAATTTTCGTCACATTATGTTTTAACTGTTAAGTTCCTTTTGTTTGTAATACACATTCTTCTCTAATTTTTGTATTCAATGGTGACATAATCTTTCTTCTGATATAGTGGCAACACAGTGGAAAAGATGATTTTTATGTAATTTTACCTCCTTTCTTGACCAGAGAATTAGCTGTTTCATTACATCAAATTCCACAGTGCCGGTATTCATCAAAGTACTACTCTTTTATTTAAATTCATTAATTGCCTTATAATTTTGCAGCATTCTGTGATATTAACCTCTTGAGCGATGGCCATTTAAAACGTCTGCGAGCCGAGAACTGCTACCCAGTATCCAGCGCAGGGTATTTAAAGTGCTTTGTATATACACAGCTGTATTTTGTGTAAATATTAAGTTATTTTAATGAAACAAAAACTGGTATAAAACTCGTTATATGCAGTATAAATGTACGTCATCAGCAAAGTTGAGTTGTATTTACAAAACGTTGAAATGACACTATTTTGTTTCACTATGGTGAAAAGTCAACTTTGCTCTGTCGAACGCATCTAATATAAGTTCTCTGAAAGAAACAGTAATCGACCCATTGTATGTGTGGCTTATGCATCAGCATACTGTGTAATAAAGCACTACTGTATGCGTGGTCTCTTGAGTCATCAGAATAGAGCAACATTGCAACTTTTGCTTACGTGAGTTTCGTAACTTAGTAGACTCCGTTTCTTTCTTTGTTGAAATACATACATATACTTTCCTGCTTGTAGCTGAAGGGAGAAGTGGTATAAAAAGATATTTTTGCACCAACTGGATATAACCATATACAATTGTTTGGTAATTTGGAGAGCTCTAAACCCACACAGGACAATGACCTACCTTGACTTCCGACTATAGCTATTGATAGCTATCAATAGCTCGCAGCCTAATTGAACAATACCACGTTGGGGGTTGAAAATCCAAAACCCCTGCACCCCTCGGGCGGGTTTTCTCCGGGTGCTCCGGTTTCCCCCGCCATCTCATTCCACCGGTGCTCCATCTTCATGTATCATCAGTGTCACCGCCTGCGGTGCCGTAGTAGTAAAAGCGGGCGTTAAACACTACAACAACAACCTGCACCCCTCAGACTTCAAGGAAAACATTATCCTAAAAGGATACCACCAACAGCAAAGAAGTCCCGCCCATCTCGAAAGTGTTTCGTGTGCCGCAAGAAGGGAATTTGCGAATGTGGAGATGTAACCTTGTGTGTTTATCCCTGTTTTGAGGTAAATCACTGCAGAACGAACATATTAAGGTAAGCCAGCAAAGTATATAGACTTTACTAAAATGTTTCATAAAGGGAAAATTAAAATAAGTTGAGTTAGATAAGGGATAAATAAGGGTTAAATGCTTAAACGCACAGGACGTGTATACACGCCCATATCGCTGAAGAGGTTAAGACTTTAGACTGTTTTATCAGATGCTATGGATATTATAGCTGCTTTAAAGTAAGATGATAATATTACAACTCCCTTACATTTGTTTATTTGATATAGAAGATTTTGTAAGCTGAGGATTGCTAAAATTTTACCATCAAGATTTTTAGAATTTAAACTTAATCTTCTATGAAACCAAAGGAGCACAAGTACATTATTTAGTAAGCTGGATTCATCAGTGTAAACAAGTAGCCATTCATTAGCAGGATATTTTAAATTTATTATTTCTAGTGATATTTGTTTCAAAACACAGGGAGAAATGTCAGGCTTTTTAAATTGTTCCGTCAATTGTGGATAGTGTTCATTATCAGGTGGGTCTAAAGGGTTGAATTCTGTTCCTATGTCTTCTTTTAAGTATTGGAGTTTTAATTTTTGTTTGATTTCTTGGACTTTATTAAGGAAGTTTTGTTGAGTTTTGAAGTTCACTTGTCTGGTTAATTTTCCATATTGTATGATAGCTACTTTTTCAGTGTCAACATTAAGTCTTGAACTACTTGTTAAAATTTGTAGAACAAGTACTGGGTAACTCTTATCACTCCAGTTACTAAACAAATGAGCTTGGTTTTATAGAATATCAAGTTTTGCTATATTTACAGTTACAATATAACCTTGTTAGCATGAAGTCACTTAAGATGAACTAGTGGTTAACGCGAAGCATAATATTGGCCCCAGCAGGAATACATTAGTTCTTATGGGACGATTAATCAGTTAACACGAATTTCAGTTAAGGCAAATTACGAACTCTTTTTCAGTCCCTAGTGTAATTAAGTTTCATTGTGGCATAAACTTCCGAGTATTTTTAAATGTTAATTTTTTTCTCAAATGAATGCAAGAAATGTGACTACAAAGCTAACTACCAATTGTTTACTTGTTCCTAACGTATTGTAGGTCGACAGCTGTAATTATCACCTCAAAAATCAGCATTTATGGTACACTCAAATAAATTCAATAGTGTGTGCATTAACATTTAGAAACATATTCAATGCCAGGTGCTCTTTTATTCATAGCCAATTGAGTTAGAATACTGAATAAAATTCTACAAATGTTAGTACGCGAAACATGGCAAAGAGGGAACAGACAGTTCTAAATGCATAGGTAAAGCTTAAGATTCTAGATGAAGTGGACCATGGTACAAAGAAAACAGCAATTGCAGAGCAGAAATTATAGGATATTTTCATTCCTGTGAACATCAGCAAATCATGCTTGAATTTTTTCCAAGAAAATAGTCTAATTTGTGAGTACTTGTACTTTTACAGTCACTTTATAGTTTTATAAGTATACAGTAATGTAAACTGATACTGTAGTCTATTACACATTACTGTACTACTGTACACATACACGTATTAATATCTGTATTTTTCACTTAACACAGATTTTTTCAACATGAACTCTTGATTTTTCGGTCCCTTCAGATTTGTGTTAGCAAGGTTATGCTGTATTAATATCTCTTTAAAACTTTGGAAAGTGGATTTCTTAGACATTTTATAAAAAAGTATTTGTAGTTTGTGTATTACTTTCCCAATTTTTCCTGCTAGTCATTTTAAAGATTTGAACTAATTTATTTCAAAGCAATACTCTGTTACTTTAGAAATTAAATCTCTTATATATCCCCCAAAATAATCTCACCTGATAGATGCTAAACTGCTAGATTTAAAGGGCATAAAACTTCCCATAAAGGAATTATCAAATTTTCATATAATTGTACTAATGAGGAGAAAATGGAAAAATAAAATCAATAAACAAATATTATTTGAAATTGACTGACTTGCTAGAAACCAAGCTGGTATAACTAAAATGTGACCAGTCCATTCACAATTTCATTTATGCTAAAATGTCTCATTATTTATAATCACCAGCAAATTAACATGTGCAAATTAATGTTTTCTTTCTAAAGGCAGATCATTTGCTTTAAACCTAGACTTCCCCATTCTGCCTTATTTTCCTCTTTCCTCTTAGGAACTGAGTTATTGATAACATTGCCTCTTAACCGGTATCTCTTTCTAATCAAATTATCTTAATCATAATTGAATTGGAGGAAACTTGAGACAGGAGAACAGGGAACAGATTTGAGCTGAGTTTATGTAGTGGCACACATTTCTTTGCCTGTTTAAAAAATAAGACACGTTTAGAAAACTTTCACTTATGTCTTCAGTTGTGGCTTGACAGGCATTGTTATTGTTCTCATATGTGCAGTTAACAGATGCTGTGGCAAACCTAGAAATCATGTCTCGTGGCTAACCTTCCAAGTTCATAACTCAATGTTTGTATGAGGGCTGTCCCAGAAGTACCCGACCTGATGTATAGATAGCGGTTGTTGTTTGAAACGACTGTGTTAGAATGTACCAACCTTATAAAGCTGAAGTATGACAATGCTGCATTGTTTAGTATTTGTTAGGCAGCCATCAATAGTGAATGCTCTCAGCAAATTTGTAAACGTAGAAAAAACTGGTCATTGTTATGTGATACAATACTTTAATTTGAAAGGACTTTGTCCAACTAATACTAAAGCTGAGCTAGATTCTATTCTGGAGGAGTCTGCTCCATTTATGGCAGTAAAACGTTGGGTGGCAGAGTTTAAGCGAGGCCGTATGAGTTGCCAAGAGAACATCACAGTAGTCAAATGAATAAGGTGCCCATACCAGAAGTTGTAAAGAAAATCCACAAAATGGTATTGATTGACTGTTGACTGAAAGTGTGCAAGTTAGCAGACATTGCAGACATTTCAAAAATGCTGTACATCGCATACTAACTGAAAATTTGTAAATGAGAAAGCTGTGTGCAAGATGGGTGTCACATTTGCTCACAGTGGATAAAAAACAGCATTGTGAGAACGTTTCAGTTGAGTGTTTGGCAATGTTGCACAACAAAAAAGCTGAGTTTTTGCATCAATTCATAACTATAGATGAAACATGTATCCATTGCTTCACACCTGAGATGAAGGAACGGTTGAAACAGTGGATTGAAAGGTGAGAATTGGGTCCAAAGAAGGCGAAGACAGTTCCATCAGAGGCAAGGTCATGGCACCAGTTTTCTGGGATGCACTTGGGATCATTTTCATTGATTACCTCCAAAAAGGAAAAGCAATCAATGGCGAATATTATGCAAACTTACTCATTCATTATTGCCATGACCAAAATCAATGATTTCAAGTTAGAATTGCTTCTTTATGTAACCTATTTGCCAGATTTAGCTCCCTCTGATTATTTTCTGTTTCCAAACCTAAGGAAATGGCTTCATGGTAAAAGATTTGCCAGCAGTGAAGAGGTGGAGTATGTAGTTGATGGCTATTTTGCAGAGCACAACAGTTTTTACTATAAATAGGCTATCCAAGCTATTGAGCATCCCTGGGAAAAGTGTATCAAGTTGAAAGGAGATTATGTAGAGAACTAAAGATGTTTTTCCCCAAAATTTTTGTGCTTTCTTTGTTAGGTTGTGTAATTTTGGGACAGCCCTCGTACTAACTACTAAAAATCTTCTCCTTATGCAGAGTTTTAGAGGGCCGCTCACCTGTTTTAGTAATTTCTGTGTTTGTGTGAAATTTGTGATTGAAATTTCTAAAGTCTGCTGCTACTGCTGACTTGTCCGTTTGCTTGTACTTCATATTGTGTATGTGTTGTTTGATCTAAAGGTTAATATTTCTTTTGGTTTTGCCTATGTATATTTTGTTGCAATTCATTCAGTTTATTATATGCAAGTTCTGGGTTTATATCATGTGGTATTGGGGCTTTTGGTGCTGCTCTTAATACCTACGTTTTAAGACTGTATTTGCTGAGTTGTACAAAGATATTACAGTGGTTGAAATCATTTTTTGTAATTTATTATAGAAAAGTGGGTAATATCAAATTTTCTTCTTTTTCTGCTCATCCTCCAATCACTTCATTCTTTTCCTTTTCTAACACCTTCTGGTGGTAGTTTTCCTCAAGGATAATATTATCCTTGCATCTCCGAATAAATACAGTCATAGAATTATTATTTATTTATGCCAACAAACTTACTGTTGGTGTTTTTAAACACACAAGCCGTGTGTGGGCAAAGTTTGAGAGGTAGAACTGGAACTTTAAAATTCAATGCCACAACTGGGATTTGAACCACAGACCTTCCGCTTACCGGGCAGACGCTCTAACCACTGAGCTATTGTGACAAACTGCCAGAATGGCATTAAATTCTCAAACCAGTTCGTATTTCTCCTGGTAAACCACAAAGGCAGTCTCACATCAGAGACAAATTACCCCAATGGTGACTTACTATTGTAAGTACTTTATATACCAGGATTAAATAACCTTCAGATGGTAATTATTATTTATTTTTGCCAACAAACTTACTGTTGGTGTTTTTAAACACACAAGCCGTGTGTGGGCAAAGTTTGTCTCTGATGTGAGACTGCCTTTGTGGTTTACCAGGAGAAATACGAACTGGTTTGAGAATTTAATGCCATTCTGGCAGTTTGTCACAATAGCTCAATGGTTAGAGCGTCTGCCCGGTAAGCGGAAGGTCTGTGGTTCAAATCCCAGTTGTGGCATTGAATTTTTAAGTTCCAGTTCTACCTCTCAAACTTTGCCCACACACGGCTTGTGTGTTTAAAAACACCAACAGTAAGTTTGTTGGCATAAATAAATAATAATTACCATTCTGAAGGTTATTTAATCCTGGGATATAAAGTACTTACAATAGTAAGTCACCATTGGGGTAATTTGTCTCTGATGTGAGACTGCCTTTGTGGTTTACCATGAGAAATACGAACTGGTTTGAGAATTTAATGCCATTCTGGCAGTTTGTCACAATAGCTCAGTGGTTAGAGCGTCTGCCTGGTAAGCGGAAGGTCTGTGGTTCAAATCCCAGTTGTGGCATTGAATTTTTAAGTTCCAGTTCTACCTCTCACAGTCATAGAAGTTTAATAGCACCACCAAAGGAACTGATACCACAGGATGTAAACTTGTAAATACATGTATAGGATTAACTGCAAGGATTGTAATAAAATATAAATTGGCAAAAGTAAAAGAAGCATATTTACAAAAGAGCATCTGCACAATATAAGATATAAATAGACAACTCTGCAATCGCAGCATACTTCTAGAATTCCTATCATGAAATTAACACAAATGTAAAGTTATAAAAACAATGAGTCAACTCTAGAACTCTCCATGGGTGAAATGATTTTTATCAGTAAGCAATAATATAGCCATTAATTTTAAGGTCTGTCTCTAGGCATATTCACATATTCACCTATCTACCAGTTGCAAACATGAGAACAGTAGTGGGAGCTGAATCATACCTGAAGATGAAAGGAAAAACTTTTAAATCATGTTCTATTTTTTAAACAAGTGAAGTAATTTGTGTGATTATATTGATAGGCCATTCACCATACTGTGAAATGTAGACTACAAGAGTGTCTAAATGCTGAAGGCCAATAATTTGAGCATTTACATTAGTGATAATAGTCTTCAATGTTAGTATTTTAGTGAATTTACAGTAAAATTAGATTTTTCTATATGTATATAATGTATCATTACTGAATATCTACTAATGCCCCTCTCTGTATTTCACATTTCTCCTGTGCAATGCTTTAAAGCTTCTACCAAATCGCTCCTAAAATATATATAGCATCTGCTAGAGAAAACATACAATCATATGTGGAGAGAAAAATCATGTTTCTGCAACTTAAATGCACCTTGATAGCATTTGTGTACTCTGTGACTTATTATAACTGTGATTTCTATTGTCAGAGTCGCAAATATGGCCTGAGTAGTGAGACAACACGTAATCTACTGGTTTGTTTCTTATGGGTTATTAAAAATGTGGACAAAAATGTCTTGAAACAGTGGTGGATGGAGTTATCCTCCCAGCGTCTTCACCAGTTACTAGAACTGCTAAACATCTGCATTTCATGTTTTGAATATAAGGTATGTATAACTTATACTAGGTTCCTAAATTTTATTGTGTAGTCAAAACTTCATTTTGTTGCTGGAAATTAATTTGCAAGAGCTTTGGTATTTACAGATGGAAATCATCTTGCATGATTGAAACACTTAGCATTTATTATTTTTGTCTCTTTTGTTGTTTGTTATTGCTAAACAGTAATAATAATTAATAACCCAACTCACCATGACAGCAAATGCTGGTTAAGGTGTGTTTGTCCAAATCAGCAATGGTGGGCTAAAATTAGTAGTTCAAAACCCATTTGACGTTTGTTTGTTGCTTTTTTTTTTTTTTTTCCTTTTTCTTTCTTAACATGAACATCATTATTTATATAACCCATGTGAATTATAAAACTATACAAGTAATGGAATCTATGTGTGATAAAGCTCCTCCTTTACATATTATTATTCCACATAGCACTGTAATTTTTCCTGCCATCTTATAAATGGTGCAATATGAGTGCAATTTTATAACTGAACGCTTTATAAGATATTAATTGCAATTGCTGAAAATAAAGCAGGGAACACACCTACCTCAGCTAATCAATCATTCCTCCTGAAATGAATATTTCCCTTTAAACATTCACATTCAAAGGCATCTATAAATTTCATACTTGTTCATATACTGGGAGTCCCAAAAAAAAACACAGACAACGCTTAGTATGTTGTGTGAGAAGGCAAACTGATTGATTTTCAAATAGGAGCCCCTGTCCAGAAAGGCACGGTTTGGACGCTGTGGCACATCAAAGTATGAGATGGGTGTTCATTCACATTTCGTCAATAAACCCAACATCGACCTGTCTATGTTACAAATGGGCTTTAAACTGTCTACTTCTTACATCGGCAATGATGAGCCTCATGCGCATGACCCAATATATGCGGTAGTCTTTGAAGATTTTCAATCACTCCGTGGACTTGGACCATAAGGTCCTCTGCTGACGTTACAGGAGTGCTATACATCATGCTCTTCATACAGCTCCACAGAAAACAGTCGAGAGGTGTCAGATCTGCCGACCATGCTGGCCATGGAACTTGTCTACCTCTACCAATCCATTGATTTGCGTAAGCAACAGTGAGGTTATTTCGCACATAAATGTGCTCAAGTTGGCCATTTCAGCAGATGCGTACTAATACCTGTCACACTGTTGCTAAGAAATGTTTCTGTACTGGAAACTACACAACTGACACAGTATGATGTGCACCAAGGGCTCTATGGAGGAATTTGGTGCATGTGCAGGAATGTTATTATGCTCAGGTCGTCCATCCCAGTACACAGATGGCTAAGGGGTTGCATACCTTCCGTGTTAAGATATCAAAACCAATGTTAACAAATTGTCATAACCATTCGTTCTCAAACTTTGACGCTCTCCAGCATCCAAACTGTGTATTTCCAGACAGGGGTTCCTGTTTGAAAATCGATCAGTATGCTTTCCCACACAACATATTAAGGGTTGTCTGTTTTTTGGGACACCCACTATATGAACATGGTAATAGTGTATGAAATTTATAGATATGCCTTTGAATGTGAATGTTTAAAGGGAAATATTATTCATTTCAGGAGGAATGATTGACAGTTGAGGTAGGCATGTTCCCTGCTTTATTTTCAGCAATTGCAATTAATATCTTATAAAGCATTCAGTTGTAAAATTGCACTCGTATTGCACCATTCATAAGATGGCGGGAAAAGTTACAATGCTATGCTGAATGAAAATACATAAAGAAGGAGCTTTATCACAAATAGATTCCATTACTTGTATAGTTTTATATTTTGCATGGATTATATAAATAATGGTATTCATGTTAAGAAAGAAAAAGAAAAAGGAAAGAAAAAGAAAAGAACGTCATATGGGCTTTGAACTACTAATTTTAGCCCACCACTGTTGATTTGGACAAACACACCGTAACCAGTTCGGCGATAGTACCACAAAAGCTGAGTGCCACTGACAAAGCTTATGTTTATAAACCTCGGACCCAACACTGGAATCATTTTTGGTTATGGTCCACAACTTAATAAAAGCACAATAAGAACATATTTTCTGCAAGTGCACTGAAGTTAATTTTGCAATGTTTGCATGCTAATGTAGAAGGATTGCTGAAATATTGCTTTCCAAAACTTCAAGGTGAGCTGCTAGGTGACATGGCTCCCATATCCTCTGAACAACAAGGGACGCATATGAGTCATTTAATTCTCATACCATCTACGCAAGTACACCTGAGAATTAGATGACCCTTTGCACAGGTCTCACTGAAGTTGGGTATTTACTTTTGTGAAAGATAGTACACACACCAAAATGGGTTCCTTTGCATTTCTTTTTGCTGTTTTCACTATAAAGCATGCTTTGCTTAGCATGTGGAGAGGACAACAGAAGACGACATACTATCATGAACATAAAGGAAAACTCTGAGGTTTAAAACCTGCAACAAAGTTTGTTTTACCACATTAAGGACTTTACTTGTAATGTTTTAAAATGATGTTATATGTTTCGGTCTGTACCACCTTGCAATATTTATGCCTTTCATAGTTTTTTAACCCTCTGATTACTATTAGGGTCCATTTTGTGCCCCAGCATAATTTTTTTATGATTATCCCCACATACCAAATTCAAATGTGCTGTAACTTTTGCTATGCCTCAAACTTATGTCAAATAAATGGTTGATATAGATTATATTAATTTTCTACAAATGAATCAGGCAAAAAGTAGCGTGGGTCCATTATGTATCCCATTCAGTAAAATATGTTTCCTTAATTGAAACAGATGTATCATTTAATTGTCAACCGTTATTGGTTTGTTATTCGTTTGTACTAACAGTAATCGATTATAATCAGGCAACAATGGAATTTGAACAACAGTGGAATGGAATTTAAAGCTTGTAAGTGTATTGTTGTGGAATATTGATTCCTTTTTTCTTCAGTATGTACACAGCTACAAATGAAGTTCTTTGGTGTGTCCAGGCATCCTTGCAGTCGAAAAATAGATCTAACTACTCCAGAAGGCATACAGCAATTGCATGCAATACTGGTACAGATACCGATTCAGAATTAGATTTTGAAAATAGCTCAGATGATGCAGACTATGCACCTGCCGAACATTCAGACAATGAAGAGGATGAATTTGATGGAGAAGAGCAAAATTGTGATGATGCATCTAGTGATGAAATTAATACATCTATTTATGAAAGTAATTTACAAGGAACTCAAGCTATCTATACTTCAAAAAATGGAAAAATCTGGCAGCAGAATTCTCCTCCGCCAATAACATGTCTGCAGCACAATATTGTGACTGAGAAACCTGGCCTTACGGCTTATAGTGGCAATGTTGATAGTGTCTGATACTCTGAAGCTTTTTCTAACAGACAAAATGTTTGACTTGATTTGTAAATATACTAATGAATAGGGCTCGGAAGTTCATACCCTAAAATACAGTGAAATATATATGCAAATATGCTCTTAAAAACTTGAAAATATGCCAAGAAATATGCACTATTGAATTAAAACAATGCCCTTTGCAGTAGACAAGGCGAGTTAGTATAAATAATAAAGTTACCTTATTCCTTAGAGGTTGAAACAGAAGTGGTCCCACTGCTAGTATTAACTGCTATATTGCAGTTCACAACCAACACTTTGCACAAATTTTCAACTATAAAACATCGTCTGTTGTCTCGCAAAACACTTTTGTAATGTGAAAAGCTCCTCTTCACGTCACAAGATCTTATTGGGGCATATTTAAATGATGTTAACTGCTTCACAGAGAGAGTCAAGTCTCTTGGTGTGACAGATGGTTTTCTTTCGAGGATGTCTCGAATATCGCACATCTTTTTATAACCAGAATTTTTTGAAATTACATAATTCACTTTCTCTTTTACTTTTTGTCCTATACCACCAGGAACCGAACTTAGATCACATTGTTTTTTCAAAGACAGTAAGTGATTCATGCGAAGGAGATTCTACAGCTTCCAATGCCTTTATGGCTGTTGGTAAGAAAGAAAAATGGGCAGATATAAAACTAAGATCCTCTTTTAACCCAATATTTTGCACAGTTTCTATTGATGAAGCATCTTTCGAGTCCAATGAATTAACAACCTCTTTGACTATTTCTATGTGCTCAGGATAATATAAAACTGCATCGACCCATGTTCCCCATCGAGTTAACACTGGTGCAGGAGGAAGTCGGATATTAGGTGCTGTTGATCTAAACAACTTAACTCTTTTAGGAGATTTAACAAAAATTCTCTTTGTACAGGATACAAATCTATCTCTCAATGGGAAAGAATTGCGTATTGTCTCAGAAATGCGATGAAGAGCGTGTGCCAAACAAGTTATATGAATTATGTTAGGAAAAATACCTTACAGAGTTTGTCCTGGTTTTGCCATATAAGGACCTGCATCAGTAACAAATAAAAGTAACCGGTCGTATTTGATTCAACATGGCCATAGTAATTTCAAAGAGTCCATCACAAACTGGGTTACAGGTACATTGTCAGTGTCCGACAATTCGCACACATTAAGAAGATAAGGTGTAGTCTTTTGTTCATTATTTAAAGCACCCACGATTATATTAGCAATAGAACGGCGCTCAGAATAAGGGGTTTCATCAACAGGCAACCACACAAACTGATCCGCTAATTCATTTTGTATATTTGACATTACGTTATAGTAACAATGTCTGACGTAAGTCTTGTGCAGTGCACTTTCTTCAGGCACATGTTGTTGAGTGTACTCGGCAAGAAAGTTTTTAAATGTCGGATTATTAACTTTGAACAAGGGAATATCAGCAGCTAGAAATCCTTGGCACAAGTCATAGGAAAATTCAGTAACCCTACTTCCTAAACACTCTACTAGCTTAAGAGGTAGAACTGGAACTTAAAAATTCAATGCCACAACTGGGATTTGAACCACAGACCTTCCGCTTTAAGTTCCTTTAAGTTCCTTTTAAGTTCCAGTTCTACCTCTTAAACTTTGCCCACACACGGCTTGTGTGTTTAAAAACACCAACAGTAAGTTTGTTGGCATAAATAAATAATACTCTACTAGCTGTTTTTGAACAGGTTCTCTGTTTGCGAGTTTTCTGATTAAATTCTCCTTATCTTTTGCTGTGTTTATGTGCTGAACTATTTGAAATCTTTTCTCACTCCCTACATTTTTCTCACACGCTCCATAATACAGTACCCTATTATCTGTAGATATTAAATCACTCGAAAACTCTTTCCGTAAACTAATTAATCTAGCACTCGAAGTTGGTTTTATTTTTGGCATTTGAAGAGCTCTTTAACATTTTATACACCTAATTTAATTGGTGGGAACCAGTTCACAACACTGTTACGTTTGAAGTCCATGCCACAACTCTTGGAGGTCAGGCAAGCGTTGCGATAGTCGTGCTGCTCAAAATGTTGACCTGCACTTTATCTTTGTTAATATAAACCTCTCAGATAACGCTGTGATTATTCTCTACGCACATATATATAATGAAGGGATGGAAACAGGGGGTTCACTGCATGACAACATGACTCACCTCACGAGTTGCATCAACATGTGCAATACTACCAATATGAAAAGTATTAATACACATGGAAAAAATAATAAAAACCATAAAAATCATTAAAATATGCAATATAGGGGCTATAATATTGAAATCTTCATGAGTTGCATCAACATGCACAATACTACCAATATGAAAAATATTATCCAGATGGGAAAAAATAATAAAAACCCATAAAAATCATTGAAATGTGCAATATGTTGTTGTTGTTAGCTAATGCTGGATTTCTGACAATGAAGTCATTAATCCTCTTGCTCTCCAATATTTTTCACCGATGGATGGGGCACTAGAAGTGGCCGGGCATATTTGAAGGTGGTCTCTATCCATTTCCTCTTGCAGATCACATAGAGGACAGAGTGTTGAAGAATATATCCCAATTGTTTAAATGTTTTGCCAGACAATCATGTCCTGTAATCAACCTGAAGGTTGCAACTGCTGTTTTTCGAGGATACTCAGGAATTACTGTTTGAATGTATGGTAGTTCCCATCTTTTATTTGATTTTTCATAGTAATATTTTGCAATAATTTTTTTGAATTCAGAGTTGACTAATCTTTTAGCTGCATAAAATGGTAGATTAACTATAGATTTTTGTACACCGCTGGTACACTTTTTTGCAAGAAAATCAGGTTTCTCATTACCTCTCAGTGAGCTGGTATCCATTGGAAGACTAGGTGTTTTTGAAGTGCTATTAGATGGGTAAGGATTTTCCAACATTCTATAATTGTTTGGTTTTTTGGTGACAACTTGGAAGTAATTGCTATAATTGCTGCCCTGGAATCTGAGAGAATAACTGCTTGCTGAAAATGTGAAATTCTGTACAAAAGATTTTGTAGGGCCATTCAAATTGCTTCAATTTCTCCATCAAAGTTAGTAGTTCCATAACTTAAAGATTTGTAATAGGAAAAGAGGTGACATGTGACTTCAGCACCTGCTCCATCTTGGTTTGATATGAATGCTCCATCAGTATAAATATGGAGCCATTCGTGTTCTGGAAATCTAGTATGGATTGTGTCTAATGCCAATAATTTTAGAACACTAGTTGGAGTATCACTTTTCTTAACTTCTTCTGTCAGGTGTAAATAATATGTGATGTCTAATGTATGTGTCGGATTGACTTTAGATATGAAGTTTTCCTTTGAATTAGGAAGGTGTACATTCTTCTTGATATCTTGAATTTTGGAAAGAAAGCTCTCCTGAGTCTTTAGTGTATGTGTAAACTTTCTCTTGTGCCATGTATTGAATGGGAGTCTGATCAACTTTTCATGTTGAATAAGAGCCGCTTTTTCTATTTCATATTCAATGGGGTATTGGTTGGTTAGTATTTCCATAGCTGCTATTGGTGTGGTTTTGATAGCACCTGTAATTAATCTCAGATTTTGGTTTTGAAAGATTTGAATTTTTTTTGTGTTTGCTGTTACAAGAACTTCGCTGCAGTAAGTAAATAATGGGTTTATATATACATTGTATGTTGTGTTAAGAGTTGCTCTGGAACATCCCCACTTCATTCCTGTTAGACGTTTTAACAGCGAAAGGCGCCTTTCTGCTCTTTGTATTACATTTTCTATTTGTTTGGTCCATGTAAGTTTGGTATCAAATGTAACTCCTAAATACTTTGCTTCCTTTGTTTCTGGTAATTGTTGACCCTCAAAATTTAGTTTTATTTTTAGTGGTTTTTTTCTTAGTGAAAAGATTTGGTAGTTTGATTTTGTTGTATTAACAGTCATTAAATTTTCTTTGGTCCACCTTTGTAAGTTGTTTAAGGATTGTTGCATGGTTTTTTCTAGTTCTGTACTTTTGCTTTTTGGTTTTGAAGTCCACATTACTAAGTCATCAGCAAATAGTGCACACTTCACACTTGATTCTTGTATTTGTTGTGGCAGATCATTAATAAATATATTAAAAAGTGTTGTGCTGAGCACTGCGCCTTGTGGTAGGCCACGGTGTACTTGTTTGTATTTAGATATATTTCTTCCATATCTGGTTGCAATAAAGCGTTGTGTTAGGAAATGACATAGCCATGAAAACATTGGACCTTGTATCCCTATTTTTTTACTTTCTTTAGTAGTTTTCTTCTGCATATAGAATCATATGCACTTTGGAAATCAATAAAAAGTGATAAATTATCTTCTTTTCTATTGAAGGAGTCTTTGATTTCTTGGCTGAGAAGTAAGACTTGTTCATTTGTAGAGTGGAACTCTCTGAATCCAGCTTGACGTGGGGATATTAAATTTTGTGATTCTAGAAACCAATTTAACCTGTTTGACACCATTCTTTCCCTCACTTTTGCTTTTATGCTGGTAAGAGCTATTGGTCTATAATTTTTTATTTCTGATGCTGTTTTGTCTTTCTTCATGAGTGGGACAATTATTGCTTTTCGTCATTCAGCAGGTACAGTGGTTTTCCAGGATAGATTGTAGAGTTTGAGTAGTTGTTTTGCTGTTTTTCCAAGGTTTTTTATGAACTCTGGATGTATGTGATCTAGTCCAGGAGACTTTTTGTTTTTTAGATTATTTATTGCAATGTTCAGTTCTTGCATATTAAAATTTTGAAAAAAGATATTGCACTGAGTGTTAGGATCACATTCTCTTTCTTGTTTCAAATCTTTCTTAAATTCTTTACGTTCCTTTTTATTATTTCTTGTTACTTTATGTGAATTAGCATAATATTTATTGAATGTTTCGGCTATGACTGCATCATTTACTAATATTTTATTGTTGTTAATGATAGGTGTGCTGTTGTTTTCTTTCCTATCCTTGACATTTTTTATGAACTTATGAGCTTTGTTACCATCTGCCCTATAATCCATTTTTTCTAAGAAATTATTAAAGTGATTCCTTTTAGCAGTATTAATTTCTTTTTTTAGTGAGGCACATTTCTTTCGCCATATTTGTGTATCTGATATGTTTTTTTGTTTGTTCAGCTGTATTTCTAGCTATATCCCTTTGCTTTTTCAGTTCTTCTAACTGGGGGTTCCAAAAGGGTTTGAAATTTTTAATTCTTCCACGAGGAATATGTTTTTTTGCGGTTTCTAGGATGACATTTGTTTCAAAAATTAAAAAACAAGTTATAGAAGATCCAAGTTCTGGTCACAGAGCAGTAATTGCTGATATAAGGCTACAGAATACAAATAACAGTCAAGGTCTCACGAATCTGTATTGGAACTTCAAAAAAGTAGATTGAAACAAATATAAAACTGAATTAGAACATAAATTTAAAGAACAAACAAACTCACAGCTGCATGACCAACCTGATCATATGAACAAAAATATGCAATATAGGGGCTATAATATTGAAATATTATGCATTTATCAAAATCAAGAAAATTTGTGGTTATATGCACCATAAAATCATGTCCAAATAACTGAAAATTCCATAATTCGTGCACATAGTGTAAAAGCATACGTTTTTAACCCCTGTAAAAAACATGCAAATGCATGAACTTCCTAGCCCTACAAATGAAGAAGGCAAAAATGTGTTCAGTGGTAGAAAAGAAACATGGAACAATGTTTCAAACATAGAACTATTTGCTATTATTGGACTTCTAATTCTGTGTGGAATTTTGAAGAAACACAAAGATCTTCTTTTTGAATTGTGGGCCAAAAAGAGCCTGAATTACAGACCAGTATTTCCGGCCACCATGACCCGAGACAGATGTCTTTTGAAGATGCCTACACTTTAATGACAAGAGTACTTCATGGTGAGAACATGACAAACTAGCCCCATTTAGAGAAGTGTTTGAAATATTTGTGTCAAGCTTCTGTAGTGTATACTCTCCTACAGAATACTTACAATCTATGAACAACTGGTACCTTTTCGTGAATGCTGTCCTTTCAAAGTGTTCATGAAAACGACACCTGCAAAGTACGGAGCAAAAATCTGGGTGGCAGCAGATGCCAAGACATATTACGCCCACACTATGCAAGTGTATCTTGGGAAGAAGCCTGGCAATCCTCCAGAGAAAAACCAAAGAATGTTTGATCTTGTTTGATCTCTCCATGGAACTGTTAGAGGTATAACGACAGACAACTTCTTCACTAGTTGCAATTTGGCAGGGTATCCCCTAAGAACCTAACCGTTATCGACACCATTAGGAAAAATAAGCCCAATATTCCTGGAGAATTCACAGTTGGAAAAGGAAGAGAACTCTATTCATCCCTCTTTGGATTTCAAGATCAAATGACCCTAGTGTCCGAAATGCTAAGGAAAAATGACTGTGTTGTACTACTATCAAGTCAGCATCATAACAATTCATGCTTGGGAGAAGACAAAAACTTCAAGCCAGAAATTATCCTAGACTACAATAAAACAGTGTGACTATTCTGCAATATGAAAGATGTCAGTTGTCTAAATGCTCTAGTAATAGGGCTGATAAAGCATCCTGGATGGGAAGAAAAGAAAATCACCGCCTACTCATGTTTCTGTTAGAACTAGGAGACCAGTTGGTATGCCTTTACACCATCCAGAGAGCTACCTACCTTACAGTGAGGTCAGTTCGTGTCTGCATGGAACTTCTAGGTATCCCTGTTCTAAAGAATGCTCCCCCATCTAGTTCATCAGCTGGAAGTGGAAGAAAAAGAGGGCCTTGCTACATGTGTACCAGATTGTTGGACTAAAAAAGCTGATCTGATGTGCCAAAAATGTCAACAATGGGCCTGTAAAAAATCATTCTTCAAAAAAAGTGGTCATACAGTGTTTGAAATGTGTTGAGAGTTTGTGAGCCTTCAAAACTTTCATTCTTTTATGAGTTATTCATTTATTTAATGAAAAGTTAATATCAGTTAAATATTTCAGTAATATTCTGTTGAATTAATTGATTTACTTACCAAAATTGAAAGTGCTTGAGTTCCAGTCTGTAATTTAGAAAATAATAAAGTGGGGTACGTAATGGACCCCATATCATATGTTTCTTTTTTACTACAGTAAACCAAAGGTTAATAGCAGAAGTGAACAGTAATCAAATTCCACATGCAGGTGTTTTCTGATATCTGATAAAGGATTCTCTTTGTGAAACTTCTATAGATAAAGGTGTACCGTGAAGTTTTATTTCAACAAGGTCATAGTTTCAGTCAGAATAGCATATATAACAGAAAACATGTATTTGTGGATTGTTACAAATCGTTTGAGGATGATATCTCCTTTTTCAAATAAATCTTGGCTCATTAAGTACTTCAGAATGAAGTTTTAATCATTTCAATTTCACTTTCACTAAAAACATGGGAACATGTTCCAAAGACTGTTGTCTCCTTCCTCAGCTCAGACTTACAAAGAAAGTGCTTGTGCTTAAACAAACACGTATACAGCAAAATTGTATGAGATATAACTTAAAGGTCCCTTACTGCTCTAGTGATACTCGCTCATCTGCAAAACTCTGCAGTCATCCGTTAGAGGCCTCTGAGTGTGCCATGCCTTATAGGACATTGACCTGCCAGTACGCCAGTCGAGACCAGTAAGGACAATGCAGTGTGCATCTGAAGCTGCGTTTTGTGAAGTTATTTGTGTAGTGAAGCATCAGATGGGTCGGCTATTGGTTGAGATGAACTTACGAAGAACTCTTCTTCGTGAAGATGGTATTGGTTTAGAATATGAATTATTTGCATGTTTTCTGGTATCTATTATAGTGCAGAAATATGAGCATAAGTTAGAAAGATACTGTTGTAACACTAACACATTATTATAATGCTAGTGATGATAATGGTGAACAACTCATTGCAAGCGGTAGTGATACGGGAAGTTCAATAAGAGGTGATGGAAGCAGTGAAAGTGAATTCCAACCCTCTCCTGATAAGAAGGTTAAAGTCGCAAGTATCATCACAGCATTCGAGGACAACACACTAGAGAACATATATGATGATTATCACGTAAGAGGTTTCAACACATGACAAGCTTCTGAAAAGATATGCTAAACTGAAGGCTAAAAGCAATATTAAAAACATAACGGACTACGTGGCAAACAAAAAGAGAAGGAAATACAGTTTTCAAAGGAAATTGTACACTGCAGTTCAAGATCATCAAGGAGCATGTAATGGCAAAATTGGATGAAGCACGAGAATGCGGTTCTGCCGTTCATTATTGGCATTTGTAACATTGGGCATTGGACATAGCCAGAAATCTAGGGTGTACAAACTTTACAGCTTCACTAGAATTTTTTACTAATTTGAAAAAGGAGTTTAGGATAACATCATACCGTATCACTATGCTCCAAGCATGAAAAGATAAGGATGACGAAGAAGAGCTGATTAAAAGAGCTCAAACATTTGTTGCTGATATCAATGAGCATATCACGACAGAAAAAATTGAAATTAATTCTGTATGGAACTGTGATCAGAGTCAGTTCAACTGTGAGCTTTCTTCTGAAAAAACGCTAACCATGAAAGGGGAGAGAAACAGTCTCGATATTGCAATCAGTTAACAGTGCAACACATAGTTACATGATTAATGTTTGCTATATCAATGGATGGACAATTGGCAGACAAACTATATATTTGCTTCCAAGAACCTAGTGGAAAGTTTGGATCCCGTGTGTCAAAGGAAATAGAAAATCGGTGGCCTCCAAATGTCTTCGTAGATGCAAGTGTGAGTGGGAAGATGAAACAACATCTGAAGATGTTTTCTCTGTCAGTTTTGAATCCAAATTTGTCGAGTAAGTCGTTAGTACTTAGTGACTCCTGGTGTGGACATAAGGATGAACAAGTACTACTGGAAGCATCTGGCAGAAAAGACGTAGATTTAAAAATCATTACACATAAAACTACAAAATATGCACAACCTCTGGATGTGTATTTCTTCAGGCAATATAAAATATATGCCAAGAGAATAATACTTTATTAAACTACGTTCCAGTAACATGCAGTCAAAATTGCACGACAGATTCTTTATCATGAATTTGCATTCTGTCATTTACAATCAGTTATCTGTGGGAGTATATAGACTAATGCCTTGTTACATGTGGCAGAACCTGGCTATGATATTGGTGAGCCAGTGAACAACTTCAAACGTGTAATTGACGTGGCGTTCAACACTGATATAGAATGTGCAAATATGACATGCGATCAACTTGCTTTGCTTCATTGTGCATTTTGCAGCCATTCATATTGCTGTGAGCACTTTATTGAAAGTCCCCATTCACATTTATAGTTAAGATATCTGCATTGCATATAGCTTCTACAATGGCATCTACAGTGATATCTAGAGCATGATTGTGGAGTTTTGCAGAAAAACGACACCCACCAGCACATTGAGAGGTACGTAATGGTCCTGTAACCAAACTTTCATACAGTTCAAGCCCAAGTACTTTCCTTGTTAGTGCTGCACTTCTTTAGCTTGTGGATGCATTTTCCTGTTTGGTGACTGGTGTAAAGTGGTCATATTCATTTCATATATCAAAAATTTAACAAATTATGTATGTTTATTTTTATGAATAAATTGTTTTTTCTAAACAGAGTTGAATTGCTGATAAATTATGGGTTAGAACTACTCTGGTATTGTTGATTTATCAATCTGTTTATATTTTACATCTTTTATATGTGCTATATATATTTTCTCTCATTCACCACATCCAGTTTCATAAATGTCTGAAGTTTTTCCAATTGGAATTCTGTCCTTCGTGAAGCTAACAACATCACAGATTGGCAACATGTGGTTTAAAGCCTGCAGTCACTTTTGTTATATTATAGGATTTTAATTTTAATGATTGGGTTGCTCATGGATTTCAGTATGGCTCTCATAGTGATTAAAAATGAATTGAATAAGTTAATATGTCAAAAAACTTTTCTGCATATTTCCAAAAAAAGAAGTCAGTGTTTACTTAGTTGTTTGCCAGTTCTGTTACACTTGACTAAAACTATCTAACAATTGATTTTCTAATGTTTTGAAGTATGCCTATACTAATAATCTAGGAGATGATATGTATATTGTGTTAATTATATTAGGGAAAGAAGGCTTTAAAACGATATGCCCAGCAGAACTTCAGGAAAACTACAGATATTAAATCTCGGCTCGAGGATGTTATTTTGGGTCAAGGATCTGCACGCAGTGAGATGATGATGCGAAGGAAAGGTAATATTCATGCATTCTAATTTCAGTTTAATTGAAGTAACTAGAATAATCATTGAGTCCTTTTTAGATTAATATAATATAAAAAAATCTTATGTGTTGCACTCACATGACTTTCTCTACTCCTGTACTTACAAACTCTTATTCTTCTCTCTTCATGTTAGTTGAGATAAACATTTGCATACATGTCTTATTGTTATTTCCTTGTAGCTGAAAGGGGAATACAGTAGACTTTGAGCGATAGTCAAGTTTTTTAAGCCTTTGAGATTCCATTCTCTTTGGACATAAGATGTAAAAAAATGAATAATCGTCTTCCATTTGACGAAAGTTTAAGCATTCCAAAACTCACACAAACAACAAGGAATATCTCCAAAATGGTTCACTCCTCAAAAAAGTTCATCTTGTGCAGTTTACCAGTTATGCAAAAGTCCTCAACAGTAAATAGCATTATGTGGGTTATAGCCAGAAAATTCAAAATACATGTTTCATTTGCCATAAAAAATATCTTAAACATGTGTGATTTTAATCAAAATCGTTACAGCCATGTCCAAGAAAATCAAAATTTTCAAAAAATGTTCCATGTAAAGGGTAGTTTACGGTGGAGGAATTTTCTTTGTGTCTCATCCTTGAAAGATGTTAAACTTAAATACCAAATTTGGTTTTTAACCAACTTTTTGTTTTTGAGTTATGCTGTTCATAAACACATATAGACAGACCTTTTTCTGAAAATGATTTTTTTGGATCCAGGTGGCCTCACAACGTATATTTCTGGTGAAATCTCAACATCATATTTTTGGGTATAATACAATACTTCCTCTACTTACTATACATAATAGAGAAAGTAAAAAGATATATAAGTCAGAGTATGTATATTTCAAATTAAATAGAGGATGAAATATTTTGATGCTGGCAATAGCAATGTCGTGATACCATACTGAAACATTAATCTTGAAATTTTGCTGACAATGAATGTAATTTTTAAAACATCAGTTGCCAAAAATAAGGTATATATTTTATACACAGTGCCTTTCTTGAATGAATTGGCGTGTCAGATGGTGGCTGCTGCTTCCAAGCAATTTAAAAAATTATCTCTACAACTGAAACCATTAACTGTGTAATGAATTCAGGTTCTCAAAACTACAGCTACAGTTACACAGAAAATAAGCTCTTTATCACATCAGATGTTTCAAATGTCCTCCTGCATCCTCACATCTCTGGCACTTTTGAAGGAAATTTTCATTTATATGCTGCAGTTCAGCTTTCAAAATAAAGCTAATTTCCCTCCTTATATTTTCTTGCAGTTCTTTTTATATGTTAGGGTTTGATGTATGTACAGTCTGGTGCACAGAAATGTGCTGATGCTGTTAGTGTCTTTTAGTATGTTTCTTTATTTAACGTTGCCGGAACTTTTTCACCATTTGTGCTCCACACCAGTCCTGGGTGTTCCAATTTCCTGTTGGTTTGTCATGTCCAACACACAAGCAATGACCTATGAACACACATCGTGACCAAGTAAGTGTAACCCCAGTGAAACGATTGTCACACCCCCGTGGCTGTGCCATTTCTAATTGGTTTGATGTCACAACTCTGGGATTTGGTTTCTAGGACCAGAGAGAAGGACAAGGGGTCTCTCTTAGGGTTTACCAATTTTGCATAGAGCCATCCAGAATGAAGGGGTCTTTGGAGAATATTCTCAGAAAATTCAAAATCTGCATTTCATTTGCCAGGAAAATATTTTGAAGGATATGACATTTAATCAAAATCATTGTCATGTTTGAGAAAACAAACATTTTCGAAAAATGTTCCATGTAAAGGGTAGTCTGGGGTGGAGGATTTCTTGAAAATCATTATCACATTCTTGAACGTGGATTAATTACTATAACATTAACTTGAGTTCCATAATCATTTTTGTGTTTTCTTGCTTAAGTTTGTGTTCTTAATGAAAACATGCTTTAGGAATACTTTTGTTTGCTTGGCACATTTTGTGTACAGTGAGTGAGTGTATAGGATTTAAGGGCCCAATGACAACTAGGGCATTAGGGCCTGATTTTGTGTATATAGAGCTTTAATTTACAGCAAGTTCTTTTGTAATGAAATGGCATGATTTCAAATAAATATGTTTGATGTGGAGTTTAATTTAATACACATAAAATAAAACATAAATTTGCTTCATCCTTCATCCCCTTCCCCCGAACAATGTGGAAAACTGAGCATTTTTCATTATTCACTAAGCACTGGCAATCTAGCTTTTGCTCCTTTCCTCAACATTGGCTGATGGTAAAATCAAATTAACACAAGACTCATTCTGACTTATATTTCTATGTGTCTAAAATTCTCTGGGTCTCTGGTTTGCCTCTGCTATGTGAAACAAAGGTCAAGCACATGTTACCAACCAAGCTTTGCTATAACTGACAGGGGATTTAACTGGGGTTGTGGCAGAGGAGTAGTTCCATTCACCTTCCAACTATAACAGCTATTCCTCATATCAGCACGTTTCCGTGCACTGGACTGTACTTCATTTTTCAAGTTTTCCCATAAATCAAAATAGAGTGATTTGAAATTTGGGGACTATGTCGGCCATAATACTTATAAAACCATATATTATGCATTTCCTAGATAATATTCAGTGACTTTGTAGCAGTATGCATGGCTCATCAAAATTAAAATGTAAGAGGTGTATCTCACAAATCTTGTCAATCACCAAATGACAGAGATGCCATTAGCTCCTTATTAGCAGGAGTTGACCTGATGTTTGAGTAGGCTGAAAATAGTCTCTCATTATCTACATTATTGGCAGCAACCCATAAAACATTATGACAGTTCAGAAGGAAAAACTTCTTAGGCTTGTGTCAATGTTTGCATTTTATTTTAGTTTTTTAATATGTGCTATACTATATCAAACATGTAAATATAATACAAATCTTACAAAGCCTCCTGCAAATTTGTGGTAAAATGATGGGTGCCTTAAATGAGAATATGTAAACATTGGGCTTTATTGCTAATGCATATTATTCAATCTGTCTTACCTTAGAAGTCGTCGTCATTGCTGGTTTTATGCTCGCATTTCGAATCATATGGCGTAATCAGTGATGTTGCTGGTGATTCACTGAAACAGGCATCATCCTTGGAGCTCTCAGGTGCATTTAAAATTGCTCTTTTTAAGCTTTTCTACACTATGTTGAATGAAATGGACCTCCAAGGATAGAGAATTCGCTTGCAGAACATTTCTAGCATTGAATGTTTATTTTTCATCAAAAGTGTACTCATGCTTGGTATTTGCCATCCACTGAGTGTAAGAACAAAAATACTGTCTTTGAATGGTCATTAAGGGATATGTTATTTGGCTATAATAATAACATTAGCCCTCAGATATTACTGTCACATCTTGCAGATGTTGAAAAGCATAACAAATTAATTATCGTGACTTACGGCAATGGAGAAAAGGTTAAGTAAGAAAATGCATAATAATTTGGAGCAGTTAAGAGACGCACTGAAAATGGCAAAAAGAGAAGGTAGACCAAATATTAAAAGAATGCAGGAAGAGAAGGGATATAATGAAGAGAAATTGTGAAGCGGGACAACACAGATTGAATGTGGTGTACGGAGTAATGGAAGGAGACAAAAATCTTGGAAAAAATGTAGGCAAAATCATAGAGAAGCAGCATGAAATTAAAGTACAAAGATGGGAAATTGTGGATGCATTCATATTTAGCAGAAAAGAGAAAAAAAAAGCTAGACCATATTAATAAAAGTGGCGACAATGATATGAAGTGGCAGATACTGAGAAATGCAAAAAAATTAAAAGGTACAAAAATTCTCATTGAGCAGGATTGGGCAAGGAGGAGCAAAATTTGAGGAAAGCATTCATTATAAAAATAAAAGAAGCTAGATCAGAAGGGAAAAGAGCCTATTTGAAATGACTTCAACACATGGAATGAGAGAAATGGAATTTAAATGTATGGAGGAATGATCGCCCAAGATGTATAGACATCAGCAGCTTAGCAAAAGTGAAGATTAGCAAGAAGAATGAAGGAGTCAATGTACTGACCGTCAAAGGAAATATCGGTGGGACAGTACCAAATAACAGCAAGGAATGGGATTACTACAGACATTGGAGGGGAAGGAGAGGCAGCTGGAAATGTTGTAGAAGTGAAACTTGAAGGGACAAATGGGGTAGAGTTGAAGACATTGCCAACAACAGGATCGGGCTGGAGAAAGAAGAGGGGGACTGGAGTTGGGAGCAGCAAAACACATGTTAGAGATCATGAAATGTGTCAGTGAGGCAAAATCAGGTCTAATTACAAGGGGGAAAATAGTGAGGGGTTTAAAGGAAGTGCAAAATTTGTTGGAAAGAAGAGCTCAAACATTGTCTATGGAATAGTGCAGCGTGATAGAAATAAAGGAAGAAAGGGAGCAGAGGGAGCCCAAGAGAAATAGATACAAAAAGAAAATGGGGAAACTTAAATTTATGGAAAGATTAAATTTGAGATAGGATTGTGTGTTCTGGAATATGGAAGGATTGAAAAGTAACGTAGGAAGTGGAGAAATACAAAGGATTTTGATTTTGGTTTAAGGGCACTCAACTGCTTGGTCATCAGTGAAATACAAAGGGTAGTAACCTTAATGAACATTATAAGAGTCACAGAGACATGAATGGAAGGAAAGGAGACAATAGAGATAAATGTCTTTAGATTTATAAAGAAAAATGGAAGTAAGCCATACGATGAAGGTAGAGCCTTGGAAGGGATAGGTGTATTTGTTAAAAAGATAGAGAATTAAGGATTTACACAGTGCTAAGAGAAGATGGCAGCAGTCAAGTTTTATGGTGCATTATTAAGTAGATAAAGAAGGAAAAAGTAAGTGTGGCATTAGGAATGGTATACAATCCTCCAGAAACATCATATTTTTTTAAAGTAATTTATTTGATGACTGCAAGAAGATAGGAAGAAATTAGGAAGAGCTTTCCAAATATGAAGCTCATACTGATGAGGAACTTTAATGCAAGAGTAGGTAAAGAAAATGTTAGACCAGTTGGAGCCAAAAGTTCATGGGTGTGGGCCAGGGTTCAAATTAACAAGTGGGATTCCTCCCTCTCATTAAATAATTTCCCTGGCTCATCAAAGAAGAATTCCTTCCCTGCCAGGGAAGTAGTTTTTCTTTTTACTGAAAGTAGTTACTAACTGTTCTTTGAAAATACAAGAAGACAAGAACACTTCTGGTGCAGAATGTACATGGTACAAGTGTGAGCTGTGTGTAAGCAAGAGTGTGACATTGCAAGTAAGCTAAACAAGCAATTCTCAGGTTCATTAGTTGGGTTTATATTAATGCTCATCTTGAGTGCACCTTTCTCATTATTTATAATTAGTTGGGTTGGCATTCAGGGTCACAATTTCAGCAGTTCTGCGCCAGCAATGATGTCTGTAGCTTGCAGTATTCAGTTCAGTTTCTTGCAGCTCACTGTTCTATTGTTCGTCAGCATGGATAAATTTGTGACAACAAAGCAAAAAGTTACAGAAGGTAATGACAATGATGTATTCTATTTCGAATCTCAGGCTTCAACTTCGAGTAATATTAACATTACGGCTTCTCAGGTAAAAACTGCTGTATTGAAAGTGAATTGTATTAGTGAAAATAGTAAGAGTAAGTGCATTACACTAATTGGGGGTGTGTAGACAAAACTAGATTTGAAAAATGGAAAAAAAAAAAAATCACTTCATACTTTGATCAAACAGTTTTGGGAGAGTTATATGCCTGTACCGCTCAGAAATACAAAATCACGAAGACAGTAAAATGCATATTACTGCCACTGCTGCTATGTTTTATGTATATAATACACCAATGTTATCACCAGTGGTGTTACTATCGTTATTGCTATAAATATAGCGCAAACTTAAGCTTCCCCCCTCGTCAGAAAGTCTTATTCGAACAGTGGTTTGGGGTGAGTGATGAAGTACTAACAAGAAAAAGTACAGATACAGCATGTAATAAGGAAGGGGCAAAATTGCTAGAATTTTGTGAGGTAAATAATTTAATGATATGTATGGATCTATACGAGAAGATAAAGAAGAAGAATTTACATTTGCAAATACAAATGGTCAATTTGTTATAGACTACATGATATGTAGAGCTGAAATGGGAGGAGAAGATTGCAAATTTCAATATAGTGAATGAGATAGTCAACAGTTGTCATTTTCCAGTTATTCTATAAATTGGGAAAAAAGAAACAAGGGGTGAAGGAGCAAGGTGAAGTAATACAATTAAATGTAATTAGAATTTTTAATTGGTGAGAGGAACAAAGGGGGGCATTTGGGGAAAGTGTAAGCTCTAGAGTAGGTAAAATTCTGGAAAGTGGAATGGAGGCTGCCATTAAGGAAAGGAATTTAAAAAAAAAAAAAAACTTAAGAGCTGATGAAATTATTAGTAATAAGAGCAGGGGCAGGAATGAAAATAAAACCAAGAGGGGAAACCAAAAATTAAAGTATTCAAGATGTTCTCGGGCTTCTAGTCAGGTGTAGTGATAAAGAGCAATCGACGTTTCGGGAATGTACATCTCTCCCATCATCAGGATGATGAATGACTAGCAAGAGTGAAGGGACCAGTATATGTACTGTCCGCTAGTACGTACCGAGTAGAAAACACCCAGTCTAATGTGGAGGTGGTTCAGTGCTCCGTTGGAATCTCTGTTTTCTGAGCCGGTTGATTTCCAACTTTAAGGCTGGTTTCCAGCAGGGACTAAACTGCAATCCAGCATCCCGGTTCAGTGTGCTCTTCTCGGAGGAGATGGATAGAGCCTCTTTAACCCTCCGTTCCCAGACATCGTTACATTTTGCCACAGTGGTCGTTTCTTTGAAGTTAGCTCTGTGGTCTTTTTCAAAGCAGTGGTCCACCAGCACTTGTCAGGCTGCATTAAGCATATGGACCATTCATGCTCCTTGACTCTGGTGGAAATGGTCCTGCCGGTTTGCCCTGTGTATGGCGTCCCGCATTCACAGGGGATGTGGTATACCCCTGGTACATTAAGGTCCAGTTTGTCCTTTACCAGCCTCACTAGGTGTTTGATCTTCAAGGCAGTTTGTTGATGGTTCTGATGTTGTGTTTTGCAAGAATTCTACTGATTCTGCCGGATAGATTGCCAGTATGTGGGATCCAGGCAGTGGTGGTCGGCTTGTCTGGTGTTCGCTGAGATTGTGGTTTTCCTCTCTTGGCCTTGGAGATTGAGGCTTCAGTATTGTCTACGGAGTAGCCGTTTTGGCGGAAAGTGTGCCTCAGGTGCTGTAGTTCTTGCTTTAGGTGGCTGGGATCGGAGAGAGAGACAGCTCTGTGGGCCAGAGTGTTGAGAACTCCGACCCATTGTGATTTATGATGGAAACTGCAAGCATTCAAATTGAGGTCAGTGTGTGTTGGTTTGCAGAGTACACTGCATGCCCCAGAGTACTGTTGTTGTTTCTGGAGACCAGAATGTCCAAAAATGGCAGAGTTCCGTCCTTCTCCACTTCCATGGTGAACTGAATTTCGAGTCGGAGGCTGTTGAGGTGTGTGATTGCTTGTTTTGAGGTTGAGATTATAGCGCTATATGTGATTCTGTCCACCACACAGCTTTTCATCGAGATCCATAGTCATTTCATTGTCATTTTCTATCATCACAGCTCGAGACCAATTGGGCACTAAATTCAAAGGGAGTAAATTTTTATCATTTTGTTGATTATTTCACATTTCTAAATTTTAAACCAGATACAGCCTTCTATAGTGTATACTTTCTGAAGAATTTTACTTTTAACTGAACTAGTATCCAAGATAATTTGAATCACAAAGTATGCAGAAAAATAATCAAGTGCATATTAAGTATACTTCTATTAAGCAACATGAATAAATGTTATATATTACTCAGAAAATCCAAATATTTACCTGATATAAACAATGCATTCTTTTTACATTAATTTTCACATGTAATATTAAATATAACAGAGTAATTCTGTTTGATTCAGTTTTGCTAAGTGCAATTGGCTTTTAGATTGTTAGTATATGTAAGCATTTTTTGCCAAACAACATGATGTGAAATAAATTTTATAGAAAGAAACCCACCATCTCCTGGCTGGCCAGGAGACAGATTACGATGGCGGAAAGAGCAGATGGCTTATCGGCCCACTTCAGAACTTCCTGAAAGACCACGAGCAGAAATTGAGACAGATGCTCACATCGAAGGTAATCTGGCAACTGAAGTTAGTTTCATCATCCTGGATACTTTGGAGCGCATTGTACAGGTATTTAATTTATCCTCTAAGGCCTTGATCATGTTGGATCTTTGATTACTTTTTATGCCTGTGTATGTGACTGCTGTTGGCAGGACAAACAATTTCTTAGATACAGCTATGGAAAAAATGATTGAACACATTAGGACAGCAGAATACTTTTAAGTTCCATGTCATGTGGCAGCACAGTTTACACAAGTCAATATTCCAACATGCAGCTAAGTATCTTTCCCGTGAGGCCAGATGACAAACGTGTCATCCACATATCTGAAGAAAGGTGAAGGTTTAAGAGTAGCTGAATCCAAGACTTGATGTTCAAAGGCTTCCATGTAAAAATTAGCTATGGCTGGTGAAAGGGGAGAGCCACTCCATCAGTTTATTCATAGTTGTATACTCTGTACATCAAGGGATTAAAGGAGATGTAAACAAAGCCACGTGCGTTTTAACCGGAGCGCAACTCCTTTACGCTTTCGCCGTCTAAATAGTCCCTTGAAAAAATAGTGATACTAAGGTCTGCAATCTCACTTAATGTTTGCTAAAGCACGAAATAAGTGTACTGAGATTGTTGAAGTGTAACAATATGCAGTTAAGTGAATCTGTAACCAGCGTAACTCATGCAGTGCACGCATTATTCAGTGTGAAAGTAACATGGCAGAAGAAGTGAGTGTTGTGAAACAAGCACGGGAAACCATTACGAAGTGATGAAAAGACAATAATATTGTGTGTTCAACAAGTTCTGCGAGAAATATCCTGAACTTGCTATCGATGACACGATGAAATTAACATCCGAGTTTACCTGTGTGTTAGTTTCCAGCATTTACAACGCACACAAAGAAAAATCCTCAGTTGATGAAGTCAGAACTCCCGTCAAGAAGGAACCGTGCGCCAGGCAGGTGTTAGGCGTTGTTTGTGACGAATTTGTGAGATCTGCAATCCATTGAATAGTTCACCAGTTCTTTGTTAACAATGAATCCCCCACCTTAAACATAGTGCTGTTGGCAGTTAACTCTGATCCCAATCTTCCAGATTTGAAACGAACTTGCCTCCATAAGCTACTTCTGGAGATTGGATTTGAGTTTGTGTGGAGGAAAAGAAAAACTTATTGTGGACAGAGATGACGTAAGTAGCAGTTAATTTCCATGTGCTGCATGTTATTTTGATCGAGTAAATATATCCTTTTAGTGGTGTAAAACGCATGTTATACTTACGCGTAGCAGTAGCTGTGTACCGTCATTGCGAATACATGTGGCCGCGGAGTGATACAAATCAGTGCTTTGTTTACATCTCCTTTAATATGTACAGAGTACAGAGTATAGAACATACGCTTCAGAACTTCTTGGATCATTTGAACAATCATCATCCCAACATCAAGTTCACAATGGAAATAGAGCAGAATATAATGTTACCATTCCTGGATATATTAATTCACCGGAAGCCCCATGGTTCCTTGGTTCACAGTGTGTACCAGAAGTTCACACTTACCAACCAGTACTTAAATGCAAACACCTGCCACCACCCAGCTCAAAGGAACACTGTCAAATCCACCTTGATACACAGAACAAAAGCCATATCAGATGTAGAAAACCTAGCACAAGAAATTCAATGCCTCAGAACTACACTGGAGAAGAATGGATACAGTAAGAGCAGCGTTAACAGGACTTTAAAAAACGTATCTGCCGATATTCACAATGCACAGTACCACAACTCTCAGCCTGTTGAATCACAAGAAACCAAGAAACAATGCAAGGCCTACATTCCGTATACAGGTAACTTGTCCAGAAAAAAAAGTAGAATTTTGGGCAAGTATGACATCAAGACTATCCATAAACCACCCAATAAAATCAGGGACATGTTACGGCAGACCAAAGATCCCCGGGGTATACAGCATTCCATGTGAATGTGGCAGTGCCTACATTGGACATACAGGAAGAACCATGGAACAACGCTCCAAAGAGCATGAAAGTTCTCTATTTCTGATGTTGAGTTAATGAGTTTAATGAAAAGTATGTTGTTAGCTAATGCTGGATTTCTGACAATGAAGTCATTAATCCTCTTGCTCTCCAATATTTTTCACTGATGATGTTGAAGAGAGCAATAGCAGTAATAGTAACCGCTTTTTATTTTGTCCCAAAACATAACTCTCAATAGAATGTTCTGAGCATAATAATTAAATTTAAAATAGTGCTTCAAAGTGTTACAGATGGATAGGACTAGTCATAATTGGTTTATTATACCTCTCTTTTTGTAAAAATGAGGATTCACTTCTTTTTACACTTGTGTGCTTGTTTTTGTGAAAATTGCCATATTCTCAACCACTGTCTTGGTAATAAAGTGAAATTGCACTTATATGCACCTGTATAACTTAATTCTGCTTAGTTGAACTGCACAATAATTATGTTCTGTTTTAATTCATTTATGAGCATTATCGAGATATAAAAAGCCCATAAATTTAAAACTTATTTACTACTCCAATAATTCACATTTTTATGGGCTTAAAGTAACTACAGCTGTACATTCTACCATGTATCATCATCACCACCACCACTGCCACTGCCACCACCACTGCCGCCGCCACTACCACCACCACTGCCACCACCACTGCCACCACCACCGCCACCGCCAACGCCACCACCACTGCCACCACCACTGCCACCTCCACCACCACCACCACCACCACCATTATTATTATTATTATTATTATTATTATTATTATTATTATTATTATTATTATTATTATTATTATTATTATTATTATTATTATTATTATTATTATTATTACTATTATTATTACTATTGTTGTTGTTGTCGTTTTCATTGTCATCTTCATCAAAAATTGGGAACTGAGAAGGCAAACATTTCAAACCTTCAGAACAATGTTTTCGGCTGAATACCTTTTATTGTTGTGGCCAACATATTGTCATATACAGTATGTTTGTTGTATTTTTGTACCAGCCTGCAGCTCATGTACATTATGAACATGGAAGAAGGTGTACATGTAGGGGACCACTCTTCTGAATGTATGTAAGAAGTAGTAGAACAGCATAGTGACCTATCTGCTTACAGTCTAATACACACAATACAATCAGAAAAAGAAAAAAAAGAAAAAACAAAAGCAAGCTTTATTCACCCTTTTGAAACAGTATTTTGGTGAAAGAAACTGAAATTTTATGTTCATCTGGTTGAGAGAGAAGATGATGCAACAAACAATGTAGAAGAGCAAATTGAGAATGAAGAGTAAGATTGCTTGTAGGAGGAACCTGAATATCAAATGCTCTGAAGGGGAGTAAAAGGCATAACAACCATTCAAATTTCAACATTTTAACTAGAATATGATATCAGTCAATGAAACTACCATTGATGGATATATTTGTCACACCAGTATCATTTGACCTTCTAATACCCACTTTAAAATCAGGATTTTACAACTTATTTTAACACTGGATAATTTTTACTTCTTTGTGTAATGAATATCTACAGGTTTGTGTTTATTATTAATATTGATTATACTCCTTAGATTATGCAGCCCCAACTCCGTGCACTGTAACATACTCTTTAGCGCGATGCCAGTGCAACTGAAGGGTCAATACAAGTAGAAGGAAAAGCAGTGCTGGCACAGTTGTACAGTTTGCAGTATCAGAAGTTATGAACTTTTATTGGTAGCATTGTGTATATAAAATGAAATAGAAATAATGTTTCATTTTACATTCAATTGAGTGCTTAATATAGCAAATAAATATTCCATTTCGTAGCTCCTCTGTCACTTATATAACGGTACTACATTAAATATTTACAATTGCATTCAGTGGTGATTCAGACATTGAGCTTTTTGAACCCATTTTCCCCTAATTATCTTTGCAATATTTGGACTAATTGTCTTTATTGTACAAAGCCAAAGAGTACATTTAAAATTGTGGTCAGATAATGGGTTTCGGTGACCAGGTTTAAAGTGCTCTAGGTTGCTTAGCAATCTCGGGTGATATTTTAAAGGTAAGACATAGAGCTGACTCACTGAATTTATGGTCCTGATCATTTTCAGTAGTCATGGTGTCTTTCACCTTTTCTATCATCATATCACTCCTTTATAACCATCATATTCACCACTATGAGTAACTAGTGTAGTGTCATCATAACGGTTTGAACAAGCTTGCAGTACACTTAACATTTTCTTGCACCACCAATATCTGTAAACCGATACTGTTCTTCCCAAACAGAGAGAAAAGCATATGGGAATGATGAGCGAGGGTTACAAGAAATAGCCACATTTTGATAAGATGCAATTCCTATAATTCACAAGCCAACGCCGCTCACAAGTTACACGCATTTGCCGCTGCTGCACTCCAGTACATTACTGTAACATGATGCCTGTTTGCTAGCACAGAGTATGCTCACTCGTTTTTCCATGATTTGAGGCTCCCTGTCTTAGATAATGAGTGAATGTGAGCCAAAAAAGAACTTAGCAGAGTTTTAGGAACAGTTTAATTTTGATCCTGTTATTAACTATAATATATGAAAAGTGCTTGATGAATTATTGATGATTGTGATTAAACTGCTTAAATTTTTAAATTTAAGTTACATTTAATTAATTTTTTGAAAATCTGAAAAAGGGGCTAACAATTTTGACTGCATTCTTTAAATAATGTGTGTACAATTTTAATTGCTTAAATAATGTGTGGACATTTCTCAAAGAAACAATATGTAACCAATACAGTGACTTAGTTTGGTTGTGTTGTTTAAATAATTGGTTTGGGAACATCTTCCGGAAGTACTGATTTCATCATATCAATTATCCAGCTTAAGTGAAAATTAAAGAATAGATTCATTGCTTATTAGTGTATAAATTTATTTCACAACATAATTTATCCCTTTGACTGGTGCAAAATGAAAATAGTCTACAAATTTTCAAAATTCAATTAGCAACTCTTTCCTTAACCCTTTGGCTGCCAAGATCTGATGAGATCTGGTGCCAATTGACTTTGAATAATGTCATGATCCGATCCTCCAAGGTTGATTTTTCGTGTTCAAAGAATTTACGAATGTGTCCACCTCTATCTAATCTACGATATGTAAACTGTGTGTTGGTATCATTGTTTGTTTGTTAATCTCTGCATTTCCTGTACAATTAATTTTTCTTTCTGAGGTTGTCATGCGTCGGGCATTTTAGTGTGCTGGAAGAAGAGAGCAGGAAACACGTGTTGTAGGTTGTTGCGTACAGAGCTTAATTATTTATTCTATATACAGTGATTTCTCATGGCGTTCGCTTAATGACCATTACAGAATGGCATACTGGAATAAGAACTTAGATAGAAGATGAAATTGCGGCACCATTGCTGGAAAGTGACAGCTGTAGTGATATTTCTCTTAGTGATGATGATAATTGTCATACTGAAACAAGTAGTGATGTGGACAGTGACATAAACGAAATAAACAATCATGTGTGTTCTACGCAGTCTCCTGCAGGAAATGCCACAGATCAGGATGAAGATGAACTGGATACCAGCTGGTTAGATGTAAGTAACCATGACATCCCACCTAGCCATCGTTTTCTGTTCAAAGAAAATACTGGGCCAAAGCATGCACCACCAAGAGATGTAAACCCCATTCAATATGCCCTTCTTTTTTTCACTGGTACACTGCTTGCACTTTTTGTTGCTGAAACAGATATGCCAAGCGGTTTATTGATAACAGGAAAGATCTGTCCCCATATTCTAGAGTGAGATACTGGAAGAATTTTACTAAGAATCCTACTGGTCCACTTCTCCATCCCAGTACTTGCCCTGGTTCTCCAACATGTTCTCAAGAAATAGATTTCAACTAATATTAACATTTTTCGACATGACAGACAATTCCAGATTTCCATCTCCTGGCCAGCCCGACTATGATGCTTGTGCTAAATTCTCTCCTGTTGTAGAACATGCTAACAGACTTTTTTAGCATCATTATGTACCACATGAACAATTATGTATAGATGAAAGTCTCATTGATACCAAAAGTCACACTCAGTTGCAGGAGTATTTACGAAACAAACATCATCAATGGGGAATAAAACTCTGGATGTTATGGGACTCTGTTGTTCACTACTGTCTTGCATTTTGTGTTTACAGAGGTGCTAAATCAGCAGCAGATAAGGAAGAAATGAAAAAGTATGGACTGGATTTTTCTGTGGTTACAAAGCTTCTAAAATTGGGAAATTATATGAATAAGGGCTTTCACATTTTTATGGAGAATTTCTTTACCACAATTCCTCTAGCCAACTATCTTTACAACTACTGCACTTTTTTTACTGGTACAATAAGAAGAAATAGGAAATTCATACCCAAGGGACTTACGGCAAAATTCAAAGTAGGTGAAATGAAATTTTTCAGAAGAGGTCCCATTTTGGCAGCAGGTTACAGAGAAAAACAAACTCAAAAGCAGCAAGTATTCCTTCTATCTACAAACTCTAGTATCTTAGATGGAAGGAAACAGAAAGTTCTAAAACATCAACCCAAAGAAATTGTGAAACCTGAAATCGTTTTAGATTATAATAGTTATATGGGTGTCATTGACACATCTGATATGATGTTATACTTTTATCTTGATAAAAGAAGAACTGTGAAGTATTGGAAAAAAGTTACATTCAACATTTTTGGACGAATGATTTTAAATTCCTATATCTTATATAAAGAAAATATAAAACCAAATAAAACCAATGGGAAGATTGCAATTCACAGTGTCAATAATAGAAGCATTTGCCAATGACTGGCTAGAGGAAAAAACAATAAGTACCAGGGTTTTCCAAACTTTAAGGTAAAAATTTGGGGCCAAATTTACAAAAACTGAGTGGAACTAAAGAAAGAGAATGCTGTGTGTGTTCTTGGAGTAATGGGGAGAGGAAGCGGTCAAGAACTGTGTGTAAAAATTGCAAAAAGGGACTCAATCCTGACTGCTTTTTGGGACATAAGTGTTTAATGGCATTTGCCAAGAAAAAACTAAATTGCAGTTCACATAATTAACCGTGCTCATTTCAACAATTTTGAACATAGAAGTTTCAAAATTTGTAATTTTATAAATAATGTAATGATAAATTGACAGGCAAAAGCAAAATCAGTATGTGATAATTATGGTGTCAAAAATAAACTGAAAGTGAAAAATAAAAATGTTAAAATAAAAATTTAACAATTCAAATTTTTTTAAAAATATGTGTACTACAGTAATGTTCTCAAATAAAACAAAAGGGCGCTGATGACCTAGAAGTTGAGTGCCCTTAAACCCACAAAACAAACAAGTTCTCAAAAATGTGTATAAATGTAAAACATTTCAGAAATCCTACAAAATCTTTTTTACAGAATTTCACATTTTCAGCAAGCAGTTATTCTCTCAGATTCCAGGGCAGCAATTATAGCAATTACTTCCAAGTTGTCACCAAAAAACCTAACAATTATAGAATGTTGGAAAATCCTTACCCATCTAACAGCACTTCAAAAACACCTAGTCTTCCAATGGATATCAGCTCACTGTGGACTGAGTGGTAATGAGAAAGCCGATTTTCTTGCAAAAAAGGGTACCAGCGGTGTACAAAAATCTATAGTTAATCTACCATTTTATGCAGCTAAAAGATTAGTCAACTCTGAATTCAAAAAAATTATTGCAAAATATTACTATGAAAAATCAAAGAATAAAAGATGGGAACTACCAAACATTCAAACAGTGATTCCTGAGTATCCTCGAAAAACAGCAGTTGCAACCTTCAGGTTGATTACAGGACATGATTGTCTGGCAAAACATTTAAACAGAATTGGGATATATTCTTCACCACTCTGTCCTCTATGTGATCTGCAAGAGGAAATGGATCGAGACCACCTTCAAATATGCCCGGCCACTTCTAGTGCCCCATCCATCAATGAAAAATATTGGAGAGCAAGAGGATTAATGACTTCATTGTCAGAAATCCAGCATTAGCTAACAACATTTCAGAAATGACTGTAAAAAATCTCAACTCAACAGATTCAAAATTGGGATGAGTGGAAAGCTTTGTGTAAAACCTGGCAGTTTAAGCAGTAGTATAGCATTTAGCTTGGCAGCGAAAGGGTTAAATAAAAAGTGAGGTTTTCCCCATTTATCTTTTCTTTCTTTTTTTTATTCAAGATTCTTAATAAATCCCTGTATTTAAATTATAAATTATTATAAAACTTTACTCAATATTAGTTCTTGGATTCTCCAGTAAAATTTGTGTTTGTGGACCTGTCACGTTTTTAAAAGTTATTCCTCATATGCATTAGAAAATGTGCATCTGCCTATTCAAACATATACGGCCAGCAGAAAAGCAAATAAAGTCTTACTAAACATTTTATTGACAAAAGTAATTGGCGTTGGACAAAGGCCATCCCTAGAATTAATTTTAAGTAAATAAAATGAGCAAATGTTCACTATGACAAGCATTGCGGTTCAAAGCTTTAAAGCTGGAAAGGAGATTAGGTGTAATAGATATTAAAAAGTTTAGATTGCATTGATGACCTGAATTTGCTTAATCGCGTATAGGAGTGACAAAATGGCTATTTTTAAATAAAATCATGGTGAGTTATAGCTACCTTGTGTGTGGTAAACAGTATTCATTTCACTGCTGTTTGCTTATGCCAAAAAGGAATAATAAAAGACTGATTCAGACGAAATAAATCATACTGTGCACAGTGGGCCAGAAGGCAGTTAAAATTGGACAAGTCTAAAAATGAAATGTTAAAAATTAGGAATTTGAAGCTTGGAGGTGAAAGTAGAGATGTTAAAGCATTGAAAATCATCAATAAATTGTTTGTTAGTCCGTGTTTGGCACCTCTGAAGAGTATCTTTGTATAGGTTAGATAAGAAGTCCATTACTGAGCTGAAATTACGCAGAGCTGCAGTGTATCATTTCCTTGTTTACAGTGCTGTGGTAATGTTTAAACAGTGATACAACTACAAGAATGAATACTTCAGAGGGCGAGTTTCAACTGGTTAATAACTGTTAAACATTTTATTGAGTTTGATAATGGAGGACCTAATGACCTAGCTGTCGATGGGCCCTTAAATCCTACACACTCACTCACTTGATAATGGATATGCAGAGTTAAATGTGACACAAATGTTAGGTATTACATAGTAGATTTTTTATGTTCTAATAGATGTAACTTTTTTCTTTATGACCCTTCTTGTTTTATGCACTGAACGAATAAGTATATCTTACTTAATATATTCTAAAAGTTGCAACCTTAGAATGCATAGCGTATTTTGTCTAACAGCACACTCTGATTTCACATTGCAGGTGGTCATTGCTTTACTTGTCAAGACCTGTACAAGAATTGTTGGCTAATAACCAAAGCAACAAGTCTGTGTACCACTTTATAATTTCTAAAATAGATACTTCTACCTACCATAGGGAAGAGTTTTTTTCACAATTAGAAAAAAAGTGAAATCATTTTGCACCAACTTCAGTTCACAGTGACACAAATCCTATAGAAATGACAACTTTGAACTGAAGTACAGTGATTGTTTAAGAATTTCGACATCACTTAAGTTACAATGAACCAAATACAAGTAAACCTACTCCCTCAGCTCCTCCTTCGCTGAAAAAGACGAACTATTTTCAGAAAGTAACATGAAATTAAAGAGATGGAAGACAGAGAATCTCCGAGAATCTACTAGAACTGAGGAACTTTATTTTGCTGCTCAGTTAATCTAAAAATGTCTCGGAAACTAATGCAGCAAAAGTACTTGAAAATGCACTAAATAGTACCACCAAAGCCACCAAATTATTATCTTAATTTAAGAACTATCCTTCTGAAAATATAAATAAAAACAATAGCAATGAAGCATTCACACTTATAATGGATGTCAAATTCAGCATTAAGGCTTAGAGCAAAGAATAGAAATGCTGATTTATACCCAGCATATAACGAAGTACGGGAGGCTAAGCTCATATATTACCCAAACAAAGAATACATTAATGTCACAGAAATTAGTGCTGAGATAAATTTACAAGGGTTGCTAGACCATACACTTTGACAGATTATTCAAAGTATGGAATCCATTCCAACTGATCTTTTTAAACAGGGTAACTTTAAGTTATTCAGCTTATTCAGCAAATGGGCGTGTGATGGTATTGCAGGTTGTCAAGAATTTAAGCATATACTGATGAAAGTTACCTATCTGATGCAGACATTTTTTTGGTCCCATTTCTTCTGCTTTTGCTATATGGTGAAGGAGATGACAATACAAAAGCTATGTACTTGGAAATCCATGACCATCATCAACAAAATACTGTAGGCCTAACCACATTAAATTCATGCATGAGACAAGTGTTTTAGTGATTTCTTCCATAAAGGAGATAAATGGTACGAGTATATGTGCTTGAAACTGCAAAACTTTTTGTAAAGGAATACCCCTGGTTTTACCTTTCTGATAGTGTCCACAAAGTGCTTATTCATGGATCATCTGTTAAGGAGACACAAGGGACGTAACAAGGATATTAAAAGATTCCAACAGTATCATACAAGAACTAGTTCTCGCTAGAATACGATGAATGAACAACTGAACTATTCGTTGGTATCATTGGATCCTTTAATTTCAAGTTTATGAAAGCTGTGTGAAAAACCAAAGACCTCTCACTGTGAATAAGCATAAAAGTTTCTTTATTTGAGTGAAAGAACTGATTTGCAAGGGGAAGAAGAAGAGGGAGCAAGCGTGGACAATGAACAGCAGCATTTAGACACTAATGAGTAGTACAATAGTTCATAAAATGCATCCATTTATTTGAGGTAACACTAAATAGCAAACTATATTACATTTATGCATTGATATGTGTTTCATACCTGTTAATATTAATTTTAACGTTATTGAGATCAATCGTTCCATAAGAATACTTTTGTCCCATTTTGACTGCCACTGTGCAATGTCATACTCAAATACACAAGGAGACCTCCTCAATCTTGTTCCCTTGTATTATAAGGATAGATTTAGTGTGTTAAATAATGTGCATTTCACAGCTGTGTACTAATGCCAAAATGAATAACAAAAGACTGATTCAGAAGGAAGAACATAATGTAGAGTATTGATGTATGCAGATGGTATGACAGTAGAAAGATACAATGTTCAGAACTTACAGAAGTTGGGTCAAGAAAATTAAATTTAGAATGAACAGAAACAGAATGGGGTTAATGACCTTCAGAAATGGGACAGAAGAAGCAACAAAGCAAATATAGGTTATAGTGGAGAGAAGGTCATTATAACCATTACAAATACTTGAGACTAATGATACAGCACACCCTAATAACCTAGTTGTCAACGGGCCTTTAAACCTCCTCACCCCTCCACTACAATACAACAGAAACACATTCACAATACAGATAACAAGGAAGTGCAGCAATCATCTGATCCATGTACAGCATTCACAATCATCAGAAACTGTCAGTGAAAACTAGTAAGTATCCTCAGTTTCACAATTTTCTTGATCTTGCAATATGCAACAGAAATAACCAGTACAAATACTGGAAATAAATTGAAGTATAAGCAACATCCTCAAAATAGCAATGCATCTCCCAAAAATTCAAGTTGACAATTATTTTGTTGTTTAACGACGCTCTCAATTGCCAGGATCATATCAGCATTACCGGTGTGCCGGAATTTCCTCCCACAGGAGTTATTTTACATGCCAGTAAATCTACTGACATCGAGCTGTCATTTTTAAGCACACTTAAAAAACCGTCGGTCTGGGCCGGATTTGAACCCATGGTCTTGGGATCAGTAGGCCAGCGTCTAACCAACTGAGCCACCCAGACCAATAATCAAGTTGATGATACATCCTGTTTAAAAAAATCCAGAAATCAACTTAATTGCTCAATTTAAATTTAAAATATATTTTTTATGCTAAAACTGTTATATAATGTTTGAGTTAACACTACAGCAGTAAACCAATTAAAATGGAGAAGTTAAATGCATAACATGCTACTAATGGGTAACTGTAGGAGTGAATCAGATTACTTTTGCTCACTTTAATATTTACTTAAAACTATGTAGTTTTGGTAGCATTCACTCCAGTGCTCAGTTGCAAACCTATTACTGGCCAGAACTGCTGCATCACTGTGACGTTAGTGATATTTAGTGTCTTCTGGATGAATCTGTGAAGGTTGGAAGTTCATTAAGTGAACTTCTTTCTTGAAAATGTAGTTTTTTTCCCATACTTTAAATTACAATTGCCTTTGGCTCATTCTAGTAACTGTGTTTCTATTTAAATTCCATGATTATTGTATTAGTGAGCAGCAACTGAATTTTTTCCTGTTTCTTTATGCTTTAGATTATTGGGGTTGGGGGAGGGGAGAAAAGCTATGAAGTGCAAAGAAATGCTTCATATAATTAAAAATAAAAACTGAGAAACCTTGTCAAACAGTATTGTTACTCTTCTATAATAATAAAAAAACTGAAAAACTTGTCTAAGCATCTGTTCAATGTTCTGTACTTTCAAATAAAGCATCATATAAAGGAGGATTGCTAGAGAGTAAATGAGGATTTGTTTTCACAAATGTATCGTTTGTTTCCTTTGGGAAGGGTGGATAATTATTTAACATGTAAAAAGAAATAATCATCCTCTCCTTAAATAACTGAATGTCAGTACACATTGTATTAAGTGTGTTATTTTATTATACAGCATACCATAGGAAGCCCACATAATTTTCCTGGTCTGGATAATGTTGGTCTGGGTGGCTCAGTTGGTTAGACGCTAGCCTATTGTTCCCAAGGTTGTGGATTCAAATCGGTGGTTTTTAAGTGTGCTTTAAACAACAGCTCCATGTTAGTATATTTACTGGCATGTGAAAGAACACCTGCAGGATAAAATTCCGGCACACCGGCAATGCTGATGTGATCCTGGCAATTGATAGCGTTGTTAAACAACAATATATATAGTCTGGATAATGCATATGATGGAAGGCAATGATTACAATTAAAACACTGAAATAATGCTTTTGCTTTATCTTTAGGTGGCATCACAGATGGATAACCTACAATCACTTTTAGGTGTTGTGCTGAAGGTGTTACTTCATGCTTTGGGTTGCAATCAGAGTACATGTGTATTGCAGAACATGTTTGCTACCCAGCGGTCACTTGTATTTAAGGTAAGTATTTGGTTATTTTAATGTGGTTTATTGAACAACCTTTTGATGATGCGTGTTACCAAACCATTTTATTTATTTTTAACAAAGTAAAAACAAAAGATAGCAACATAGAAAATAAAACTAAGATGTTAAACATAGAACATCAACTTCACTAGAATGTTTCTGGAATTCTCCACTAGGAACCGCCACACACTCCCTCCTCAGTGACAGCATCCATGTATTTTCGAGGGAAGGTGACTTGTCGACCTGATCTGGTAGTTTGTGGTAAAGGTGCACAGGGTTGATTGCTAGATGGAGAAGGTGAGGGAATATCCAATGTTGATCCTTCTGATGGTTTTCCATGTTGTGAGAAGAATATTCTTTTAGAATGAAAGCAGGTTTTAATCTGTCGATGCTAATTGTTTGTCTTCCACTTGATGTCTCTATTTCGAAGTGTTTGTAATTGCGAAATAGAACTTGATATGGTCCATCATATGTCGGCTGAAGCGGGGTTCTAACTGCATCATGTCGAATGAAAACGAATTTGCTTGTCATGAGTTCTGGGTGAATGAATATCTTTTTGCTGTCATGATGTTCAATGGGAACTGGCTTTAGGTTCCTCATCTGTTCTTTCAGTTTGAATACGAAGGCTGGAATGTCGATTACTAATTTTTGTTCATTGAGGAATTCTCCTGGTAATCGGATTGTTGAACCGTAGGTCATTTCCGCTGGTGTGGTATCAACTTGTGGAATGACGTACGAGCGAAGACCTAACAAGACTAAAGGCAGCTTCAAAATCCAATCGTCAGACATCTGTGCTTTTAAAGCAGTCTTTAACTGACGATGCCAGCGCTCAATTTTCCCATTTGCTTGAGAATGATATGCTGTAGTTTTGATATGGACAATCCCCAGTGCGCTGATTAGACATTTGAACAATTGAGGTTCGAATTGTCTTCCTCGGTCGGTGGTTATTATTTGTGGCACTCCAAAACAAGATATCCATTTGACATTATGGCAAACGAAACTGTTTCTGCTGTAGTATCTGCTAGTGGAAGTGCTTCCGGCCATCTTGAGAAACAATCAATAATTGTTAGTAAATAGCGATATCCTTGTGATGGAGGTAAGGGTCCCACGATGTCAACATTAATATGATTGAATCTAGAGGTAATTTCTGGATATCGTCCTACTGCACTGTTGGTGTGCTTCCAGACTTTGCTTCGTTGGCACGGTATACATGCTGATGTCCAGTTCCTCAGGTCCTTCTTTAGTGATGGCCAAATGAAGCGTTTTCTGACTAAATTGATAGTAGCTTGAATACCAGGGTGTGCTAGATTGTGCATTGTGTTGAAAATTGTTTGTCGGAGCTGGTGATGTATATATGGTCGAACCATACCTTTTGACATGTCATAAACAAGCTCTTTACCATTTAGTAATATTATTGTTTGAAGTGTGACGTTAAATTCTTGAGGTGTGTGAGCTCTTCGTCACATTGTTGATTCTCTGCAATTTGTTCCATTGTAATAGTTGCAGGAATAGTGATTAAAGCAATTCGTGAACAAGCATCAGCTGCGACATTTTCTTTTCCAGCAGTATAACGTATGTCCATAGTGAATTGTCCAATGAGACTAATTTGCCGGATCTGACGTGGAGACCATTTCTCTGGACGTTGTTTGAACATGAAGGTGAGTGGTTTGTGATCAGTATAGATAAGAAAGTTACATCCTTCTAGCATATACTGAAAGTGCTTTACAGCAGAATAGGCTGCTAGAAGTTCTCTGTCAAGGTTGAATAGTTCTTCTCTATACTTGTAACTTGTAAGTTTCCTGGAGAAGAAAGCTGAAGGTTGTAAGTTATCGTCTTTGATTTGTTTTAGAGATGCACCGATGGCAAAGTCTGATGCATCAACCATTAAAATTAACAGTAAATTTGAGGATGGATGAGCCAGAAGTGCTGAGTTTGCCAGGCTGTCTTTTAGGCGATCAAAAGCCTGTTGGAGACTTTGGGTCCACTCAATCTTTCTGTTATTCTTCTTGGCACCATGAAGAAGGTTCCAAAGCTTGGCTTGTTTGCTCGCCAAGTCTGGGAGTGCTCTTCTATAAAAATTAATGAGGCCAAGAAATCTACGCAGTTCCTTAATTGTAGCAATAGCGGATAGTTGACAATGATGTGTACTCATTCAGGTAGTGGAGTGATTCCTTTTTCAGATATCATATATCCCAGGGATGGTACTTCTGTGGAACTGAAAATACATTTGCTCAAGTTAATTCTAATGTTGAATTTACTCAAGTGCTCAAATAACAAATGAAGGTGTTTCTTGTGCTCTACTTCATCTTGTGATGCTACTAGAATGCCATCTATGTAGCAGTAGACGAACTCGAAGTCTCTCAGTATAGTGTCCATGTATCATTGGAAAGTCTAGGCTGCATTTCTAAGTCTGAATGGAAGACGTAAGAATTCGAACAACCCAAATGGAGTTATCACTGCTGTTTTGGCTATATCATCTGGATGTACAGGTATGTGGTGATAGGCTCTGATGAGATCTAGCTTTGAAAATATTCATTTCCCATCCAGTTGGTTGTTGAAATCTTGAAGATTAGGTATAGGGTATCTGTCTGGCTTGGTGATGTTGTTGAGAGCTCGGTAGTCTCCACAAGGCCTCCAGGAACTTTCTTTGGTACTAAATGGAGGGGACCCGCCCAAGCCCTCTTTGATGGTTGGCAGATTCCCATGTTAATCAGCTGCTGGAACTCTACTTTGGCTGTCCTCAGTTTGTCTGGAGGTAATCGTCGTGCTCGTGTCGCAACCGGATGTCCCTCAGTGATAATGGTATGATAAACAGTTGTATCTTGAATGTTGAAATGAATGTTTTCATGAAGTTAGGAAATCTTTTTAGAATGTCAGCATGTTTATGGTCTGGTGGCATAACTCGAACTGATTCTATGCCTGATGCCTGAATTATTGTGCCAAATGTTGTTGCTGAGGTCATGGAATCAATGAGTCGCCTGTTCTTTAGAACTACTAAAAGATTGTAATAGTGAGTGAAATCTGCTCCAATGATTGGGGATTGTACGTCTGCAACCATAAAGTTCCATGTAAAATTTCACCGTAGACCAAGGTTGAGTCCTAATAAGCACTCTCCATAAGTAATTATACAGGTGCTGTTTGCTGCATAAAGTTTACGTTCTGCTTTCTTGCGACGATCACTATCTGAAGGGGGAATTACTGATATGTCGGCTCCGGTGTTGACTAAATATCTGCACCCACTGTTTCTGTCTGTAAAATATAGGTGGCGAGAAAAGTGGCTTCCATCACCTGCTGCCGCTAGTGTGGAGTGTTTTGAGTTTGACTGCTTTGTAGAATGCTGGGAGGTTGGTGGTTGGTATGAGTATGGACTCTGACATTTCTTTGCTCTATGGCGATATTTAAAGTGATACCAATATAGCGTTCCATGAGGGTTAAAACGCTGGCCTGACCTCGACCTATCTCGTGATCTGCTTCGTGAGGATCGAGATGAAAGTGAGCTACTCCTTGAAGAGTGAGACAATGTTTTTAACCCATTGATGGTCAACGTCAATTCCACGATCTGTGCTTCCAGTCTTGAAATACGATCGTACCGGTATCGTTCATTTTACTGATAACGATGGATGATGGTGACTGCATGTTTTGAGCACATATATTCGATCCTGGTGGGGAAAATTCAATAATTTTATCAGCCATAGTGGCTATGGTGTCAAGACCATCTTTGCTCGTTGCTAATATGGATTGTGCGGTAACAGGAAAACGCTGCATAAATATGAATTTTAAGAAGTCGTCTTTAACCTGCATACCAGTTAAAGTTCGCATCTCTCACAAGAGTTGAGTCTGCCTTTTGTCGCCTAATTCTACCTCTGTTAATACTTTCGTCACTTTCCTATTTTCTGACTCTTCAAATTCCTGAATAAGTTTAGTTTTAAAATCTGTGAACGGCGTGGTAGATAATGGTCGAGTCAAAAAGTTGGAAATTAATTCCATGACATCCGCTTATAACGAGGCAATCACATGGTTAAATTTTGTTGTTTCACTTTTTATATTTAACGTGGTAAATTAAGGTTCGACTTGAAGGAACCATACCTTAATATTTATTTTCCAGATTGGCGGAATCTTCACTGAAACACGTGCAAGTTCCATTTCATTTGATGTTGTGGTTAGCAGCCCTTCAGTGCAGTCGTGGTTGTTGTCCATGTTTTTATTAGGTACTTCACTTTCTCGTTCGGTAATCTAATCACGTCGGAGGTCACCAATTTGGTTATTTTAATGCGGTTTATTGAACAACCTTTTGATGATGCGTGTTACCAAATCATTTTATTTATTTTTAACAAAGTAAAAACAAAAGATAGCAACATAGAAAATAAAACTAAGATGTTAAACATAGAACATCAACTTCACTAGAATGTTTCTGGAATTCTCCACTAGGAACCGCCACAAGTAGTTTTATGTTGACTCATGACAAAGTTTAATGTGCGTACAGGTATCTTGCCATGATATCTCAAACAGTCTCATTCAACCTTTCAACCTCCACATTATTTGATTCAGTTAAATATTGTAACAAATGAAAGCATTTGTTGCTACTCAAACACTAAGTGCTTAGTGCATCACAGACACTACACTTGAGACACTGTGCACACTCTCAGAACAAAACACAGCTGATCCATTGAATGGAAACACAGCTGCGGTGCGGATTCACAACTGACAACTGAGCTGCACTTAGCACTGGCCACTGAGCTCTGCTTAAGGGGGGATCCTACTGAATTTCAAAACTTTTGCAATTGTCATTCAATTTGTATAAGATTTGGTAGCTTAATTATTCTAGCTAAAATAAAGTTAACTATAAAATTTGGGGTAATTTGATTCATAATTTTCCATTTTACAGGATATTTTATACAGATTGTGTAACATCAAAATATCCCATGCGCATGAATTTTTTAGATTTTGCTTTGAAACTTTTTCTTGAGAATTATGACATATGAACAATAATTGGTATTACTTCTAATAAATTACACAATTTTACTCAGTTAAAAAAGTTGTGTATATACCTCATGCTTAATTTTTTAGAATATTAGAATATTTTTTTTTTTAGATTTTGATATCAAAGTTTTCAGTAATTTTCAAAATATTTGAAAATGCATTCCAATTATTAAAAATATGACATTTTGTAAATGTGTACAAATTTTGAAGTTAATTGAAAATTGGTACACTAGTAGCATTTTGAATGTGGAAAAATGCAGTAGTGAGAAAAAGTTAATTTTATTAAACAGCATGCATTCAAGCTGCAATACCTACATATTTCCTTCCTTGACCTTTTTTCTCTCCTATCCAGCAGTTTTGGAAAGCTTCCTATCCTTTTTCTTTTTTTTTTTTTTTTTGCAAGTTTTTTCTTCTCCTTATTTGTTACCATATTTTCTAGTGTTTTCTTCTTTTGTGCTAATCACTTATCCTATGGGTTCTCTCACAAATTTTTCTAGCATAAATTTCCATTTTCAATTTCTTGGCAGGTAAGTGCCCCCATACTGAATTCACCCACAGCATTTGCAACTGCTATATCCGCTTTTGCTTTGGAAACAAACATTTGTTTGGGACATTTGTGCCAAATAAGAGAGTGCAAAGTAGCATTTGAGTTCTGTATCTGACCCTTGCACACCTTTTTGAGTTCATCATTTGCTAATCTCTGATACGAGGGCACTAGCTTCAGAACTATTTGTGGAGTAGTCTGACATTAATTTTTTATGACTCCTTGGTTTAGCTTTATTACAAAAACACCATGAGTCAACACAGACTGGATATCCCATATGTTCTGGGTTTTCATTTGTGGACATGCAGTATGACAGATTTATATAAGTCTGTTGTTTCATCTTGTTTACATGAGGAATATTTGGTGTATTTTAGTTCTGTAGTAAAATGTTAATGCATTTACTGTGCTTTTTTTTTTTTTTTTTAAGGTTGCTATTCCAGGCTTTATCTTTTTAGCTTGGCATTCTTTGACTAAAGTTCTAAAACCTTTGCCCACCCTTGCAGACAAGATACAGGTTCATTAATATGAATCTGTTCTTTATCCTCAATAATGTCAGAATTGGGTAAATGAGTCTCTAATAAGAATTCCAATGTTTCCTCTTGCCTCTTAGTATAATTCCTATCTGACCTCCTTAAATAGCCAGTGCTGCATGGCTTTTTGATAAGATCTTGTGAACTCGAGCTGTAATAGACATTTCATTAATACCTTCACAAGCTCTTCCAAGACTTTCTTTTTGATTTCCTTAATTCTCTATTGTAGTTAGAGCCATTTTATATTCATACCAATTACCTGCTCTTTTTGTATTTGTGAAGCGCTTCCTAACATTAGCTCTTTGTTTAGCAAGTTGCTTATTCCACCAAGAGACTTTTCACTTGCCCCCCTTAATAGTGATTGGGCAACATTCTTCATATGATGATATAAGCTTATTGAGTTGGGTTGCAATATACTTCAATTCACGAGTAGACTCTATTTTTTTGTCAAAATCTTCAATTTCTGACTTTAGGTACTCTGGGTAGGTTAACCAGTCAGCCAGCTGTGGAATTCTGACTTAGGTACTCTGGGTAGGTTAACCAGTGCGGCTGGTCGTCCTAAAGGTCTCACACAGATTGCCTCGGCTGAGATCTTATCTCGTGGGTGTTGAAGAAATAATAACCACAGTTATTATTGTGTAACCTTTTTTATTCCAGTCCACAGTAAATGCTACTCTTCCTACCATATACCCTTTGTTATCGACTTCGTCACTGACTTTTCCTCGCGGTACTGGACGGCGCTGATACTAATGTTACAGGGGTGTTGTAATAATGTCGGAGTGTGTTGTAGAGCTCTCGGTGTGTGTTGTAGGACTCCCGGGGTGTATTACAGGACTGGGCTCGGGGTGTATTGTATGACTGGGGTTTTAAAATGCGTGTTCGCCGGTTTTATAACTTTCCCATTTCCCCTGACTATACCCTTACCTTCTGTCCACGCAGTTTGCAGTGATTGGTGGAAATTCATATTGTACGCGCGGCTTCCGAATTTCCACCTATAGGCATGCCTTGCTGTGGCGGGAGTTCCAGAAGGGGATTCCGCCTCACTGCACATGGCGTCCCTATTAGCCTAACAAAAGGCACAAAAGGATTTTTCGCCTTTTGTTTAGCATTGTCTGCGTCGTCACCTTAATGATGGTTTTACCCTGAGTTGGAGCAAATTCTAGCGGATACACGCCTCTACCTGCCGCACGGAATGATCGGTTGGCGAATATTTTGTTTAAGAATTTGCTTTAGCAATTGATTTGATTTATCCCGCTACAAATGCCCCGCTATGAAGAAATCAGTTACCACCATCGGTAGGAATTGATTTGTTCAGAGCTCGTCTCCCACTGAACTTTAAAAATTTTCTTTCTTTTCTCTTTTTACATTTTCCGGGTTGTCGGCGAGTCAGTGTTTTTTTTTTTTTATCATACGATGGCGCAATGGGTATATGGTTCGATACTTGAGTATTCCCTTTTTTTTTTACATATTTTACATACTGAACATATTATACAGGTTACCCTTTTGAATGACATCTTTTGAATACACATATACACATACATAAATAGCCCTTCGAATTTTACATCTTTCATGTGACATATACTCACGTGGAATACACATATATATATAAATAACAGATTACCCTTTTGAATGACATATTTTGAATACACATATACACATACATAAATAGCCCTTCGAATTTTTACGTATTTCATGTGAAACATACTTACATGGAATACACATATATATAAATAGTCATTTGAATTTTATACATACTTTACATGAATGACCTGTACAATTGGCGTACATATTTCATACGCAAGTGACCTGGATTTTTTTTTTTTTTTTTAAACTATCACTTCCTTGACACTTTTACTTCGGTTCACATCTTTAGGTCTTTTCACATGGCATTGGCTACATGTCCTTGGTATTTGAAGATTTCGGAAATTAAGGTCTGTGTGAACCAACTGTGTGTTAGTATATGAATTACCGTTATCACGTCACCAGAGTTGTCATTCATTTATTCTTATTGCTGGCAATATTTCAGTATACTAGTTCTGACGAAAGTAGGCAATTCTATTATTACAATTCATTTTGAATTCCTTTCGCCAAACAGCCTATCTGAGAGGCCTCGCTTTCCAGTGTCACGTGATTGCGTCATATTTACAGGATCTACTATTTACAATTTACTAATTACTACGTTTAATGCAATCTTCCACCTTACCCGTGAGATATAAATTTTGTTTAAAATTATTTATTTAGTGCATTTCCTTGCTCCACATGCGATTTGGTTTTTATTTTCTATTCCCTGAAGGGTCTTAGCAGTGAAAGGTGGTAACGGCCCAGGTTCTTATGGCTTTTTATTTCCCTTATTTCAAATGCAAGTGGCCCGAATTGGTTCACAATCTCACACGGACCTCTCCAGAGTTCTTCCACTTTAGCATTTCTTCTGTCCAGTGCGGAGGATATGGGGTGCCGTCTTACCAGCACCTTTTCTCCTACTTTTGGCGACCATTTTCGGCGGTGGCGTTTCGCCTTTCGCTTTCGTTCTTCCGCCCGCCTTTTAATTCTAAGGAACGCTTTTTGTATCCTCTCGTGTTCCTCTTCAGCGTCTCCGATTTCTAGTGCCCCTGGGATGTGCCTTATAATGGGTTCGGGTTCGGTTCCCAGTTGTAATGTCGTCGGGGGATATCCGGTGACAGCGTTCGGCGCATCATTAAAAATATGCTCGATGTATGAGCAGTATGTCGGCCAAGAAGTATGTTTACGGGCGCACAGGATACGCAGGAATATAGATAAATCCTTCATCACTCTTTCGCATGGGTTACTCTGGGGATGGTACAAGGTCGAGTTATAAATTTTAATTCCTGCCTCATGCAGTTTATTCACAAAAGCTTTCCCTTTATGTACCGACGCGTTGTCTGCCAACACTGCATCTATTTTCCCATACTTCGGTATGTAATCGTTTACTATTTTGTCCGCGCATATGGTGCTGGACAGTTTTTTAATTGGATATATCTTTACGAATTTCGTGAAGATATCGATCATCACGAACACGTGCTTTAGTCCTCCTCTACCTTGTGGTAGAGGCCCATGGCTATCGACAGCCACCAACGCACCAGGTTTTTCGCGCAGTATTGGTTGCAGCGGAGCGTCATATCTCACATTTAGCGGTTTATTTTTCTGGCATACGTCACACGCCGCTATCACCTTCCTCGCCTTGTGTTGCAGCCTAGGGATGTAGCATCTTTCTTGTATCGCGAGGCTAGTTCTTTCACTTCCGGCATGAATCATCGCATTGTGGTAGGATTTAATGACCAACGTCTCCATGCACGTCGGGACGTATACCGTCCATCTCGGCTTGTTTCTGCCTTGACGCTTATAGATGACGTCATCTTTGATTCCCAATGATCCAACTGTGTCGCGTTCAATCTTCGGTAGTTTCATTCGTATTTTCACTAGCCTGGGGTCTGTTTTCTGCAGGTCACTTATTTTCTTCATCTTAGCTGTTAATTCTTTGTTTACTGAGAGGTCCATGCGCATTATGGTTACTTCCCTCTGCCGGTCCATTGACCGTTCCGGTATGTTTCTACCTGCCGGGGTCCTTGACAAAAGGTCGCTAAATATGTTTTCGCTCCCCGGTATGTGTTTCACTTCAACATCGTATGATGTTATTTCGTGTATATAGCGAGAAATCTTTGTGCTCGTCAGTTTACAGTTTTGAATGAAAGATAGGCTCACATGGTCCGAGTATATTATTATGCGTTTATTGTAAATGTAATGTCTGAATTTTTGTAATGCGTAATAGATGGCCGCGATTTCCTTCTCCGTGATGCAACTTATTGCTTCAACCTTGGTCAAGCCCTTGGAGCATGTCGCGATGACGTGTCGGTCCCCATTCTCGTCTCGCTGTGTCAGGACGCTAGCGAATGCGACATTAGATGCATCACAGTAAATTTCGAACGCCAAATTCATGTCGGGCGTCTCCAATAATATTGACCGTCCGAAGAGTTCTTTCACCTTTTCGAACGCCTGTTGTTCGACGTCGGTCTATTTCCACGTGAGGTCCTTCTTTAATAATGCCCTAAGCGGAGCAACTTCCTTCGCATAATTGCAGGTGAAACGGGCTTGGTATTGTAACATTCCGAGGATCCGCTTCAACTGTTTGGGATTTCGAGGAGACGGTATGTTTTTTATCGCCTCTATCCTGGCCGGGTCCGCTGATAGTCCTTCACTCGAAACCACGTACCCTAGGAATTTTACTTGGGATGCAAAGGATTCAGTCTTCTCTAGGTTTACGGTCATCCCGCATTCCCTTAACCTCTTTAGCACCATTCCGATGTGATGTAAGTGTTCATCTACATTTGTATCGTGTATGAGGCAATCGTCGATGTATTGTGCCATAAATGGTTCGTACTTTTCCCCGAATATCTTATCCATCGCCCTGAGAAACGCTCCATTGCTGGTTCGTACTCCGAACGGACATCTCCGGAATTGCAAAACTCTACCTTTATGAGTGAAAGCCATATATTTTCGCGACTGTTCGTCCAATTCTATTTGAAGATAGGAGCTGCTTAGATCTAAGCTAGTGAACCATTTCTTGTTCCCGATGCTTGCTAGAATTTTATCTATTGGTTCGGATCTGTAATTGTCGGGCGTAATGTGTTTATTTAGTCGTCTGGCGTCTATAGTGATACGTACGTCACCATTTTGTTTCTTCACTATGCATAGCGGGTTGAGGTATGGCGAGTTGGAAGGCTCTATGATCCCTTCCTCCAGCATCTTCTTTATTGCCTTATCTACTCCTGCCTGTAAATCCATAGGGATCGTTCTGCTCTTATATCTAAATGGTTCTAAGTCTTTTACTTCACAGTTGTATTTAAACACGTTACATAAACCTGTTCTATCCTCGAACACTTCCATATTATCTAATAGTATTTCAAACAAGGCATCTCTTTTCTCTTCATCCAACGCAGTGACGTTTCTGGCTACCCGGCCTATCCTGGCCAACAAACTGGTTTCCAGGTCAAATACCTCGTATTCCGGCTGTCCACTAATTGCCTGTACATTACCGTCTGCCCATTCATTTCGAGCTCGTATTTCCTGCACTCGCATGCTATACTGTTTAAACACCTGTTCCTCGAACGGATTTTTGCGAGAATAACTTTCACTTTCGTGTTTATCATTATCATCATCATCATCATCATCATCATCATCAACTATCCATAGCTCTTCATTTCCCTTTTCGTACTCGTTATTCCCATCGGATTTATTCTTCATGGATATTCTTTCTACAAAGAATTCTGCATTTTGTATATTTTCTCCGTCTCCGAAACTCTCTGTATCATCTCTTGTCATTTGCGTGAATGGAACTGAAAAGCTCTTTTCTTGGGCGGTGATCTGCATCCTTTGATGTCCGAAGTCTATGTTTGCCCGCGTGGCCATTAAGAAATCTGACCCAATAATTAATTCCGTCGACAACCTTGGCACAATTAGCGCAATAATATCCAACTTCACCCCTTTAATTTCGGTCTCTATCAATACTTGTTGAGTTATTCTCGTTTTGCTTCTACCGATGGCCAATACACAGTATACATTAGAGACAGGTAGAGTTTGTAGTTTCAGCCCACGCGATTTCAAACTGTTAAATAATTCCTGACTGCAGACTGTCACATTAGACCCGGTATCCACTATTGCGTGACAATCCATTCCTCCTATCGTAACTGCGATCCTAGGCGCCTCCACAATGTCACACATTCTATTTTTAGTTAAATTCCTTTTAGCTTCGGGATGCTCTGCGCTGTCCTTATTGTCATTTGATAGACCCATATCATTCTCCTTTTTATTTCTGTTAATTTCATCATCATTCGGGGCGCATATCGGAGAATTTATGTCCCCGTTTATTAGTTTAAAGAACTCCGGTCAGCTTCTTGGGTACATTTTACGGGAGCCTTGAATCTTACGTCCTGGAATGAGCCTGTATCGTGCCATTGTTCCCTTTCCCTCGAGGTCAACGGACTTTCACTCTCATATCGTCGGTCTGGTTGGTAGGCGTTGCCTGCGTCTGGACGAACGTCGTTCCGTCGGTTCTGCCATCTTGTTGGTTGCCTGTCATTGTTATGGTTCCACCGATAACGCATGAAATGCATTCTCCCCTCATTGGTGTGGTTCACTTGGGCATGGTGGTTCGGACCGTCGTATCGGCGATTTCCTCCGCCGAACGGATGTCGGGGCCTTTCGTCATGGCGCCGGTCACCTGTATTGTAGGGCTGGTGTCGTCTGTTCGGGTAATTGGGGGCAGTTCGTGCCCCGCTCCCACTGAGATGCTGCCTCTGAGTGTTAGGTGCGCGCTCTGTTCTCTCCCCTTGGAAGGCGGTTAGCAACTCAATCGCGTCATTGAGGTGGCGGAGTTTGGCAACAATTAAATGATTTCTAATGTGCTCGGGGAAGTGCGACGCCATGAGGGTTATAAATTCCTCCTCTCTGATTGGTGGGTCTAATAGCTTGGCCTCTTGTGCAAGCTTAAGGAAATAGTCCACCATGCTCTCCCCACTATGACTATTATATCTGCCATTGTTTACCCTTATTCTTACGTTACACTGTTTCTGGGTGCTCCAGTATCTGGCAAGGAAGGCCATTTTAAATTGCTCATAAGGGACTCGGTCGCCCAGTGTGAGCCTAAACCAATTCAGGCATTTCCCCACTAAACCCTTTTTAATGACCATTAACTTGAACTGGTCGGGGACAGACTTCATCTCAAAATATGTTTCTAGGTCTAAAATATATTCTTGGGCGTTGTCATGGGTGTCATCAAACGATGGGATAGCTATCTCGTTTAAAAACTGAAAACGCATGTTTTGCATGTAGTTTGCACTTTCATACGGAACATTTATATCGCTCTCACGTGGCACTGTTAGCGGCGTCCCTCTTACATTGCTATGGCTGTTATTTGATTCTGCATGTGAGATGGCTGTGCGTGCACTGGTGTGAATTGGTTCATTTATTACAGAGGCCCGCTGTATTTGCGTCCTCATATCAGCAATGTCACGTGCAGTTTCAGTAATCTTGTCACTATGGGAGCTCTGGGCTTCGGACATGTGCGCCAGCATTTCCGCCATATTGCTTTTTACTGACTCTATTTCCCTAACCATGTCATTCCTGATTAATTCTAGATCTTTATCTATCTTGTTCTCCATTGATATGCAATTTCTCCTCAGCCCATCACTCACGTATTTTCTTATATCTAGGTTATCTAATTGAAGAGCTTCCACTTTCTCTGTTAAATGTTCTATTTCTGCCTGCGTACCTTTTAGTTCAGCCCTGATTAAGAGGAAATCTTCCTGCATCTGATTTTGACCTATTCTAATGTCTTCCAGTACCTCCTGTTGCTGCGCTAATTTATTTTGTATCTTTACGTCTAATTCCCTATTGCTATTTTCTATTTCCCTCTTAATTTCTTTATTACTATTCGATATTTCCTCTCTATTGGCCTGCAGTTCCCCTTTAAGTCCATTAATATTTTCAGCTAATTGCCTAAGCAGTCCCGTTACATCTACCTGACTTGGGTTGTTCCTTTCACTTTCATACATAATGGGCCCTTCTGCGGACATCTGATTCTCGCATTCCATACTAATGGGTTTCTCGTAATTCTTCCCGCTTCTCAAAGTCATAAAAAAGTCATAAACTGTTTAACTCTATCCTATCAGCTGTTTATTTTAAATCCCTCTTATGGAAGCCCTTCGTCTTTAATTCTATATTTACAATATTTCTTTTTAACCCTGTAAGAAAATATCTAGATGTAATTTTCCTACACACTTTCACTTAAAGTTTTTATTTTGTTTTTGACTTACTGCGGCGCCTTCTGCAAGTTCTGGAGGTTCTGGACGTTCTGGAAGCTCTGGAAGTTTTGAACGTTCTCGCTTCTGTTGTGTGGTGTGTTCCTGATGTGGTGTCTTCCTTCACGCTTGTTGGCGTTGGTGTCCGTAGCTGCTGGTTGTGGTTCCTTCGAGCCCCACGTTGAATGGTGTCATTTGCGGCTGGTCGTCCTAAAGGTCTCACACAGATTGCCTCGGCTGAGATCTTATCTCGTGGGTGTTGAAGAAATAATAACCACAGTTATTATTGTGTAACCTTTTTTATTCCAGTCCACAGTAAATGCTACTCTTCCTACCATATACCCTTTGTTATCGACTTCGTCACTGACTTTTCCTCGCGGTACTGGACGGCGCTGATACTAATGTTACAGGGGTGTTGTAATAATGTCGGAGTGTGTTGTAGAGCTCTCGGTGTGTGTTGTAGGACTCCCGGGGTGTATTACAGGACTGGGCTCGGGGTGTATTGTATGACTGGGGTTTTAAAATGCGTGTTCGCCGGTTTTATAACTTTCCCATTTCCCCTGACTATACCCTTACCTTCTGTCCACGCAGTTTGCAGTGATTGGTGGAAATTCATATTGTACGCGCGGCTTCCGAATTTCCACCTATAGGCATGCCTTGCTGTGGCGGGAGTTCCAGAAGGGGATTCCGCCTCACTGCACATGGCGTCCCTATTAGCCTAACAAAAGGCACAAAAGGATTTTTCGCCTTTTGTTTAGCATTGTCTGCGTCGTCACCTTAATGATGGTTTTACCCTGAGTTGGAGCAAATTCTAGCGGATACACGCCTCTACCTGCCGCACGGAATGATCGGTTGGCGAATATTTTGTTTAAGAATTTGCTTTAGCAATTGATTTGATTTATCCCGCTACACCAGTCAGCCAGCTGTGGAATTCTGACTTCATATTTATCAGTATGTTCCACCTCTATTTCAAATCTTAGATTGGATACATACCAATTATTAATTATATTACTAGCTAAAGGACTGGCCAAGGTTAAATCTAAAACCTCCTGCCACCTAGTATTAACTAAAGTAGGTTTGTTCCCTCTATTCTTAATGTCAATACTATTATTTAACAAATATTCTAAGAGAGACACATTTTTGGTATTGATTATCTTTACTTCCCTATACTGTGTGGTGTGCATTGCCATCACAATAGATAACAAAATATTTGGATCTTCTTTTGCAGTGTTTAACAAGCTCTCTAACTAAAGGAGGAGGTATACAGTCCAAGTCACTTGGGAAGTAGGCCGAGCTAATCATTACATCTTGACTACCCCCACATGTTGGTATCTCTACCGCTGCTGTAGCTATATCTCTAAAGATAAATTCTGAAATAGGGAGAAATTTAATACTTTTACTAAAAGAAACTGCAGCCCTGGGAATTTCATGATCAGTACTGTATAATATCTTACATGTGGCTGTTGGGAGTCCCTTAACTTGGGTCTTATAGACCCATGGCTCCTGTATAATGGCTATATCTAGGTGTTCCCGAACCAAACTCCAGCTAAGCACTGCAAGGCTGCTTTGGAATGCTGGAGGTCTATCTGGACACACCTGATATTCCTATGTTTACTTACTGGCATAAGTAAATAGCATGGGGCTATTTAGCCCTTTGATGCTTCTTGCCACTTCTTTTGCTTCTCTTCTTCTGCTCTTTAGGGCATAAGGTCTTTTGAGTAGTGGATACAGCTTTACTGGTTGTAGGCTTTTTCAGCTATAGCCTCTGTTTCAGGTTTCTTTGTCTTCCAGGATACCCAACTTGGGCGTTTCTTCTGTTGATGACGGAGCCTTTGTTACAGAAGCCCAAGAGGTGCTTCCTGAAGGCTTTCCAGTCTGTCTCTTCTGAGGAGCACCCTTAGTCAAGACCACTGGACTCATTCAGTAGTTTTCCCTTTGGCCTAAGCTGCACTTGGCCAGATTTGAAATTTATCCTGAATGCCTTCTTTTTCAGTTTCTCAGCTGAAAGATGGTCTATAGAAAAGGTGAGCTGAATGGCGTTCCCCTCAGTAGCCCTTCTAGGGACTCTCCATTCCTTAACCTTAAGTTCTTCATTTTGTGCAGTGATGAAGTTCAGGATTTTCTCTGTGGTATCCTTCAAGCTGTTGTGGAAGTAGCCAACCAAGACCATAGTGCAAGGAATTAGAATTTCCTCCATGGCCTTCAGGTTAGCCCCCTCCCGTGGCTTAAGTCCTCCTGCAATTGGTAAAGCCACTTAGCAGTGTCTTCTCCATCATAGGCAAGAACCAGCCATGGTTTGAAACTGCAGTTGTGAAACTTGGGTTTTAGGTCTCCTTCCTTCTGTACCAAAATTTTATTTAAGATTGAATCTTGAACAACTTGCAACTGTTCCATGGTTGGCATGGTGTGAGGAAAGTTGGCAGCTAGTATAACCACACGAAAACAACTAGCCATCTGCTTGTATGTCCGTGCAGGGGGAGCTGTAGAGTCTGAAGGCAGCTCCACTTCTTCTACACTGTGGCCATGTTTCAATAGCCACTTGCAGTGCTTTCTTGCTGCTCCTCCCAGTTTTTATCTTTTGGTGTTTGAGCTGGATCTTTTCCAAAGACTCCTCTAAACCCAGAGACATTTCCTTCTCCTGTGATTTTTCTTTATTTTCACCAGTTAGCTCTTTGGATTGGCCTTTTAGCAGCTCCTCTTCCATAATCTCTGTTGGCATGTTGAGGCAATGGTTGTGCCTCTTAAGTTTGATACAAATGAGGACACATCCCCTTTTTCTAATGGTCTTGGTTCAATTTTGTCCCACGTGAAGTTTGGGAATTATCTCTCTCACCTGCAGTTTTCCAAGCTGCAGGAAGGCTGAATTGAAACTGGAGGGCTCCTGGGAAAAAAAATTATTTTCTTGTTTAACGATGCTGTCAATTGCCAGGATCACATCAGCGTCGCCGGTGTGCCAGAATTTTGTCCCGCAGGAGTTCTTTTACATGCCAGTAAATCTACTGACATGGAGCTGTCGTTTTTAAGCACACTTAAAAACCATTGGCCTGGGCTGGGTTTGAACCCGCGACCTTGGGATCCGTAGGCCAGCGTCTAACCAACTGAGCCACCCAGACCGACAGAGGGCTCCTGGTATCCGGGGTTTGCACATTAGTGACCAAGCTCCCCCTTGGCCATGCAGCCATTGGCATATGCTGTTCCACTTTGGCTTGGGTTTTGCATACTAAAGACCAAACTTCCCTTTGGCCATGCAGCCCTCGGCATATGCAACCCACTTTGACTTGAGTTCACCAGAGCCTCTTAAGCCAGTTTCCAGAGTTCCTGATAGGCCTTCATGGTTGCTGTAGTGGCCCCAGGGCACACCGAAGTCCCCACTGAACTTCACCCTATCAGGCAATCCCCTACTCCCCATTGCCCACCCCTTGGGATGAGGATCACAGAGGTCCACAGATCTTGAGGGGTTTGCCATTCTTCTTCACTAGGATTGCAAGGGGAGCATGAGGGCCATCAGACTCTGATGATTCCCTTGGATCTCATGTCTTCCAGCATGTTCGGCACCTCTGCTTGCTTTACCACAGGTATATGTCTAGGTGGTTGCCAGATAGGTTGGAACTCTCCAATATTGACTTGATGGTGCACTGTGTTGGTGCGGCCATAATCACTGTTCCCTCAGCCGAAGACAAATGGTATTGTCTAAGCAGAAGCCAAACCTACAACTGTACAGCAGATAAAGCAAATATTTCACTCCAGCATGGCAGATGTTTGTGGTGGTGACTCTTCTTAGTTTTATATTTGTGAGAGGGTAATAAGTTTATATACTTGTGAGTAAGTGAGAAGTGAGAACTTACAATCAATTACATGTGAGCGCAGATTTGTGCATTAAAGCATGGCTTTTATTATACAAAAAATATTTAAAAGTTTAAATTGTGTTGTATACTACTCCTGAATACATAATATATGACCACTTTACCAGCTACCATTGCACATATTCACTTACTGTGCTGTTACCTGTACATGTGTTTTTCTCAACCTTGTAAGGTTGATTATACTTAACCTCTTCAGGGATATGGACGTGAAATCATGTCCATTTAAAATGACGGACGAGCGATATGGACGTGTATACACGTCCTGTGCGCTTGTGCATTTAACCCTTATTTATCCACTATCTAACTCAACTTATCTTAATTTTCCCCCATTATGAAACATTTAATTAAATTCTATATGCTTTACTGGCTTACCTTTATATGTTCCTTCTGCAGTGATATGCCTCAAAACAGGGATAAACACACAAGGGCACATCTCCACATTCGCCACAGATCATCCCAGTTTCCTTACGGATTCCCTTCTTGCGGCACACGAAACACCTTCGAGATGGGCGGGACTTCTTTGCTGTTGACGGTATCCTTTTAGGATAATGTTTTCCTTGAAGTCTGAGGGGTGCAGGGGTTTTGGATTTTCTACCCCCAGTATGAAGAGGCCTCTCAACCTGGTATTGTTCAATTAGGCTGCGAGCTATTGATAGTCGAAAGTCCAGGTAGGTCATTGTCTTGTGTGGGTTTAGAGCTCTCCAAATTACCAAACTATTGTATATGGTTATATCCAGCTGGTGCAAAAATACCTTTTTATACCATTTCACTGTTTTTCGTAAAGAGGGATATGCTTGCAATACCTGATCTACTAGATCGACACCGCCCATGTGCATATTGTATTCCTGGATAACGTCAGGCTTGAAAATGCACATTTTGGTATGGGCATCTGTTTTTCCAGTGTCAATCATCAAAATCTTAGAGCTGCAATTGGATAATGCCGTAACTACCCTCCTGTCCTCCCAGGCAAGGTAGGTCAAAGGTGGGAGCTGACGCACCTCCATTTCCCCTCTCCTTAGAGCCTTCGTATTCACATCTTTTGGCAAACCAATACGATTTGAACGTACTGTTCCAATTGCATTAGTCTTTCTTTTGTGTAAGGCCATGAATAATTTAGGAGAGCTGTACCAGTTATCTAAGTACACAGTCCTACCCTGATCAAGCACAGGTTCCATTAGGTGCATTACTATGGAGCCAGATAAGCCCAAATCTTTGTCTCCAGTATTGTCAGTCCCTTGACCAGTGTAAATGCAGCTATTGTAAAGATATCCCGTTTTACTTTCACAAACATCAAAACTCTTTATGCCAAATCTAGCCCTTTTTGTTTTGATGTATTGCTTCCAACCTAAGTGGCCCTTCCAAAGCATTAGGCTTTCATCAACAGTGACCTTTTCACCAGGCACATAATTTTCTTTAAATTTTGAAATAATATAATCGAAAACAGGCCTAATTTTGTGGAGTTTGTCATTTACATTCTCTGTGCAGGTGAAATGAAGGAACTGCAAAATTGACGTAAACCTGTTATTTGACATGCATTTTCCAAAAAAAGGAGTAGCTAGCATGTCATCTGTGGACCAATACATGTATAATGCAGGTTTACGAATAACACCCATAAGTATAATTAGACCAATTAGCCTGTAAATCTCATTGAGTGTTACTTCTGTCCACCTTTGAATTCTGCTCTTAGGCCCTAATTTACCTTTAGAGAGCAGGTCTTCCTTCACCTTACTCGCATATACATTTGTTTTTGAAACAATGAGAAACACTAAGTCGGTAGTAAAAAATTTTGTAAAAATGTCAATTGGTTGGCTGTCAGAAGTCAGCTGAGCCTGGGATTGAACACCAGACCCTGTGCTCGTGAAGATGTGCCTGTTTGTATTGGAATTGTTTTCAGCACTCCATAATGCTGACTCTTCACGAACACCTGAAGGAAGTTGGTCACGTTCTTCCTCACTGCTACTTGTACCTATATCCTCCACACCCCCCTCAAATTCGGAAAATTCGCCATCGATATCCAAATCGCTGTCACACAGCAAGAAGTCCTCCACATTATCGTGTGTAATTTCAGAAGCCCTTACACTTCCACCACTCGCTAACCTTTGTGCAACACTGCTTGTTGATGCCATGTTTTAGCTCTGAGATGTAACACTCAATAGCTTCTCACTTCAGCTACAAGCAGGAAAGTATACGTATGCATTTCAAGAAAGAAACAAACGGAGCCTGTAAGCTATATCCAAGTTACGAAACACGTGTAAGGAAAAATTGCAAACCTGCTTTATTCTGATGACTCATAAACCACGCATACAGTAGTGTTCTATTTCACATTGTGCTGTGATTTGCTGACGCATAGCTAACACATACAATGGGTCCACTACTGTTTCTTTCCGAGATGCGTTCGACAAAGCAAAGTTAACTTTTTACCACAGTGAAACAAATAGTGCCATTTCAACGATTTGTAAATCCAACTCAACATTGCTGATGATGTACATGTATACTGCATATAATGAGTTTTATACCAGTTTTTGTTTCATTAAAATAACTTAAAATTTACGCAAAATACAGCTGTGTATTTAGGAAGCACTTTTAGCGCATTTAACAATTTAAATGCCCTGCACTGGATATTGGGTATCCGTTCTCGGCCTGCAGAGCTTTTAAATGGCTGTCGCTCAAGAGGTTAAGGGTATTAACTGTGCAGCATTAGGTGGCAAATATAGTGCAGTATTTTATGCCAACCAACTTACTGTTGGTTCCTTAAATACACAAGTCGAATCGCTTTGGGAATTTAATGTCATATGGCAAGTTGCCATGGTAGCTCAGTGGTTAGAGTAGCCGCACAGTAAGCAGATCTGTGGTTCAAATTCCGGTTATGGCATTGAATCTTCAGCACTGATTCTACCTCTCATAGTATGGTATATTTAATCCTAGAATATAAAGTATAAATAAACACAAATAGATGGGTAATATTTTATTTATTAAGATTGCCCATAAGAGTGAGAAAAATGACATGAAAAGTATTAAAGACGGAGTTATAACTGAAACTAGAAAAGAAGATAAAAGGCAAGAAATTGTGGATTTAAGAGCAATAAATAATTAAGTAGATGGGAAAATAAGAAGAGAGGAAAAGGAAAAATTGATAAGATGGAGGATATAATGGATCAGCTTAATGAAATTGGAAATGATAATAGGATTGTTATTACACAAAAAGACAGTATTTTGTTGCTGTTTCAAGCTCGCTCTCTCTCTCTCTCTCTCTTATTTGTTGTTTACCCTCCCCTTATTTAGGACTTATACCCCCTCGGTCTTACAAGCTAGTGCCTAGGGTTCAGACACCTGTTGGGGAGCACAGGAACCTATGGACCAGACAGAATGAAGACCTGGAAGCAGGTGGTCAGCCAAGCACCAGATAAGAGGATTATATGAAATGCAGGCAAAATCAATGATTAGAAAGGTGACAATGGAGCAGTTGGAGAAATGAGTGGCGGGGGAAACTGGAAAACCTGGAGAAAACTCGCCCTGACACCACTTCGTCCACCACAAATACCACATGCAGGTCCCTAGGATTGAACTCGGGCCACCTAGGTGGTAGGCAAATGCTCTAACCACTGGGCCACGGCACTGCCATTTGCTTCAAGCACTGCAAGTAACAATTGAGAAAGTGGAAATTTAACCTAAAATTTGACAAGAAGTTAGTGAAAGGAATTTAGAAGCCGGAAAAGCTTTTCCACAGGTTGTAGTTGTGCCTGTGGCTACAACAAGAAATGTGCAAACTCAAAATGCCATAGAAATGAAAAACTTACTATATTTTATCATCTTTTTCAAACATGGATGTAAAAGAGTTACATTAAACAGTCACTGCAAATTTAAATGCAGTGGAAGAAAAGATAAGAATCAGGAATTTAAGATAGCTGATGGAAGTATTACAAGGAGTATTATTGCATAATTGAAATAGAAACTGCCAAGGATATGGAAAAAGTAATAGCAAAAACATACAAGATAAAAGCTTGAAACCAAGAAAAAGGAATCCTTTGGTTATGATGTATGAGGTATTGGAGGGAATGAAAGAAGTAATTTTAAGTTAAAATTCAAAACAGGTCCAGGAAAGAGCTACAGACCATCACCTGACTGAGGTCACAGGAAAAATGTTGAGGAATATGTTGGAAAGAGGTAGGACTTATGTTGCATTTCAGGCAATAACAGTTAAGAATTATTTTTCAGTAGCTAAATGCTCAAAGTGTTTTGATTATGGACACATGGAAATTTCTACCACAGAGACTTCACATGGCCGAAGTTACAGGAAAAATATGGAGGAATATGGTGAAGGGAAGTAGGATTTATATTGGATTTCAGATGATAACTGTTAAGAATTACTTTTCAGTGGCTAAATGCTTGAAGTGCTTGATTATGGACATGTGGCCAAATTCTGCCACAGAGATAAAATAATATGCAGAGAAGTAGAGCATGGAAGAAAAGATTGCTAAAAGAGGAACAAATAATGTGCATACCATGCAATAGAAGGAAGAAAATTATGGAGGAAAGATAAGAGACCTACATATAAACTGATGCTATGAGCATCATTAGATAAGTATTAAGACACAGAATATTGGCTACCCTTAGAGAAAATATTGTTGGTGGGTCGAAATAGCTGACTCATTAGAATTGCAGTGGTAGCAGGCACAGTTTTGTTTCTTCACTTATTCTCCCTCATTTTATGTTTAAATCGTGGAAAGTGTAAATGTTCTTGCAAGTGTAATGATGATTCAGAGAGACCATTTTCATGTGATGATTTTGTACAAATTCAAATGTGGCTTAAATGAAGCACAGTTACTTTAGTATTTGAGAGGGTTTCCGGGGACCTTTCTCCTTCATGTGCTACTGTATCCCATTTGTTTGGAGAGTTTAAGGGGAGCTGTCAGTCTCTTAAAGACAAAGAGAATAGTGGCAGACCAACAATAGTAGTGACTGAGAAAAACATCACCTCTGTGGAAACAATGATTAGGGAAGATTCTAGACTAACCTACAGGGACGTTGAGGTGACATTAAGGGTTAGTTCGTTGAGTATTTTGACCATTCTTCATGAGCACCTTTGTGTAAAAAAAAGATTTCTTGATGATGAGTTCCCCATAATTTGTCTGTAGCACATAAGCTCAACAGGTGCTAAGAAATGCTTCACAAATTCAACTGTGGAACCTCTCACCATGTTTCATATATTGTTATAGATGACAAAATTGGCTCTATGAATTTGACTCAAACAAAATGCCGGTCCTCCATTTCAATGTTCCCAGATGACCAACTACCTGTCAAAGTTAAGAGATTCAGGAGCGCAAGAAAAAAAACAGTTGCTACTTTCTTCTTCAGAAGTACTCACATGGTAACCATTAGGATTGAAAATCAGAGAGCTGTTACTTTCAATTGGTATACAGAGGTTTGCCTCCCAAAAGTGTTTCGGAAAATACAAGAAAAGTGTCCAAAGACAGACTAAAGGTCATTTTGTTGCATTATGGTAATCATCACCTCACACCACTAATGTGGCAATGGAGCTTCTGCAAGAAACTGAGGCAAAATTATTGGCACATCCACCTTAAAGTGGTTACCTAGCATTATGCAATTTCTTCCCGTTCCCTATTGTGAAGAATTGATTTTGAGGTCACCAATTTTCAGTCCCAAAGAAGTAGTTTCAGCATACGAAGAGGAGTTATCTGCAATGCTAAAAGCCTAACGGTGTGGATGTTTCCAGAACTGGTTCTAGAAGATGGAATGCTGAATATAGTGTCTGGGAGAATACTTTGAGAAACAGTGGTAAAACGTTTCTATGAATATTAAATTTTTGTCGTCTCAATATATATCTAGCTACCCTCGTAGAAAGATTATTAGAGAGGATTGATTATGGATAATAACTACAGAAAGGCACAAGAATCAACATGGAAAAATAAAAATAAATGCTTCCAGTAGGACAAAAAGGAATTTAAAAAGAGTAATTGAAGATAAATTAAGAAAACAAACATTGGACAAAATTCTGGAAAAACAGAAAGGTAATGGTATGTTAGAAGAAACTATATAAAGGGAAACAATTACTAAGCCCAAGTACATAAATCAAATAATGACACAACTTTAGAGAATAATAGTAACATAGATACACAAAAGGAAATTTTTGTGAAGAAAATACAGGTTGATTGTGGGGCTAAGCTTATAGATAATAATAGTTTAGAAAAGGACATAGATAATAAAAATACAAGAACAGAAAAAGAGGGAGATCTATATTACAAAAGTACACTTGAAAATATTTGTAAAAAGAGAGATTAAAATGCCTGGAATAATACCTAAGGAAATAAAAATATCAACATGAAAGGAAATGTTAATATAAAAAATAAGTGATGAATATGTCATTACAAAGGAAATGCTATAGCTAAGATTCACAGGAAATAACATACAAGGTTATTCCAAATGATTGTCGCGGTAACAAAAACTTATAATTTACAGTGCAGTTGACAGGAATATGACACTTGTTTTATTGTGTACTACAACTCATAAAGCTTTTTTCTTTTTACATGCATTACAAATGCTCAATATGTGCGCCTTTTTTTGCTCTACACACATCTCTTCCCACACACGAGTCATCTTGGCAATGGTAATGGTTTCGAAGGTGGCTTGGATGTGCTGATTCAGTTCCCACTGTTTACACAAACAACCTGTATACACAAATTGTGTATACCATCTGTTAATAGAGTTGTCGGAGGGAGGCTCCTTCCTGTATTTTGTCCGAAAATGGTGGATTATGGGGTGTTGATATTCAAGAGTACAAAAAGCTTTCTCCTTACCGCTAACCGCCATTTTGTTAAACACTGATGTTACCGCCATCTGCTGGTAATTGATGTCGCTACAGTTGCTGCAGAATAAAACTTTGAGAATTTGTCTAACCGTTACTGCAACAATAAAAATTGTATGTTTTCCACGTGTTCTAAAAGAAAAATCACAAAACCCTGACAATCATTTTGAATAACCTTGTGCATGCAAAAGAAGCAGATTAGCCACATTCAGGGGCACAGTTATGGTAAATATCAATGTTGTGACCATTTGTAACGATATCAAGCTAATGTAACTTAGTTGACATGAAAGTTGAGCTCTGTTTGCCACTTAGTGGCACATATAGGAAATTATATGAAAATAGTGATAACATTTTATTTCCCCTGCCAGATGCCATAGACAGAATTGAACTAAGGTCAAAAAATTTGCCCACCAATCCCAATGAACTTATGGATTTACTTATAAAAGCCTATGAAAGGAGAGGAGATTACTTTAGATTCAAAGAAATATACAAAGACTGTGTATGATGATATGATATTGATCCTACTCAGAAGTGGCCTTGCTGCTATGTGCATATTAGGTATGAGGGACAAAATTGTGTTAGGAAACCAAATGTTAGAAAAGAAAAAGAATAATAAATACCAATTCTGTTCCTTATAAGCCAAAAGCTATGCTGTATAAAGCAAATATACATAAACCACAAATCTGGCATATTAGATAATGTTGTTGTTAGCTAATGCTGGATTTCTGACAATGAAGTCATTAATCCTCTTGCTCTCCAATATTTTTCACTGATGGATGGGGCACTAGAAGTGGCCGGGCATATTTGAAGGTGGTCTCGATCCATTTCCTCTTGCAGATCACATAGAGGACAGAGTGGTGAAGAATATATGCCAATTCTGTTTAAATGTTTTGCCAGACAATCATGTCCTGTAATCAACCTGAAGGTTGCAACTGCTGTTTTTCGAGGATACTCAGGAATCACTGTTTGAATGTTTGGTAGTTCCCATCTTTTATTCTTAGATGATTTTTTTTTTTTTTTTAGTAAGTAGCATAGTTAGACAATTAAATTCCAAAGAAAAAATATATACAGAAGAAGACATAGCTGGTAAGCAGCAAAGTAAAATACCAAGTAATAATGCAAAAGTGCACTTAGATCCATGAGATTAAATAGAAATATGAGTTCTAAACTTAATGACAACAGAGTCAATGTTTCCAGGTTGAGGAGAGCTGTTTTAGATAAAATTGTATAAATGGTAATAAATGGCCGAATATATTAGAATTGTGCAAATAAATAAAGCAAGTTCATTATGTGCAAGCTATGGAAATGGAGGACCTGGACATTGATATTATTTTCATACATGAACCCTATACAACAAATGGTCACATTCTGTATTTGACAATTTTGGCAAGACAAATTCTTGTAAATAATAATGCAATGGCTGCTATAGTAGTCATTAATTCAAATTTGTGAATTGTGAAATATGTCACAAGTTTTGGACACACATATGTGAGAGCTGTCCCAAAAGTACCCAACCTAGTAAAGAAAGCACAAACATTTTGGGGAAAAAACATCTTTATTTTTCTACATAGTCTCCTTTCAGCTCGATACACTTTTCCCAACGATGCTCAATAACTTTGGTACCCTGTTTCTAGTGAGAACCGTCAAGCTCTGCAAAATAGTCATCAACTGCAGACACCACCTCTTCATTGTTGGCAAATCTTTTACCATCAAGCCATTTCATCAAGTTTGGAAAAAAAAATAATCAGAGAGGGGGCTAAATGTGACAAATAGGGTGCATGAGGAAGCAATTCAAACTTAAACTCATTGATTTTGGTCATGGCAATAATGGATGTGTGAACTGGTGCATTGTCTTGATGAAACAGAACTTTCTTATTCGCTAAATGCAGCCATCTTTGCTTGATTTCATCACTCAAATGCTGGGACAAGTTGGCTTAATACTTGCTATTGATTGCTTTTCCTTTTTGGAGATAATGAAAATTACCCCCTGTATCCCAAAAAACTGATGCCATGACCTTGCCTGCAGATGGAACTGTCTTCTGTTTCTTGGAGCCAATTCTTTCCTTTCAATCCATTTTTTGACTGTTTCTTCTGAGATCCAGCAAACCTCAAACAGCTCCCCTTACAATCCAAACAATATTCTAATTTGGTATGAGTGGAATGCTTCTTATAAGTTCCAGGAAACTTTAGAACAAAATTCCATTAAAATCAACCCAGCACCTCTCATCTCAGTGAGAGTTAAACAGTTTAAAGGGAAGGGATGTATCTGAAGTGAAAACAGCAATTCATCATACTTTATCTAAAGAAACCAGTAGTGCATGCATGCATGCTAGTTTCATGTACAATCTTAAAATGCTTACTTTCAAAGGAAGCGGAAATTTGGACATTTCATAGTTAATGGTTTGGAAAATCTTAGAGAAACAATTGAAATAGAGGCCAAATGCATCAGTTTTGGATCATGCTTCATTGTGTTTGGAATGAACTAGATTACAGAAATGACTCTCTAGAAATACTAAAGGAGCTCATATCAAGTACATTTAACATGTAAAGAAAGAACTTTCTTAGTTTTTCTATGTAATTCTAAATTTTTTGATATGTTTAGTAACATATATACAGCAAGGTCTTTTAAATTCCTTCAACATTTGTGTTCACTCTGTAACAAAGAATAAGCAGCATTTCAGGCTTAAAACTGTGTAGTTTACCCCTGCGAATCAAAATTTAATTCAAATTCTATTCTATTATTAGGCTCTGTGTATTTCTTGGGAGTAATAAAGGTTTTTGCCTGTTGACAGTTTCCAAATTTGCTGTTTGATGAGGAGACTGAACAGTGTGCAGATTTATGTCTTAGACTTCTCAAACACTGTAGTTCCAACATGAGCAGTGTGAGGTCCCAAGCTTCTGCATCATTGTATCTTCTTATGAGGCAAAACTTTGAGATTGGGAACGTAAGTAAAGGAAATATTATGTTAATTAAGAATAATAATGTAATATTTACTTCCTTTTGTATTTGTTTATTTTCTTCTTATGGCTTTAATGGAGTGAAGAATGATCATAGTTCTGTTAATGACCTCTGAATACATGATATATAGTTATGCTGCTATATCCACTCTGCATAGATTCATCCATGAAGCATGAAAATTAACATTTGAGGTAAGTGGAATAATGAAGATAAAACATGAAAGAAAGTGTTGTTGCAGTGGTTCTTCGGAGGTAATATTTGTTTTAAATAAAACATGGTTTCATAAAACCATTTTATTCTTTAAAGAGTACACAACAAGTATCAACATACAAGGTGTGTTAAAAAGAAACCAAAATTTTGAAATAGCACGCCAACCAGCAGAGTGAGCACGCAGCGGCTACTGAACATACTTAGCAGCAGGTTTAGACAACAAACTGCTGTTTGCCGCGTTTCGCTCGAACTATTAGCAAGCAAACCACAGCCACTGAGGTAAGGTCATGTACAGCCTGTTCGCTGAATTAGTGGCAAAGTAACAATGAAGAAGCTTGAAGAACAAAGTGTGTGTATCTGTGTGTGAAATTTTGCTACAAACTTGGCAGCTCTTTCACAGATACATTGCAAATGCTTAGCCAAGCATACGGGGAGGACTGCATGAGTCACATGCAGTGCTATGAGTGGTTTAACGTTTTCAACAGGGCAGAATGTCAGTCTAACGATTCCAAGTCTGGACATCCTTCCACATCAGCAGATGATGGCCATGTGGATAGAGTTCATGCTGTGATTCGCGGAAACTGTCATTTAACTGTTTGGGAAGCTGCTGATAAGGTGGGCATCAGCGTAGGATCATGCCATCACATTTTGAGTGAAAAACTTGAGATGTGTCGTGTCAGTGCAAAATTCATACCACGTTTGTTGACTAAGATCTGTTTCTGATCTTCAGTCAACAATTGAGATACGCAAGGGACTGCTTGCCACCCCTAATGACAATGAAAACTTTCTTAAGAACATCATAACAGGCGATGAGACGTGGGAGTATGGCTATGATGCTGAAATAAAGATGCAGTCATCGCAGTGGGTGAGCAAAGGGTCACCTCATCCAAAAAAAGCATGCATGAGTTGGTCAATGATCAAGGTGATGTTGGTTGTGTTTTTTGACTACAAAGGCATTATCCATCATGAATTTGTGCCAGGTGGTCAGATGGTAAGCAAGGAAGTCCACCAGGGAATCCTAGTGCATATGAGGGATGCTGTGTGCAGGAAGAGGCCTGAATTGTGGGGAAACCAGAATTGGATGATGCATTATGATAATTAGGGATCGGAAGTTCATGCCCTAAAAACACTGAAATATGCTCTTAAAAACTTGAAAATATGCCAAGAAATATGCACTATTTAATTAAAACAATTAATATTCCTTTGCAGTAGACAAGATGAGTTAGTATAAATAATAAATAAAGTTACCTTATTCCTCAGAGGTTGAAGCAGAAGTGAACTCTGCTAGTATTAACTGCTTAATTGTAGTTCACAACCAATACTTTGCACAAATTTTCAACTGTAAACCATCATCTGCTGTCTCACGAAACACTTGTAACGTGAAAAACTTCTCTCCAAGTCACAAGATGTTATCCAGGCATATTTAAATGATGTTAACTGCTTCACAGAGACAGTCAAGTCTCTTGGTGTGACAGATGGTTTTCTTTCAAGGAGGTCTTGAATATGGCACATCTGTTTATAACCAGAACTTTTTGAAATGACATAGTTCACTTTCTCGTTCACTTTTTGTCCTATGCTACCAGGAACCGAAGTTAGATCGCATATTGTTTATTCAAAGACAGTAAGTGATTCATGCAAAGGAGATCCTACAGCTTCCAATGCCGTTATGGCTGCTGGTAAGAAAGAAAAATGGGCAGATATAAAACTAAGATCCTCTTTTAACCCAGTGCCTGACAGAATATTTTGCACAGTTTCTATTGATGAAGCATCTTTCGAGTCCAATGAATTAACAACCTCTTCAACTATTTCTATGTGCTCAGCATAATATAAAACTCCATCAACCCATGTTCCCCATCGAGTTAACACTAGTGCAGGAGGAAGTCGGATATTAGGTGCTGTTGATCTAAGCAACTTAACTCTTTTAGGAGATTTAACAAAAATTCTCTTTGTACTGGACACAAATCTATCTGCCAATGGGAAAGAATCACGTATTGTCTCAGAAATGCAATGAAGAGCATGTGCCAAACAAGTTATATGAGAAAAATACCTTTCAGAGTTTGTCCTGATTTCACCATATAAGGGACCTGCATCAGTAACAAATAAAAGTAACCGGTCGTATTTGATTCCACATGGCCATAGTAATTTCAAAGAGTCCATCACAAACTGGGTCACAGTTTCTTTGTCAGTGGCGCACAATTCACACACATTAAGAAGATAAGGTGTAGTCTTTTGTTCATTATTTAAAGCAACCACGATTATATTTGCAATAGAACGGCGCTCAGAATCAGGGGTTTCATCAACAGACAAACTGATCAGCCAATTCATTTTGTCATTCTCTATGACAGGCAAGATACAAGATACCAAGAAGACAGCAAAAAGGGTTTGATTACACTGGTCTACAAAAATTAACTTTTTCTCTTTCACAAGAATTAAAATAACAGATTCTAAAAGTATTTTAGTCCAACAGTAGTCAGCCAGCATATTGGAACTCCACTTGCCTTGGTACCTCTTCTCTATCGTAGAAATTTGGTGATGAAAACGCTCACTGTGTTCATCGCTGACAGCTCCAAGGTTTTCGGGGAAGAAGTCCAAGTGAGAGTCCAAGAAGTGAATTTTTAAAGACATGTTGCATCCCATAGCTTTATAAGAATGCAGAAGATCAGCCACTATGTCACGATAGTTTTCTGCTTTATGGTTTCCAAGAAAATTGCAACATAAACTTTTGAAAGACTGCCAGGCTGCTCTCTCCAGTGGATTTAACAGTCCCTCGAAATGTTCATCAGCCATTAATGATCGGATTTGTGGTCCTATAAAAACTCCTTCTTTCAATTTAGCATCACTGACTTTGGGGAATTTCGATTTCAAGTACAAGAATCCATCAGAAAGTTTATCCATAGCTTTGACGAAATTTTTCATAACTCCTAACTTAATATGCAATGGAGGTAAAAATATTTTTTCAGGATTCACTAAAGGGACACATGCCACATTTTTCTGGCCAGGGAGAAGAGATTCACGTTTTGGCCATGACTTTCTAACGTAGTGAGACTTCTTATCTCTGCTGTCCCACTCGCACAAAAAACAGCAAAATTTGGTGAACCCAAGTTGCAAACCAAGCAATAAAGCAATGACCTTTAAATCACCACAGATATTCCATTCATATTTTCCATATTGTATTTTCTCTAAAATTAGTTTCATATTTTGATATGTCTCTTTCATAGCGGCATGCACTACTGGTATTCATGGAAGTTCATTGCCAATATGTAGCAGCACAGCCTTCAAACTTACTTTAGAGGAGTCTATGAACAATCGCCACTCATCTGGTCGGTGTTGATGCCCAAGAGTTTCCATAAGTGAACAAATATTATTACAAAACACAACACCATATTCTTCAGAGAAGTATTCTTTGAAAACACTATGGCGACTACGATAACTACTTATTCTTACATCTTTTTGGAGTAAATTCCACCCTTTGAGTCTGGAAGTTAAAACTTCAGCTTGCAGTTTAGACAGATTTAAATCCCGAATCAGGTCATTAAGGTCTTGCTGATTGGGAAAGTATGGTTCTGATGAACAGCTACTGGCTTCATATGTAAGATCATTTTTATTTTCATCTGAATCATTTTGAGTTTGTTAGGTCAGAATCAGAGTTATCACTTAAGGTTGTATCTACATATACTGGTACGGGGAACTCTTCACTGTGTAAGACAGGTCTCAATGCAGATTGCAAATTCGGATACTTAACTGTATATTTTGTTTTAGATGTGATTCCTTTAATATTTGTCAAACAAAAATAACAGTCAGTTGAATGATCCTTCGGTTCCCTCCAAATCATGGGAATTGCAAATGGCATATGATGTGTACCATTTTTCCACCCAGTCAGCAGTCTAACACACGAAACACAGCATGTATTTGGGGCCCAGCTCTTATCAAAATCACCAACTTGACAGCCAAAGTAAAGATGATAACACTTCTTTACAAGTGGGGTCATATTTCGCCTCTGAGACTTGAAGGTCAGCTCACCACAAATATAGCAGAAATTATCTGCATGATTTACACACTTTCTTGGCATGATGAAAACATTAAGCACTGAAATACAACATGCACAACATACACAATACACTTCTAAACAGAAAGGAAGGAAATATTTCACTAGTGAACAATGTCACAGTCAGCTCAATACTGACACATCACAATGCCAGACAGGTCTGAGCATGTCTAAACATGAATGAACCTGCACAGTCTTGTTTTGTGGTGCTTCAGCGTGATATTACAAATAATTTCAATAAGTACGGCTTGAGTAAAATAGCTACATATGAGGTAAAGGTTCCTATGACAGGTCAAAGAAAACGCTAAAATCATATTTTGAAAAGTAGCTTTCACAGAAAAACTATGCCTGATGGGAAAATTCTGACTACATATCTGAATTCAGGATGAAAAATGCACTAGATTCACTATTAAGATTTCTTGTGAAAAAAATCTTGTCGACCAGTGTTATCAATCCAACCATAAGGTTTGATTACCACTACGCACTTACCATAGCCTTTTATAAAGATAAATACCAGCTGGTAACATAAAAATGATTGGTCTCATGGTAGGTGCCCGGTGCACAATTTCAGCCCTTTTTGGGGAAATTAGGAAAGAATTCAAACTTCCAACTACCAACATAAGGAAAATTGTTAATGCCACTATACAGGCTCTGCAATCATTTTGAGATCCCACTTATTTGGACCTTAAAAATGCAAACAAGATATTTTTGTTATATGATCTATCTTTAAAAGTCTGAGTTGCATGAAACCATAATATTAATAATACTATCACCATATCCTGTCTCAAAATTAATGAAGATAAAACAAAATCTGTGCTCATTAACTCATAAGATATTTGCCATTATCAATTAGTACAAATCGGTAATTATTCTTTTCAAATAATGCAAACTGTTTAGACTCAATGATAACAGAAGACAAATCTTCCAACAGAAATACAGGCCTGATTATTGTCAGGCAATAAATGTTATTATGCGTCACAACAGATTTTGAAGAAGAAAAGTATATCTAGGAAGATCAAAATAAACATATATAAGGCCCTAATAAGACCTATTGTGACTTATGGTAGCGGAATCTGGGCGATGACTAGAAGAGAAGAGGAACAGACTAATAGATGGGAAAGGAAGATTCTAAGAAGGGTATTTGGTTCAGTGCAAGATAAAGGATTCTGGAGAGTAACAACAAATAAGTAGTGATAGATCCCTATCAAGAGATGGACCTAGTTACCTTAATTAAAAGCTGACCTTTAAAATGGTTAGGTCACATCTCCAGAATGCAAAAAGACTGACATCCTAAGAAAGCACTGAAAGGAAAGCCTGGAGGAAGAAGGAATATAGGCAGGCCTAATGCCAGTTAGGTGGATGGATGGATGGACAGATGGTGTGGAGTGTGATTTGAAGAAGATGGCGGTCAAGAGGTGGATGAGAGAAACTGAGAGCAGACAGACCCGAAATGCTATATGTAGGGAAACCATGGTTCAACTCCTGGACTCCCTACAAGAACTGTGGCACTATGGACTAAAGGGAGCATGAAATAAGAAGGCACATGAGTAGGTCCATTCCCTACTCAGCTATGGAGCGCTGTTGCCGGCTCATATCGCTGTGCGAAAGAAAGAGAGGGGAGATATGCACGTGAGCGTTACCGGTAAACAGCAGCGAGGACGGTGAAGGATTGCCAGGTGCACATTTAAAACCTGTCATAGCAATTTCAGTCTCTTTAAAATGAGACAATAGGCTCTAATCGTGTAATTTGCTTCAAATATAAATTCCTCATCTAAGCAGATAATTTTCATTTGCAATCTAATGTTTCAACGGAGTTCATATCTTTCAATAAATAGGTGATAAAACATTACAATGTTGAGTTTTTAATTTTTTTATTATATCCGATTCTCTAGGAACGTTTTCGTGTCAATATTTATGTTATCGGAGTGAAAATGAGAGTTACGTAACAATTTAAATAAATCTAAATGGATGTCGTAGTTGCGCAATTTGAGGCATTTTCTGATAGGTATTTCTCATATTTTTCTCAATTTTTCTAAGTGTCTATACAGAGTTTCTGCACATATGTTAATCAGTTTCTATATTAGGTATTCTAAGTGAAAATCTACATAACTAAGCAACAAATGCCTAAGCACAATTTCAAACCACATTTTATGAGTAATATTCCAATGTGGCCTTCTCGGTTGTGTATTTTAGACATTTCAGCACTTAAAATGTTCCTTACGATGCAATTTGTAAGTTAACAGAGCGAAGCTCCGGAAATAGTTTCCCCAATATCTGCCAACCAGAATTTGCAATGCGCTTATTAATATAAGGCAAGTATGTTAGGCTAACATCTCATCAAAGTTTATATTATATTACATATAGCAAAAGCGGAAACTCGCCATTGAACAAAATATTTTTTTAAACCAGCTGTGTGAAGACTATTTTTAGCAAACTTATTTTATAGTTCAGTAAGAAACATCAATATGAGGTGTTGATTAACAATTGTGAACATTGTATCGCAAAGAGAATTTGCCATAAAATAGCTTACATTTTTGGTTTAAAACACATAATCCAGGAATGACTAAGCATACCGTATTTTATCGCATAAGGCCCCCCCCCCCCCCTCGCATATTTCCCTCCCTTGTGATTTTTCATCACTAAAAAATATTTACCTATTAAACATCGCATAATTGCCTCTCCTGGTTCGTTCTTGTTGGAGCGGCCTTCAAATGACTTGATAATGGACAACATTCGACGCAGCGCTTGCCACAAAAATACTCATATAGCCATTGTCATAACGTATCGTAAAATTGAAATGTGAAGTTACACACGTGTTTGTTTCTAAGTCAATTTCTTACAAGTCGTCATATTGTTAAAAAGAGTTTAAAAAAAGCTGGTATTTCTGGTGCCATTAATGGTTCTTACGACATGTTGTGAAATAGTGAAAATGAAGATATGTTATCTGAGCCAGCTATAAATGAAAAAAGTGATGATAGTGACGGAAGTGAGACTGCAGAATAGTCAGAGAAAAGAAACAATGAAACAATACATTGTAGGCCCAATAAAACCATGGATGTATCCAGTTCATTCACAAATTACTGTATACCTATATAACTTTTACATAATACTACATGATTTCCCTTCCTTTCGGAATTCCTAGAAGCACCACTCGCATAATTCCCTCCCCAGTATTTTCAAGCAAATTATTCGAGAAAAAAAAGGGGGGGGGGAATTACGCGATAAAATACAGTATATGCACCAAGCTTTGAAGTCCACTTCTTTATACAGATTCAGCAGTACATCTTTCTGAAAGTCGTCCAGATTCGAAATCCATTTTTTCTGTTTTATGGTGTTTTCCGGGGGATATAAACAAGGGCTGCCCGGATTCAGAAGTGGTTATTTTACCTTGTTGCACTACACGCGACAATGAATGTTCACTTACATTGCATGCTTTAGCTGTTAGCGCCCGGCTCTGTTTAAATACAATGTTCGCACGCACGAACTTCTACTGAGGACAATTCTTTTAAAAAAGTGTAAACACTGAAAATAATAGCCCGCGCATCTGAATGCAATACTTTTCCTTTCGATTTACTTGTCTGTAAGCCGCTTGTACAAGATTTTGTTAATGCCATGTTTCTTAGCAACAAAACGAGTTACAGTAATTATAAGACACAGGCAACACTGTGACACTATGTCAGACATGGAACACGTATAAGAATAAACTAAATTCCTTTTCCTTTCCTGCAGACAACTCACTCCTTGAGAAGAAAGATATTTGAGACGATAAATAAACAATCATGATGCAAGGCAAGTGTTGTTTGCTATCGCTGAGCGCAGCGTTTGTTTAATCACTCATATCTTGGGCTACAGGCCACCTAAAATTTTGCTTCTTGGACAGTCAGCTTCAACATTTCTAGCTCTTTGCAATGGAATTTTTTGTAATAATGAGCCGTTGCTGGATTTGATGAGCGCAGAGAGAAAAGTGAAAAGCAAATATTGCGCTAGACAGCGCGTTACCGAACTGGGCAACGTCGCCTCTCTAGGATTGGCTACTTGCTCTCACACACCTTCTTCTAGCTCCGCCTCATGTGCCTTCTTATTCCGTACAGCTTATAGTATCACTGTATCCTGTCTATAAGTTAAACTGAAACTCAAACTGTTGTCTAATGACTATTGATATTGTTATTTTTTTTTTTAACTTTTCAAATTTGACAACCCACAAAGATGGGAAATTGTTGATTTGTTTCAATAAAGTAGTTTTAATTTTATAATAGGTTTATAATAAGGTTTTGAAAGGGTGGTTGTTGAAGGTATATAAAGATACAGAATAGTGAATAGAGAAAGTCATGTCACTAACACATCAACTTTTTAAATGCACAGTTGTAAGTATGAATGTTTTCAGATCATCCTACCTTTGCATAGTTCTGTCTATTTTTGCTAACTTATCCAAATAGTATCTATATGATTCACAATCTTTTAATTTTGTTTTGGAGCATTACACAGTTCTTATCTTTCCTCAAATGATCGTAATTGGTTGTGGTAATTTCCTAATGCTATGTTGGCTTTAGTGTATTATAGCTATAAGTGTAACTTCCATGTACTTGTATGATTTCCATGGGTTATTTGTTTTAGTCTATAGTTTAGTTCCTTCGCTGCATCTGAAACATTTTTCACTCTAATACTGAATCTCCTACAACCAGATGACATTTCTATTTGTGTCTTTTATTCTCTCCTTCTCTTCCCTCAACCCTGCTTTCTCCTAGATTTTTCAGAATGCTTTTGTCATTAGTTAGTGTTGTGTATACAGAAATATTAAGTATTCAATATATTTGACTGTTTCATCAGAAAAAGCTGATATTAAGCACAAAAATTATATGTTGCATTATGAAACTGTAAATGAAGTAATGAGTCATTAATATTTCACTTTATTAACTTTTACATTTAGTGTTAACAGTTTACTTATTTGAGTTTGCTTTTCATTTTCAACGTCTGACTAGGTACTATAGAAGTCATGTTATGTTGCTGTTTTAGAACTTTGCAAGAGTAAAAATGCAAGTAACAATGTCTCTAAGTTCTCTGGTTGGCACAAGTGCAACCTTCAGTGAAGAGTCCTTACGCCGATCACTAAAGACTATTCTAGTATATGCAGAAAAGGATACAGAACTTCAAGATACCACTTTCCCAGAACAGGTGAGTGCCAGTGTGAATTGTAAGGAACATCAAGGAAAACCTGCTTGTAAATAAGTTCCATACAGATATTTAATTCAGCAAGGGTACTTTAATATAGAAAATCTATTTCAGCAATACTATTGCTAAGCCTTGTTCTATATGTACTAAATAAATCACAATATAAGGCATTGAGTAATGGTGTTTACTACTTATCAATCTCCCTCAGGCACATTATTTGCATTATTTGTATTCAATATCATGAAGACAACAGGAATCAAATCTAAATTTTCTCACTATCACTTTTGTTCAACAATTCTACAATTTCTTGCTCTGTCAACCCTTTCTTTCCCGCCAAAACAAAAACAAAAAACTCTCATTTACTGGATGCAATCACCGCACTGTTTATCCCTACACTACTGAAAACTACGACAGAAATTGTTAAATATGGAAAATCGGGGATTAACTGACCACAAACATCTGAAAGAACATTTCCTGCCATTTATTGGCAGTATATATGAATTATTTGAGCGAGAGGAGCCGATCACAATAGCTCTATGACTCCAAGCCCATATATGGGTTTTCGCTCGTCAGGGTCCAGACAGGTCGCCCATATATGGGCTTTCGTTCGCAAAGGGTTAAGTTTTAATATTGTGCTGGTTGGCATTTTGAGTGACAGTCATGTCAAAGTTAACACTGTAACAAAGAGGCTACCTTATTGTCATGTCTGTGTGACACCTAGATGGAGTTGGAAGAACAACATCTGCAATTTTGTTTGCCTTGTTCTACTTCTTTGGTAAGACTATGCTCTTGTAGTTACCTTGTAGTCCTAATTATGGGGCTAATTACTTATATATTGTCTGGAACATTCTAACCATCAGAAATATTTGGCCTTAGAAACTTCTGAAAATCAGGCATGTATGTAAAGGATCAAGACTGCTTGGTGTGTTCTTGCCAGTTGTCTGCAAAATAATACTGCAAGTGCTTAATGCATGGTGAAATGTAGTTAAGATGTAAGTTGGTAGATCCTCTATTAGAATGTTTCCAAAGTGAGGCAGTGCTTTTCTGATTCCAAATACCACAGTAATATGAGGAAAGGGACAAGTGAGGTTTGCAGGTATTATCAAAGGTAGAAAACCTGCAGTGATGAAAATCTACCAGACTGGCATTAATCATAAATGTCATATTTACTAAAATATTATATATTCATTTAAAAGAACATAAACATGCAAGCAATTGTATATCCAATAAAATTTATTTGAATAATTTGAGCATTTTGCATAAAAAAAGAGAGCATTTTGCACATGTGGAGCAAAATAGGAGAAAACCATATTATTCTGGATATTATAACTGAAGTGAATGCTTTACATTGAACGGTGTTTGATGAGTTACTGAAAATATCATGAAGACCACTTTATGATGTGTCTGTGTGTTATTTATAGGTGAAAGATCTGGTATTCAATCTGCATATGATACTCTCAGACACTGTTAAAATGAAGGAATTCCAAGAAGATCCCGAGATGTTAATGGACCTCATGTACCGCATTGCAAAGGGATATCAAAATTCTCCAGATTTACGTCTCACCTGGCTTGCAAATATGGCACAAAAGCACATGGAGGTTAGTCAATAGTTGAAGTATATGCAGACTAATAAATAATCTTATCTGTTCACATGCTGAATATGACAGTGAAACCTCTTTATAAAGTTTTCAGGAGGATTTATTTTATATAGGAGTTTGCTCTTTTTTCAAGAAAAACAATACCAGGTTTTGAGAATTTTAACTTTATTTTTTTTATTTTACAAATCATGTCCAGCAGAGAGATAGCATACCTCTTTTTTTTAAGGTAGTTCATAACAGTAGTCTCTTTCCCTGGACATTGCTTTTGAAGATATAGCAGGTCTTGTTCCATATACAGAGTGTTTAAAAAAGTGTCCAATATTGCAACAGAAGTTGGGATTGGTCAAAACTAGAAAAAATGTTCTTAAAAACATATGTCCGGAAACAAATACGTGTTGAGATATGAGCCATTTTACTAAAATGTGCAAGGTATGCACATTTTCAATGGGTTTTGTATACACCAATGTATTTAAATGTCCCCATAGCCCGAAATCTAATGGATTGAGGTCCGGCAAATGGGGAGACCATGCTGCTAGACCTCCTTGATCAATCCATCATCCATTAAATATTTGGTTTAAGTATCACGATTGCTTTAGTCCCAATGTGTGGGCAGGAATTGTGGGTGACAGACTCCTAGGACCATACATTGTACCTAACAGATTAATAGGTGCTGTGTATCATCGATTCCTGCACGATGAGCTACCTGTGCTTTTGGAGCAGTTGTGCTTGTGGAAAGACGACACATGTGGTTTATGTATGATGGGGCACCACCCCATTTTCTACACATCGTGTAACAATACTTAAACCAAACATTTAATGGATGATGGATTGGTCGAGGAGGTCCAGTAGCATGGCCTTCCCATTCACCAGACCTCAGTCCATTTTTCTGGCTATGGGGACGTTTAAAGACATTGGTGTATGTCAAACCTATTGAAAATGTGAATGTGTTGCACATTTTTGTAAAATGGCTCTTATCTCAACACGTATTTGTTTCCGGACATTCTTTTGCAGGAACATTTATTCTAGTTTTGACCAATCTCAACTCCTGTTGCAATATTGGACACGGTTTTTAAACACCTGTATATCTTTACTGTCTGTAGATATGTAAGATACAAATTTTAAACATGGTCTTAATCTAAAAATCATATTATTACATTTAAGAAGTACGTTTACAATTAGTTACATACAATATACATTTCAGAATAATTCCAAGTCAGTATTATAGGTTATCTACACTATAGTCTTCATACTCGTATATTTTTTCAAGCATTTTCAAGTTGTTTACTTTTATAACTTTTTAAATGTGTGGCTTTGTTTGCAGTAATAATCCCTTAACATTTGGATCTTTATTGGAAACATTTTTATTGAAACCCTGCCGAAAATAGTAATTACTATGGCTTGTATTATGGTCATCTATGTTGATATTTTAGAGGTTTTGTTTTTGTGCTGCTAAAGTTATTACTTTATATACATACAAGAAGTAAAGTATTAATAGCCATTTTTCTTTGAATACTGTTCCACATAATTCTTGTGATCTCATATACGTATCAATCTAATCCTTTTTGTGCAATCTGAATAACTTTCCACGTGAGTTGCTGCAGCACAGCCCCAGTTTTTGATACCATATATTAAATGTGGATATGTAATACCATAGTATATCGTTTTAGCTCATTTTCATTTAAAAAAAGTTTTTGAAATATAAAAAATGCACAGATTTACTAACTTTTTTGGAAATATGGTTAATGTAACCAGTCTGTGTTAGTTTCCTGTCAAGTACTACTCCCAAAAATGTATGCTATGTTACATCACTAATTTTACAATTATTTACTTGTAGACAAAGCTGAGTTTTGTTTGTTGCTTTGTGAAAAATGAATCAGGAATATTTTTGCCGAATAATGAGTATTATGTTTTCAATTTTGGGAACAGATTTGCTTCACTTAGACCGTAAATCAAAGGGACATGTTTCAGAAGCTCTTGGTTCTATCATTTGCTGTATGAATATGAACTTATTCAATACTAAGGCATATACATCTTGGACTGCCCATAAACTTGGGCCAAACCCCCTCTGTCACTGGACAGCCCTCTGAAATTCTCTACATATAATTTTTGACGTATGCTGTTTATTCTTTGACTACTGTTAGTTAACTTTATGCAAATTTCTTTTTTTTTTTTTCCTTTTTTTTAACTTTCAACTTTCGATTTACTTATTTTCAACAAATTCTCTTATACTTTCCATTTCCCTGGGTTCATTATTATTTTAAATTACCGATTCCATTCTAAAATGTATTTTTCCTCCATTTTTTCCTGTTTCATGATCATTGACTGATAATTTCCTACACCTCACTGATTCACTTTCTTCATCTCTTTGTCACTTCCACTTCCTTTCCCAACTTCACTTTCACCGTTTTACTTTCTCTGTTACATTTAGTAAGTAGAGGAAGTATTGTATTCCACCCAAAAATTTGATGTCAACATTTCAAAGTATGTTTTGAGGTCCCCTGAATACAAAAAAAGCATTTTTAGAAAAGATCTTTCCCCCTCCCTCTCTCCCTCGCTCCCTCTCCCTCCCTCTCTATCTCCCTCTCCCTCCCCATCTCTCTCTCTCTCTCTCTCTCTGTGCAAGTCTATGGACAGCATTACTCAAAAACTAAGTCAGTTAAAAACCAAAGTTGGTGTTTAAGTTTAATATCTTAAGGATACGACACAAAGATTTTGAAGAAAACTTCTCCACCCTAAACCACCCTTTACATGGAAAATTTTTCAAAAATTCTTTATTTTTTGAAAATGGCTCAAACAGTTCTGATTAAAATGCTGTATGTTTAAGATATTTTTATGGCAAATGAAATATATGTTTTGAATTTTGTGGCTATAGCCCATATAGTCCTGTTTACTCTTGATGACTTCTGCATAACTGGTCCTTGAGGTAATGTTGAGCCTTTCCCATCTCAGTGATTCTTTAAAATACAATATGGCTGACTCTTAATTTTCTGTGTTTCCAGACTTGTCACTTCTTGAATTTCCACAACTGTGCCTGTCAGTTCATTCTTTTCCTCTGCAATTTGTCCATCTGTCCATAATTTTTAAACCTCTCCTCACTACTCCTCAAGCCTCAGAACTGCTCCATCCATTTTATTTTCTTATAGTATTTGCTTTATTCCACATATCCTTATTGTGCTGGATGGACTTCATAGCTCCTTCATAAAAGCTCCTACTTCGTTTACTCTACACTTACATTTTTGGCTTATCCTTTCCTCTTGCTCAGAAACCCTTCCTTTTTCCTTATTTCTACTCTGAAACATTGCCCAAATTGGGAAATGGTTACTAGAACTAGCTATATTTATCACCTCAAAATCAATAATGCATTCATCTAAATTTGAAGAGTATAGAATAAAATCTAGAACACTTTGACCATTACTATTAGCAAATGTAAATTCTCCTTTGTCAATCTTTCCCTTTCACTCCATTACGTAACACCAAATTACCTAAACTCTTCATAAGACTCTCTTATGCTGGGTTGCAAGAAACTGCCATATAAGTAGTTACTCCCTTTTGTAGTTAATGGATGAGTAAGCTACTTCAGACTCTAAACTTTAGCAGTTGCAAGAATGACATTATATGATCGAGTAACTACTCCCTTCTTTAATAAGAGAAGCAGCAAAATGGCTGAGCCGATGTAATCAGCATATATAACCATCTTTTCAGACATATGACGCTGCAAGAAACTACCACCACATGTCCAGGATTGCACTTCTGATTTTGTTGATAAACTCATTTTGCACTTTCTACAAGCCAAAATGTAGAACAAAAGGAATAGAAGTAAACTTTTCTCCTAAAGGAACAACGTATTGACAGCATTCATTTAAAAAAATAAGAATAAGCAACGTGGAACTATGTCCTCAGAATGCAGCCTGCTCAGACTTCAATAGAAAAGTAACCTGTCCTGTTTCTGAACATTTTACCAGGCCTTTGAACTTTAGTGTAAACGTAGCTTATAGCACTGGTAACATTGGAGAAATTACTAACCACAGAAATCTTGCTTTACAGTTTAAAAATAGCAATTGCTTTGACCATGATGCATATTTATGTACTGTAACCTCATTCAGCAATGCTAGGGCTCATGCAACTTATCGTTCGATACTTTACTTTTGTAAACATGAATGTGATCTTCTGTCACATTCTGAAAGGCTTCTGTTGTGTAATAATGAAGGGTAATTAACAAGGTTTTTGTGTAACCAACAGCTGATTTTGTGCCAATTTGGTCATACAGAGGCAGACAGAACTATTCAAATCTCAACATTATATACTACAAAAAGAGGACATTTAGCTGTCAAAACACACATTAACCCTTCCTTAGTGGACGTGTTTTATGGCTCTGAGCGGAAGGCAATTTTGCTAAAGTATGAAACTCTATTAAACACAGTTAAAACTATATAAACATGCTCAAATGTACTAAAACACATAGTATACCTTGCTTTTTGTTGAATTGAATCATTATTGTCCTCCAGGAGTGTAGTTTTGTTAATCCGTGTATAAATGTTGTTACAAGAATGGCATAAGTAGCACTTCTCCATTTTTTACAGCATAGTTTGTACATATAGGTATTCACAAATAAACCAGCAGTGCTTCAGGAACTAAATAGTGTCACATTCGAAGATTTAATACCTTCATTTGTAATAATAACGGTAATGATGATAACAAATTATAAAAGTTTTGATAGAAATGTGCAGTTACACAGTTATTTAGGGCTTTTTTTTAATTTAATTAACGTCCTCCAACATTGCGTTATATCGGACGGTGAGTGAATGAAACGGGTGAAATGATGCTCAAATGAGGCCGAGGTCCATGGAGCTTTAAGTTACCCAACATTCGTCTTCTCAGGATAAGGGAAAACCTCGGAGAAAACCTTACCCGGATAACTTACCCTAAGCGAGATTAGAACTCGCGACCTCTTGAACATGAGGCAGACACGCTAACCATCACGCTATCGAGGCGGGCACCTAGCTAGGGCAGGGTATCTGAAATGTGTGTATGATTTTCATAGCTACTTGTTTATCTTAATACTATTGAGATAATACTATCTCAGTGCTTTTATATCGGCGATTTCTGGGGGATTCCAGGAAGCAATCCAAGGCTTTTTTCGTTGGTGTTGCCTGTTGTTTTTTTATGTTTCCCTGAATACATGTCTCAGTAATTATTTCTATAATTTCTTCATCAAAAATAGGCTGAAAAATTCTGCTGGAAGCGTATTCTCATCAAAATGAGAAGGAAGTATTGGTCCCTGCTGTATATTGTCCACTGGGATATTAGATGTAGGGCCAGGGTCAAAATTACTCACCTCTACCCAGCTAGGTGTACAGCTGCCTGCAGCGTTACTTATGTCACTCTCGCTCTCACTTGCACTTACACACCAATTCTCACATATATCACTCTCATCATCACTAAGCACAAAATCCGAAAACTCACTATCACTTTTGTTCAACAATTCTACAATTTCTTGCTTTGTCAACCCTTTCTTTCCCGCCATTCTGTCAAAAAACAAAAAAAAAAAAAAAAAAAAAAAAACTCTCGCTTGCTGGATGCAATCACCGCACTGTTTATTCCTACACTACTGAGACGACGAGCTACTGGCAGGCTGAGGTTCAGCCCAACGACTTTTGCTGCGTGCCTACCCCTGTTGGGGTTTAACCGCAGGTAGGAAATTTAGGATATGAGTTTTTGTAGGGTGACTTGTTTTTGTTTACGTTGGTGAGGGTTAGAATGGAGCTATAAAGCCCCTTGACAGCTGTCCTGCAGGATGCAACAATGTCTGCATTCTGACGTGTAATAAATAGTTTTTAAATTTTAAATTTTTAAATTGGTGTTTTGTGAATTTTGAATTTTGATTGGGGAAGAAATTTTGGAGAGGATCAACTCTCTTTAGGGATCTTAGGAGTTCAGCTTTAGCTGCTGGTGGCACTACTGAGAACTACGACAGAAATTGTTAAATATGGAAAATCAGAGATTAACTGACCACAAACATCTGAAAGGACATTTCCTGCCATCTATTGGCAGTATATATGAATTATTTGAGTGAGAGGAGCCGATCACAATAACTCTATGACTCCAAGCCCATATATGGGTTTTCACTCATCAGGCTTTCACTCGCAAAGGGTTAAAATAAACAAATCTTTTCTGTTTTTAATACACCTTTATTTCAGTTTTAATGTTACATGCATTTTCTTTGATTAAATATAGATAGATTTTCATAATGGAAACCAAAAAATGTTCTCCCAACAGTTGGTCAGAAGTATTCAGATAAACAAAACACAATACTCTAGTACTTGGTTATCATGCCTTTCCTATAAATAATGGCTACGGAATGCCTTGGCATTGTATTATTGGCTGCTAGTTAAGTTTGAATCAATTTTATTCCACTCCTGCAGAATAATATCTTTCAGTCTTATTTTGCTTCTGAAATGTTTTCTGATGCTATCTTCCAATTCTTGCCAGATGTTCTCGATCGGGTTCAAGTTGAGGTGATTGAGATGATGTTCTGAGTGTATGGGGTTGTTGTAAATGATCCAGAGCCTAGCAACTTCAGAGGTGTGCTTAGGATCATTGTCCTGTCTAAAATAAAATTTATTTCCAAGATTTATGAGCACTTCTCTGCAGATGTTTTTATAGTATGTTGTTATAATCACACTTGTTCATGTTGTCATCAATAAAAGCTAGCTCATCCACACCACTTGACCCTATATATCCCCGTACAATTACACTACCACCCCCATATTTGGCCGTAGCTTCCATATTTCGAGAATCCTGCTCAGTATTCTTCTTTCTCCACACCTTTAATTGGCCATCACTTTGGTATACATTGAACTTGCTTTCGTCTGAGCATAACACATGATCCCAGAACTCATTGTTCTTAGTTACATACTCTTTAGCAAATACTAAACACTGTTTCTTGTTTACTTTACTTATATATGGTTTCCTTCTTCATGTTCTGATATTGTACCCAGTACTGTCTGGAACTCTACTACATAAACAATATGATTAGCAAGTCGCATAGACAAGGAGATAGCGGATGGAGGAAGCTCTTAATTTTCTCGCATTGGGTATGGTAGCTTGTCGAAATTAGAAATGTGCATCAGTGCTAAAAAATTGATAAAAGGTACTAAAGTAATAACAAATTAGAAACTAAAAACTTCACTTATCTTAGTAATGTTGCACAAGTTGGAGACAACTTGAAACCCAGGGTTAGCTTGTTCAAGGAGAACATGCAACATTACTAAGATAAGTGAAGTTTTTAGTTTCTAATTTGTTATTACTTTAGAATCTTGTTGCTTCACTGTTAATAGCTTCAATTTTCCTTATGATAAAAGGTATTTTGTGATGAAAAAGGGTTTTCAGCACATGCACGGTCCTAACCGAAATGCACTCAGATCCAATATAACCTCTTTGTCAGACAAGATTGTATAATGAAGAATAGAATTGAAATACAACACTTCCTGGCATAAAACTATAATTGCACACACACATCAATTGACAATAATGCATACAGCAATAGTTTTTATTCACTTGTATCTGAGGAAAGTCATAATATGAAAAAATTTAGAGGAAACCATATGATGAAAGCAATAATGGTGGCATACACTTACTGTTTATAGGTCCAAGATTCGATCTATAGTGATGCTTGATCGACTAGCATTCTGGATTGGTCTCGCAACTCATTTCAGAGGCAAATTAACACTTTAGTGCTAATGACACCTGTAAGTGCATTCTTAGTGTCTTACCTTTACTGTTTGTAATTTTATTTTGACTATTTCTCCGAGTCATCTTGCTTTCCCCCACTCTTGCATTAAAGTCACCCATTATGAAATTTGTATGATTTCCTGTTTAATAGTTCTTCCATGTTTTGCTTTATGGTGTTAAATATGGGTCATAAAATTCAGAAGTACTTGGTGGGCTATACCCTACTGCAACACATACACTCTCCTTTTCTCATAGATCACTAACACACCACAAGACTGATTTTTCACTTAAATCCTTATACACTGTCACTTTTAGACTTCTTCTGACTAGCAGATATAGTCCTGACCGACAACCTGTATCTCTCCTTTTAACACCACTTTTCCATAAAATTCAAAACCACTGAAATCCACCATTGCAACACTTAACACTTGAGTCTCAACCACACCTATCACATCTGCTACATTTAAAATCCATACATTTCCCCATTCCTCAACTTCTCCAACAAATCATCTATGTTTCATGATATATTCCCCAGTTCTTTTCCCTATACAGATCCCTTTCTCTCAAATTTAAGTACATACAGTTTAATTTTACTCCTGGTAATCCTGTCAGAAGCTATACTCCCATCCACATAATCTCCCACTTGCATGATGCTCCCCCACAGTGTTAGTCTATGGTTAGTCCAGTTTCCCTCCACACATCAATTCCCAAGCCATTCCATGTGATTCTTCAATCAGATGCTTCTTCAGCACAGCCTGTTGAGATGGTGATGTATACTTAGGCAATGATGTTTACCACTCACCTTCCCTCCTCTTCTCACCTCCCCTCCTCTTCACAACTCCTCCACTGCAATTAAGTCTTTTCTCTTGTCGCAGAGTACTCACATGCCTGTTTCTCCTCCTTTTACACACGCCTCATATTGAGCTGACACATATCCTGTTTCCTTCCATTAATCCTCAAGCATTTTCTCCTCTAACCCCCGCAATCTTCGTTTCCCTTAGCAACATGTTTCTTGTTTCTGTATCTCTCTTTCTGTAATTGTGTTCTATAAATATTTTTGTCCGCTTGAATTTTTCTGGTGCATGAGAGAATTATCCATTTTATTTTCATTGTGATAGGAACTAACAGTAACCAGTTTAGGTTTCAGACTTCTTTGACCCACTCTAAAGATGTCCATTATTCCCCATCCACCTAGTTTTATACCCAAATTGTCTTGAAAGATCTCTTCAATTTGGTCCCATACTCTCTTCTCTCTCAGTTCTTAAACTTTAAAAATTATCACATTCATTTTTCTTCTCTTGTCCTCTACTTTTTATCACATTAATTTTTCTTCTCTTGTCCTCTACTTTTTCCAAGTATGAAATTCTCCACCAGTTCTCTTTCCACTTCTATTTCCAATTTTCCTCATATGGTTTTAATTTCTTCAAATTTTCATTTAATTTTCTCCTTGATTCTCTTCTCCATTCCTGGGGCCCTAATGACCAAGTTGTTGACGGGGCCTTAAACTCGATACACTCATTCACTGACTCCATTCCTTTTAAACTCACGATTTCTCTGCAATGTTTTAACATTCCCAGTGGAACACCTCTGGTTCCAGATTCATCTCTACTCCACCAATGACCAGTAGCACCAATAACACAAATATGAACCACAACATCAGTGCACATCCTTTTGAATCACCGCTTCCTATTGAAAATTTTTATCCATTAAATAGACCAATTCTAACTGTGTACAGTTTCTGTTGAACTCCCATTTTCTGTCTGTGAACACGCACATACACACATCCGTCGCCAAGCACCTTTCAGCGGCAACTCAGGTTGGTACTAAGAAGTACCTTCATTTAACCCACAAGCAGGGTTTTTTCTGGTGTTCAAAAGTAACTTTGAATGGAATTTATATAGATATACGTTCAGTATTGCTATATTATGCACTATTTTATATAACTTAGGCTTTTTAGATATGTTTGTCACACATCAAGTATTTACACCACTTATTCTCTGTTTCATAGAACACCATAGTATACTAATAGTGGTTTATTAAGCAATATAGGTTTTACATCCAGGTGTGACCTCGCTGTGCACTGTTTCAGAGAAATAATCACACAGAAGCAGCTATGTGCCTAGTACATAGTGCTGCCTTGGTAGCAGAGTATCTGCACATGTTGGAGGATCAACCTCATCTTCCAATTGGTGCTGTTGGTTTTGAGAAGGTAACCCCTAATGCCTTGGAAGAAAGTGCTGTATCAGATGATGTGCTGAGCCCAGAGGAGGAAGGAGTATGTCTCGGGAAGGACTTCACAGAAAGTGGACTTATTGGACTTCTAGAACAGGCTGCCAGCTCCTTCAATACAGTAAGTAGAGGACTCACCACAGTGGAAGCCAAATACTTTTCGGTATTCTATCACTAGTTAGGACAATAAGTGTCCATGTGGTAGTGATATAATAACCCCTTTAAGTTCATATGGCAATATATAGTCAACATGACAATAATGCCTGTATAGTCGTATGTTGGCATATGGTCAACAGCAAAACTCTTCATGTTTTCTCATCTTGGTTAGCAGAAATAATGCTATTGGTAGCATGCTACAGGCATCGTAGTGCTTGTAGAAGCATTATCAAGCCTATACTGATATGTGTTCGGAAATTACTTAAACTGTTTCTATGTACTCAGAATATATTTCTATGGGGGAAGTGCAGTTTTTTGTAATAACTTCCAGCACACAGAAACCAGAGCCTTCCAGGCTAAGAAAATAAAAATTTGATGTTTTGTGCCAAGAAGATGTGGGAGATGGTCAGTGCCATGGCCGAGCTGTTAGAGCATTCGTCTACCACCTAGGCGGCCCGGGTTCAATCCCAGGGACCTGCATGTGGTATTCATGGTGGACGAAGCAGCGCCAGGGCAGGTTTTCTCCAGGTTCTGAGGTTTCCCCCACCACTCATTCCACCAATTGCTCCATTATCACCTTTCCAATCATAGATTTTGCCTGCATTTCATATTATCCTCTTCCTCACTATCATACCTGGTGCTTGGCTGACCACCTGCTTTCAGGTCTTCACTCTGTCCGGTCCATAGGTTCCTGTGCTCTCCAACAGGCATCTGACCCTAGACACTGGCTTGTATGTTATAGGGGGTGTAAGTCCTACATAAAGGAAGGGTAATCAGATAAAGAAAACTAAAAGGAAAGAAAGATGTGGAAGATTTAAAACCAGTGAGTAAACCCGAGTTGGATGTAGTAGTCATGACTAGGGGGCAGAAATATAGGCATTAACATGTGTGAAATAGGCTGGCAAAAAGGCAGCAGCACTTCTGCATTTTGTATAGCGTACTTCGTACATGTATTCACAAATAAACCAACAGTGCTTCAGGAACTAAATAATGTCACATTCTGATTTGTAATACTTCCATTTGTAATAATAACGGTAATGATGATAAATTATAAAAGTTTTTATAGAAATGTGAGGTTACAGGGTATCTAAAATGTGTATATGATTTTCAAAGTGACTTGTTTATCTCAATACTATCACCGGAAAATATGAATCAGGGACCGCCAACTGACATGCACGGTGTGCCTATACAGTTCGCATGGTGCCGGCGTGCCTGATCATTGCTGGCGAGTGCTAGGGAGATATGCCAGTGGCGTTCCCTAATCTGCACTTCCGTTACCATTAAATAATTAAGGACAGTGTAGTAGTGAAGGAACAATTTAGAAACTGTATAATACGTGGTTTAATATCTCTCTGGTACTTGTTATTAAATTATAGATAAAACAACCCAATACCAGTAAGATTATTATAGCATTCAATCCTATACATACAACCAAATGATGGCATATAAAACCAATATTTTTAACTATAAGAACGAAACAGTACTTTGTGGAAATTAGCACAATTTTGATTCTGAAACAATTGAAAAATATAAAATAACAAAATAATATTTACTATACAGTGCTAATATTACACAGAATACTTCATATTAAACAAATATACACGTTTCAATTAAGAATTTTATACATTCAGTTTTTGGTCGACACTCTTGCCTTCTAACATCTTTTGGTTTTTACAATACTCGCCGCATTTGGAGACAGTGAAACACAACTCTGAACCCTTAATGCACACTTCAAGTTATGATCACTGGTGCTGGCTCTCTGAGGGTTTTTAATGTGTTTCATATCTGAAAATAAGGATTCACATACATAGGTCGAACCACACATTGCAATCATAGATGCCACACACCAATGAAATCTAGGGAACCTTGATTTAGGAAATATCCTGTAGAAATCTAGCAAACTTCCTCTGTTTCTGAAACTGTTAGCTAACTCTGTTGTTGTTGTAGTGTTTAACGCCCGCTTTTACTACATACGGCACCGCAGGCGGTGACACTGATGACACATGGAATGAGATGGAGCACCGGTGGAATGAGATGGCGGGGGAAACCGGAGCACCCGGAGAAAACCCGCCCTGACGCCGCTTCGTCCACCACGAATACCACATGCGGGTCCCTGGGATCGAACCCGGGCCACCTAGGTGGTAGGCGAGCGCGCTAACCGCTCGGCCACAGCGCCGCCGTCAGCTAACTCAATGTCACATTTCAATGTGATAAGCTCCAGTTGCGAGTGTCATCAATATTCATGCTAAATGGTGTAGCGAATAAATCAAAATCCATTTTTAAGCCCGTGAGATTCTGAAATCTTTCATCAAACGCAGGGAAAGCATGTGCAGATTTTCAACATAACATCCCACTTCTAGGGAATCACAATCACGGATGACACTTTCCAACCTGGGAAGATGACAAGGATCACCACTTGACAGTTGACATTCCCATAATGAGAGCATATTTTTAAAACTTCAATGCTACAGAACATATCTGTGATTACTGATTAACTTGTTTTTCCCTTGAAGTGAAACATTCAAAGTATTCAAATGTTCACTTATATTGGCCATAAATGCAAGATCACATTTTCACTTAACATTCGTGAGCTCTTCAATAGGTTCTCCGCACATTTCCATGAACATACGTATCTCATCCAATAATTCAAACAATCTGCTTAAAACCTTGCCTCGACTGAGTCACCTAACTGCTGTATATCACCATACTCATGCTCCAAATCTTCTAAGAAGCTTTTAAATTGTCTGTGTTTTAGACCGTGGGACCTCAGTTTCTTTACAATCTTCAAAACCAGACTCATTACATTGATTACATTCAGTGTTTTGACACATAAGTTTTCCGATAAACTGTGCAATGAACTGCTGTTATTTCGTCTGCTAGTTTACTGTCGGTCTGGGTGGCTCAGTTGGTTAGACGTTGGCCTACTGATCCCAAGGTTGCGGGTTCAAATCCGGCCTAGACCAACGGTTTGTAAGTGTGCTTAAAAATGACAGCTCCATGTCAGTAGATTTACTGGCATGTAAAAGAACTCCTGCGGGACAAAATTCCGGCACACCGGCGACGCTGATGTGATCTTGGCTATTGACAGCGTCATTAAACAACAAATTATTATTATTATTATTATTATTATTATTATTATTATTATTATTATTATTAGTATTAGTATTAGTATTAGTATTAGTAGTAGTAGTAGTAGTAGTAGTAGTAGTAGTAGTAGTAGTAGTAGTAGTAGTAGTAGTAGTATTACTATTATTATTATTATTATTATTATTATTATTATTATTATTATTATTATTATTATTATTATTATTATTATTATTATTATTATTATTATTATTATTATTATTATTATTAGTATCAGTATTATTACTAGTATTTTATTATTATTATTATTATTATTATTATTATTATTATTATTATTATTATTATTATTATTATTATTATTATTATTATTATTATTATTATTAGTATCAGTATTATTACTAGTATTTTTATTATTATTATTATTATTATTATTATTATTATTATTATTATTATTAATTATTATTAATTACTATTATTATTATTATTATTATTATTATTATTAATTATCTTTATTAATTATCATTATTAATTATCATTATTAATTATTAATTATTATTATTATTATTATTATTATTATTATTATTATTATTATTATTATTATTATTATTATTATTATTATTATTATTATTATGCTAGTTTACTTTTCAGGAGGGTCACAAATCCGTTGTGCGAACCAACCAAAGTTGGGGCACCATCGGTGGCTACCGATATGAGTGTTTCTCATGGAATCCCGGCATTCTCCACAACTTCTACTACACAATTCAGAATGTCTGATCCTGTTGTTTTGCCTTTTATTGGCACCAGATCTAGCATTTCTTCCACAACTTCCAAATTTTCATTTACTCCATGACTAAAAATACATAATTGAGCCATACTTGATAAGTCAGTGCTCTCATCAATAGCTAGAGAGAATGCAACGAATTCTCTTGCTCTTTCAATAAGTTGTGTGTAAATGTTGTCTGCCAGATCTTGAATTCTGCGTGAAATAGTATGAGGTGACAGACTGGCACTCTCAAACTGGTGAACACTGATAGGGGTGAATTTACTTGCAGCTATAAGCATACATTGTTTAATAAGTGGACCATCAGAAAAACTACTACAAGATCTGGCAATTTCTAGTGCTATTTCGTAACGCACATAAACTCAGGTTTTTGCCATTCCACCATCCCCTTCTTCCTGTTCCTCTTCCTGCAATGTGATCTTTTCTCTGAGTTTTTGTATCTCTGCAGTGTGTTCTTCTCTTTCTAGGGCCGAATAATCATTAACATGCAATGTATTAAAATTGTCGCTGAAGATTAAACCATTTCAGCACTTGCAATTTTTTCTAGCAAATTAAACAAATAGCACCACCGATACATTCCATGAAGAAGTACTCAGTTTCCCATTAGGGATTGAAATAACGTGTCGGCGTGGGTGCCCTTTGCTTTAATGAGTGCTCTTCCATATCAAACTGACACTGAAGTGCGAACCGCCACTGCTAAGGAAGACAAACCGACCGCTACCACTGCGAAGCATGAACTGAGGGAACACGGTGCTTGTAGCCCAGCACATGCACCGCGGCAAGCGAGTTGGCTGTGGCTGAAATACATAATGTTCAAAGATGTGCATACTTTCTTTTAAAAATGTTCTTTTGTGTGATATATTTTATAACATATCTGGATGAAGAGGCGGCTTCGAAATGCAGGTTTTGCAAAAGTATATTGTTTTCTTTGTTTGTTTTTTTGGCCCTACATACCACACAAGGATTTGCCCAACTTTGTTGTTCTCTTCTCCCAATGAAGTGTGGAAATCCATTTAGTCTTTCTAATGTTGGGCCCTGAGTAATATGACCCCTACTTGATGTGGCACGGGTTCACTGTGTTCCCATGCGCTCGGCTACCAGAGATCTGACCAGATCCTTACGAAATTTTCTGTGCGACAAAGGCTTTCTTATTTTTGGTTTTCATATTCTCTATGTACAGCAGATATGGCTTCACAATGCATACTTCCAGCAGCCAGAAAAACATTTTCATATACCACTTGCACGTTCTCCTACAAAACTGATACTGCACAATGTAATTATCAATTTTATCAACACCGCCCATGTATTGAGTATAATCCAAAATAATATTTGGTTTCAATGTTGCTGCTTGGTTGGGGAATTTTGAAGGAACCTCTGTCATTTCATTTTTATCACCCTTATGACTGGTACTGAGCACAGTTACGATTCTTTTGTCTTTCCAAAATAGAGTCAGCTTTTTTTGATTTCAGAAGCTTTTTATTTCACCCCTTTTCATTTTCTTTATGTTACCTGGCTTCAATTGATAAGGCATATTTTTTCTGTTGCCCATAACTGTACCAGTAGTCACCATATTCATTTTCTACAGCTCATCAGCTAATTCAGGTGAGGTATAATACCTATCTGTGTAAATATGTGTCACAGAGATGTCTTCGTGAATTTGTAACGGTTTTCTGTAGCTATTGTATAAGGCCAGTTCACCTGATGACATGTACATGTGTCGAAACAATCGTTTTGTGAAATATTGAGTGTAACTCAATTTATTGAAGTGAAGTGTGAGTCTCTAATTACTTTGTGTTATTTGTGTAATATTGCTTAGTTGTGCTTTCATTTTAGTTATATTGTTGGCAGTTAGGGATTAGATAAGCTGGGTAGTTTTAGTTGAAGAGTCATTTGTATTGTTTACATGTAATTTAAGCCAGAGGCTGTTGTGATCAGACATGCCAAAGTCAGAAATATCAATTTGAATCCTCGATTTATGTACATTGCTGATTATGTTATCAAGACAGGAATTATATCTACTTGGTTTTCATTTAAGCTATACAAATTAAATGATCTTAATAAATGAAGAAATTGATTAACACAGGGTTTCTCTTTCTTTGTAATCTCTATATTAATATTGCTAATAATGTATATACCATGATTTTTTTAATTTATTTAGCATTATCAGAAGTTTTTCAAGCTTAACCATAAAAATTTCTTCTTTCGTTGATGGCACTCTATAAACTGAAATAATTCTAATTTTACTCTCTACAAGCCGTATGGCTGTAGCTTCAAAATTTTCTACCTGACATAATTGGGTAATATCTATAACATAATATTTCAATTTTAAATCTTTTCTCACCAAAATTGCTGATCCGCCATGTGCCTTACTTTGTCTACAATAACAGCTTACCAATTCATATCCTACTGGACTGCTTAATTCAATTCTACTGGCTTCCAACCAGTGCTCATTAAGACAAAATATCACAATTTGTAATATTTAAAAAATGAGTCAGCTCATCAATTTTATTTTTAGGGACTGTATGTTGCCGCCACTGCCAGTCCTGTTTGGAATGCCAAATTCATCTAAGCCCTACTCGGCACAGTGCCTTGTTTACACCATCTGCTATACAGTTGTGTAGCAGCAGGAACAAGTTGTCACAAGTTCCAAATCTTAATATTACTAAACCATATGATCAATAATCATAACCAAACACAGAGCTTTAGCTTCTTTAACGACAAACTATCAATATTAACTAAGCCACCATACCCATACATATATTAAATTCCCATCTGATTCAAGCATCTTTGTAAACCTTCAGGTCTATCTCAAATATTAGAGATGATATACTCCAAAAGTGACCTGGAATCCTCCAATTACTGGAACAATTCGAGACATGGGTCTTTGACTCTCCATACTGACGCTCTTACCTTTTTGGACCAACTCACAATATTTTTAATATGAGAGTATAAGTGCTTTATGGAACTATATGACATCTAAATTTACAAATACACATTTACCATTCAGTAACTCTAATTGTCAGATACTTATGGTAATTGCTTTTGACCAGTTTACTTTTATTGTGAATTATCTGTTTAGATGTGTTTTATTCATATGATTCATATTCTTTTCCAGGCAGGGATGTATGAAGCCATAAATGATGTGTATTCAATTCTAGTACCAATTGCTGAAGCAAACAGAGATTACAAGAAGCTAGCAAATATCCATGGGTAAGTGTATGAGCTGAATAATAATGTGCATGAAGCACTGAACTCATAACTGGCTAGCTGCCAATCCATTGTATAGTATATGTGGTTTCTCAATATTTCCTCTTACTGGCATTTCAAAGATTGCTAGTCTCTACTGCCTGTCTCAGCTACAGGCAGTAGCTAAGGTGTAGTCTGCTGGCCAGATGTAACAACTGGTCTAAAAATTCACCAACAGCAGCATGAGCCATTATTTGTCTGTGTGTGTGTTACATACTTTATAAGTGATAGTATTCCAGACCACTATTATATATTTATTAAACTCCCTCTGCCTTGCAAATATGAAGATCATGATTATAACAGTGAAGAGAGGAATATTCACTAAATTTGTACTCAATAAAATGTATAAGAATTTGGAAACATTCTATTCAGTGTTATGAGTAGTAGTACATTTGGTAACGCTTTGTTTACAGGAAGCTACATGAAGCCTTCACCAGGGTAGAACAGCTTCAAGGAAAACGTGTATTTGGTACTTATTTCCGAGTTGGTTTCTATGGCTCAAAATTTGGGGACCTCAATGGAGAAGAATTCATTTATAAGGAGCCCACGCTTACAAAGCTTCCAGAAATTTTCAGTCGTTTAGAGGTATGTTCTGAGTGCTCATAATTAGGTAACTAGAAAAAGATTAAGCTGACATTTAACACACACCTAAATAAATGATTGATAACTGGGATATAAATGCTAATGATCTAAAAGCCTTAAAAGTTATCTACAAGTGATCTTAAAATCATAAAAGACAAATAAAATTGCCCAAATTTCTTTCCTTCTTTTTTTTCTTTGAAAGTCCATGAAAAGTAATATAGGTTAACGTATATCATAGTTTTATAAAATCCAAATTACATATACATGTTTGGTACATTTAATTTGTTTCTGTGTTGTGAATCTCATCTCTAATGCCATTTATATTCCACAAAATTTACACAATTATGTAAAAACGTCAGTCACAAATATATCTTTACCAGATTCAGAAATCTTGTGGAAGTAATTTTGTGTAAATGGGTTTACTTTAGGTACTTCAAGAGTGTAACTGAAATGCATTTAAAATTGACCCTCCTGTACTGTTGACATGCTCACTACCAAAATAGTTGTGTCCTTAGATTTTCTATTTACCCGAACAGAAATCAAAATTCATTTTAAGAATATTATGAATAGGAATAACTTATGTTGGAATGAGTTGACTTTTTTTTTAAAAAAAAAACATATTTCTCTCTACTTATGTCTATTAAGGCTAGTTTATGAGAACATACTTCCATTTGTCAATTTTGCAGTCAACTGTTATTCCAGTGGATGCTTTAGTCATCGGTTCTTCTGGATATTCAGATGATATCAATAGTGGGAGTTTCAAAATTCATAATCTTTTCTGGATTTTTGATCATAAAGATGTTCTCCAAAGTGCCTAATTCTATGGCTTCTTTATATGTTTTCTAATTTTATCTCCTGTTTTATGTTGTGATTTAATGACCAAAGGTGATGTGCTGCAGCAGACTTGTCCATGTACTTGAATTTAACAGCCTTCAAATGTTCTTTCATCTTGACCTTTAAACAGTTTTTTCCAATCTTGGCAGTCTATTTGATAGATATCACATAATTTGGTTTTTGATATATTGTTTTGAGTGGATGGCTTAGTAAATTCTTGATGCTATTTTGATTTTGCAGTCTAATTTTATATTCTGTCAAGTTCTTCTGTATTTTCAGCATGAATCATCATTTATTTGTGTTAACTTATTTATTTGTGTTAGGCTAATACACACTCGAGTATGACAGGGCCTTTCAGCCCAAGTTGCCCATTATACCCACCCAATATAATTACTTATACACACATTTTATAATTCTCTGTGGCTACCAAAAAGCATAGTTAGCTATTAAGCTAACAAAAGGTTATGTGAACTCTGATTTCCTTATTCCATTTTTTGTTAACTCTACTTAAAAACTGACCTGAGGATCTGTCATCCTTTCTAAGCATGCCCCTTTATGTGGTTCTTCTACCCACTCTAGCCCATTTTTGTTCCAGAAATTCTTTCTTCCACAAATTTGTTCCTTGACATTCTAAAACTATACGTTCCAGATCTTCCCTCCCTCTAGAAATGGGACACTGATTCGTTGGATATCCTTTTCTTATCCTTCTTAATTTCCAAACCCCAGTTCTTAACCAGCTATTCCCTGCCTTCGCTCATTATTTCTCTTATCAACGTATGACTCCCTTCCCAATGTTTTCTTCATTGGTATTATAGTATAGGTACCAAAGAATTTTCTTCCAAAACCCCACCAAAAAGTTTTTGGATTTCTGTGTCTTCAGTTCTCTTCCTTATTTACAAAAAGCTCTTATAATTGTTCCAGTATTCCCCCATCGCATTCACTTCCAGGTTATTTTGGATGCTACTAGTCCATAGTTCCTAAGACATTTTCCCTGTTACTCTATACACTGCCTTAACAAATTACTCTTATCTAAATTCAGGATCCTAAACCAATATTTTAGTACTCTTTCTATTATCATACATTTCCTTAGCCACCACACTTGGTAGGCCCAAGACTTCCTTACAAAACTTCCTTTGAACCATATCAATGGGTTCCACCATCATAGTGTGACACTGGCCCGTGGCAGTGGCAGCAATGACAACACAACAAAGAACTGAGCTACCCCACTGGTGCAGCGCATAACAAAGGTGTTCAAGGTCAAGCTTCCTCACACCACTTGTGAGCAAACACATGACTAGCAACAATAAGTGCAGTGCATAACAAAGGATTGCAGAACATTCCAGAAGTATCCAGCAACCAACTTGTTAGTAGAAGTTTGAGAAAGAACCGTGTGTGATGGCATCCCTACTATATAAGGAGATGAGGCAATGAGTTGGAAGAGTTACAGACATGAGTCGGTCAGTGTATCAGTGAGTGCGAGACAGCTGTGTGTGTATGTTACCATCGTCGTAAAAGATATGCTGTGTCAAAGTGAAGGAGTTTTATTGAACATTGAGTGATTGTATCATCAGAGTTAGTGTATGAGAGACGGTGAAAGTAAAGAAAGACGAAAGGACTGAGTCAAGTTTATGAGAAGAAAACAGTTACAAGTTATAATATCACAAAAGACTGTATACTGTGTTAATGTCAGTTAAAGAGAACTGTGTATTTGTGCGAAAGTTTTGGAAGAAAATAAAGTGAGAAAGAAGTAATTGGAATGGACTTTTGTCATTTTTGTCACACTGGTGTCAGGAGTGGAATTTGTTAAATTGTCATTTTGTTAAGTTGGTGTCAGAAGTGTGACTTAAGAACCACGATGGAGCCCATTTTTGGAAAAATTATTGGCGCCAATGGAGAAAATGGAGTCACAAAGAAATCTGAATTGGAGAATGTGAATACCAGCATGGAGAGAATAGAGACAAAAATGGAATCCAAATTGAAGAACATGAATACCGCCATGGACAAAATGAATACTGAAATGTAAAATATAAACTACAGAATGGAAGAAATGACCCTGAGGGAGGTTGGAGTTGGGGCCCTCCCAGAAGCAAAGTGGCTGAGGAGGTCCACCAGGGAGGTCAGTAGTCATGGAACTCTAAAGGTTGCTCTCATGTTGTGCGCAGGATGGCATGTCAATGGATCTGGGTGAAGGGCAACTGGAGGAAGACCCGTCACAATCGGCAAAGTTGCCACAGAGGCTTCAAGCAGGATGGCATACATCTCCCTATCTGGTTCAAGGGGCACTACCCAACAACGTTTCCAAGGACCATGCCATCTGGAGAAGAGGTTCGATGACAAAGTCTACGACACCCAGAGCTTGCCCTAAGAGAAGATGCTGGTGGTACATTGGGGTCGTCTGGCCAAGAGTGCTGCTCGGGACTATCTGCTTAGGAGGGAGCAATGTAATGCCATCCCACAGCAGTGGCAACACATCAAAGGATGGCCAAGGTCAAACTGCCCCACCCCACTGAAACGGTGTGTAACAATGGTGTTCAAGGTCAACCTTCCCTACACCACTTACACAAGCAAACATGTGACTAACAACAATGAGTGCGGTGCATAGCAAAGTATTGTTGGAACATTCAAGAAGTGTCTGGCAGCCTGTGTGTTTTGAGAAGTTTGAATGTGACAACATCCTCCCCGCTATATAAGGGAATAAAGCAATGAGTTAGAGGAGTTACAGTTACAGACATGAGTTGGTCAGAGTGTATCAAAGTTAGTACATGAGAGACAGAGAAAGTGAAGAAAGACATTGAAAGGACCGAGTCAAGGTTATGAGAAGAAAACAGTTGTGAGTTGTAATATCACAAAAGACTGTAGATTGTGGTAACATCAGTAAAAGAGAACTGTGTATTTGTGCAGCAGTTTTGAAAGAAAATAAAGTGAGAAAAAAGTAATTGAAATGAACTTTTGCCATTTTTGTCACACTGGTGTCAGGAGTGGGATTTGTCAGAGTCATTTTGTTACATTATTAAACATTTTTTCCAGCAGTTCACTTCAATGTTCTGTACTTTATACTCGCAACTTCTGATTGCTGCCATAGCTCATTTTCCTTTTGTTGATGCTAGTTTCTTCTGTTTTTTCCAGCCCCATCTATTTTGACGCCTAAGTAAATACATTATCATACTACTTTATAATCCTTGATTCCCTTCTTTCACATTTCATGTTTACTCAGTTTTGCTCCTTTCTTAAATCACTTTCTTTTTCTTCTTCCTCTTTTTTTTTCCCCCTGATTCACATCTAAGTTCCATTTGTTACAGTATTTTTTGACCACCTGAAGCACTTGATTCAAGTCATTCATAATAATTAATCAAAATATACCAGATCATATGCAATTTAGTTTGATCTGATGGGATCTGTTCTTGCCCTACCACTGTTTTAACACATCTGGTGTTTTCTCTTTAGGGATATTGTTATACAAGATTTTATGTCAGAAGATACCATAACTTCTTCAGTTTTTACCACTATGTATTTGATTTTATTAGCAAAACTGAGGGGTTTTTGCATGCTTAAGGACTCAAATTTTTCATACTTGTCAAATTTTCTTCACTATTTTGAAATTTATAAGTTGGTGCATCTATATTGTTAACGGTTGGCTGCTTGCTGTAATCATTGGTGATGATTGGTAAGCAATTTAGTTTGTGTATCATAGGATTGCTTATTATCAACTTGCTTTTAACATTGTAGAATGAAGTATCTTCCGGGCTGTTATGCCGTGGTCTGCTGGAGATCTGTCTTCCAGATGTTTCGTTTACAACTGCGGTAAACATCCTCAGTGGCATTGTCGAAGTCTCCTCGTAGAAGGTATCACTGCGACTGATGCGTCGACTGTCTGTGGCGCTCCATTTATACCATGCGCAACGTGCACTGATTGGCCCGGGGCGCACAGAGGCGTGGTGGCTGGTGGAGGGGGTTCTATCTCTCTTATGCTGCTGGTCTCTTCTGATTGGCTTACCTTGCTTTCCTGCTTCTTATGATGGTCTTTATTTTTTATGACCGGATGCCAGTTGCTGTTTAATCTTAAGGCCTCTTCCTTCTTATTAAAGTTGTTAGGGTGCTTGTAAATTTCAATAGCCTCTCGCTGTAGTTGGGCATGGTAATGTATGGTAGATGCAAGGATGCGCGTATCCTGGAACTTAATACTGTGTTCACCGACTGCATTAATGGCATGTTCAGCGACCGCAGACTTATCAGTTTGGCCCAGGCGGCAGCTTCTTTTGTGTTCCGTGAGTGTGGTCTTAACACTGCGCTGAGTAGTTCCAATGTAAACTGAGCCACAACCACAAGGAATACTGTATACTCCAGCCGATGACAAAGCTTCTCGGGGATCCTTGGGTGATCGTAGTAAACTGCTTAACTGTCTGGTGGGTTTAAAGATCGTCTTGACGTTATGCCGCTGTAATATGCGATCAATTCGGTCGGTGACATTTTTCAAGTATGGTAGGAACACAATGCCCTTACTTTTGGGCTGATCTGGATTCCGGATGACAGGTTGAGTCTTAGGAGGCCGGCAAGCTCTTCTTACTTCTTGGATTGAATAACCATTGGAAAGTAATGCTTGTTCTAAGTGGCCAAGTTCTTGTTTTAAGAAGTGCGGCTCACAGATGCGGGAAGCACGGGTTGCAAGCGTCTTGATCATTGCACGCTTCTGTCTGGGATGATGATTGGAATGTTTGTTTAAGTATCGGTCAGTATGGGTAGGCTTGCGGTAGACCGTGTGTCCAAGTTCCCGTCGGCCTTCTTGCTAACCAAGACGTCCAGAAACACTAGTTGTCCATCCTTTTCTTTTTCCATCGTGAACTGAATGCGTTGATTGATGCTGTTCAGATGTTGAAGGAAGTCCTGAAGGGCGTTCTCTCTGTGGGGCCATATGACAAAAGTGTCGTCTACATATCGAAACCAGACCAATGGTTTTTGTGCGGCCCTTTCTAGGGCTAAGGTTTCAAAATATTCCATGTAAAAATTAGCAACCACAGGACTCAGGGGACTGCCCATATCGAAACCATCTAGCTGTTCGTAGAAGGACTGGTTCCACTGGAAATAAGCCGTGGACAGCACATGGTGGAAATGTGCAAGTATATCATCGGAGAAGATGGGTTTCAACTGCTCAAGGACTTCATCAACAGGAACCATGGTGAAAAGTGATGTAACGTCGAAGCTGACCAATAGATGTTGAGGTAGTATGGTTACACTTTGCAGCTTCTGAATGAAGTGGGTCGAATCCTTGATGAAAGAATCTGTCGTGCCAACATGTGTTTGTAATAAACCGGTTAAGTATTTGACTAAGGCGTAGGTAGGAGATCCAATAGCGCTGACAATGGGCCTTAGTGGTATTTCCGGTTTGTGGATTTTGGGTAACCTGTAGAGACAAGGAGGCTGTGCTTCAGATCTGGTGATTCGGCATTTGTCTTCTGTTGGCAGGGAAGAGCTCTTAATAAGCAGGTTCGTTTTCCGAAGAATATGTGCTGTGGGATCTCGTTAAATTTTGCGAAATGTTTCTGGTTTCAGAAGATCCAAGATTTTCTGTTGGTAGTCACGTTGGTTCATAATTACTGTTACATTCCCCTTGTCCGCAGAGCAGACAATGATGTCCTTGTTGGTGTTGAGCTTTTTTATTGCGGTCCTCTCTTCATGAATTAAATTATTAGGTGGAGCCTTGGCACGTTGAAGAATCCTAGGAGACTCCCGACTTATCTCATCAGCAGTTGTTCTCGGAAGGCCTTGTATCCCTGACTCGATGTTAGCAATTATGTCCTCAACTGGTATAATCGGAGGGACCACTGCGTAGTTGCGTCCTTTGGAAATCAGGGAAGTATCGGCTGGTGACAATTGATGATCCGACAGGGCATGCTTCGGGAACGTATTCACCAGATTAGACGTGAACTTGCTTACAACAATGGTCAACTTCTTGCCTTGCATCTTCGGCTCAGCAATTCTCTTCACGAATCTCATTGGGATAACATAGATAGAATTACATATAGTTCCATGATTTACAACCAGAACAGCACCACCATGCACCACATGAAGAAGTTTGAACGTCTTTTGACTGCCAACATACGACCTACTCCACCGTTGTGAATTTGTCGGATCATCAATTGTCACCAGCCGATACTTCCCTGCTTTCCAAAGGACGCAACTACGCAGTGGTCCCTCCGACTATACCAGTTGAGGACATAATTGCTAACATCGAGTCAGGGATACGAGGCCTGATGAGATAAGTCGGGAGTCTGCTAGGATTCTTCAACATGCCAAGGCTCCAACTAATAATTTAACTCATGAAGAGAGGACCGCAATAAAGAAGCTCAACACCAACAAGGACATCATTGTCTGCTCTGCGGACAAAGGGAATGTAACGGTAATTATGAACCAACGTGACTACCAACAGAAAATCTTGGATCTTCTGAAACCAGAAACATATTGCAAAATTCAACGAGATCCCACGGCACATATTCTTCGGAAAATGAACCTGCTTATTAAGAGCTCATCCCTGCCAACAGAAGACAAACGCCAAATCACCAGATCTGAAGCACAGCCTCCTTGACTCTACGGTTTACCCAAAATCCACAAACCGGAAATACCACTAAGGCCCATTGTCAGCGCTATTGGATCTCCTACCTATGCCTTAGCCAAATACTTAACCGGTTTATTACAAACACATGTTGGCACGACAGATTCTTTCATCAAGGATTCGACCCACTTCATTCAGAAGCTGCAAAGTGTAACCATACTACCTCAACATCTATTGGTCAGCTTCGACGTTACATCACTTTTCACCATGGTTCCTGTTGATGAAGTCCTTGAGCAGTTGAAACCCATCTTCTCCGATGATATACTTGCACATTTCCACCATGTGCTGTCCACGGCTTATTTCCAGTGGAACCAGTCCTTCTACGAACAGCTAGATGGTGTCGATATGGGCAGTCCCCTGAGTCCTGTGGTTGCTAATTTTTACATGGAATATTTTGAAACCTTAGCCCTAGAAAGGGCCGCACAAAAACCATTGGTCTGGTTCCGATATGTAGACGACACTTTTGTCATATGGCCCCACAGAGAGAACGCCCTTCAGGACTTCCTTCAACATCTGAACAGCATCAATCAACGCATTCAGTTCACGATGGAAAAAGAAAAGGATGGACAACTAGTGTTTCTGGACGTCTTGGTTAGCAAGAAGGCCGACGGGAACTTGGACACACGGTCTACCGCAAGCCTACCCATACTGACCGATACCTAAACAAACATTCCAATCATCATCCCAGACAGAAGCGTGCAATGATCAAGACGCTTGCAACCCGTGCTTCCCGCATCTGTGAGCCGCACTTCTTAAAACAAGAACTTGGCCACTTAGAACAAGCATTACTTTCCAATGGTTATTCAATCCAAGAAGTAAGAAGAGCTTGCCGGCCTCCTAAGACTCAACCTGTCATCCGGAATCCAGATCAGCCCAAAAGTAAGGGCATTGTGTTCCTACCATACTTGAAAAATGTCACCGACCGAATTGATCGCATATTACAGCGGCATAACGTCAAGACGATCTTTAAACCCACCAGACAGTTAAGCAGTTTACTACGATCACCCAAGGATCCCCGAGAAGCTTTGTCATCGGCTGGAGTATACAGTATTCCTTGTGGTTGTGGCTCAGTTTACATTGGAACTACTCAGCGCAGTGTTAAGACCACACTCACGGAACACAAAAGAGGCTGCCGCCTGGGCCAAACTGATAAGTCTGCGGTCGCTGAACATGCCATTAATGCAGTCGGTGAACACAGTATTAAGTTCCAGGATACGCGCATCCTTGCATCTACCATACATTACCATGCCCAACTACAGCGAGAGGCTATTGAAATTTACAAGCACCCTAACAACTTTAATAAGAAGGAAGAGGCCTTAAGATTAAACAGCAACTGGCATCCGGTCATAAAAAATAAAGACCATCATAAGAAGCAGGAAAGCAAGGTAAGCCAATCAGAAGAGACCAGCAGCATAAGAGAGATAGAACCCCCTCCACCAGCCACCACGCCTCTGTGCGCCCCGGGCCAATCAGTGCACGTTGCGCATGGTATAAATGGAGCGCCACAGACAGTCGACGCATCAGTCGCAGTGATACCTTCTACGAGGAGACTTCGACAACGCCACTGAGGATGTTTACCGCAGTTGTAAATGAAACGTCTGGAAGACAGATCTCCAGCAGACCACGGCATAACAGCCCGGAAGATACTTCATTCTACAATTTAGATGCCGGCCGTGAAAGCCTACGTAGCTTTATTGCTTTTAACATTAGTTGGAAGTATGGTGCTTTCTTTTATAGTTGGTCTATATTATCTGAGTAACCTTTTAACAGGTTTTTGGTTAATATGCCATATTCAAGTTGTGGGAGTAGATTCTTGGTTCTGTGGTGGAAATCATTATGATCCATATTGCAATTTTCTTTTCTTTATCCCTTTTTAAGTTAAGCACCAGTCTCACATTTAATATATTGATTTATCATTTGTAATTCTTTTCTTTTTTTCACATTTGGATATCTGCTCTCACATTTCTTGAAATTTGAATTTAGCCATAGTAAAGAAAACTATCTAAACATTAAACGTATGGTGAACTGATATTCAAAAGTTTGATGAAAACAATTTCACAGTATGACCAACTAGAAAATGCTATCTAAAAACCACAGAAGGATGCTTGGCAGTAACATAGGCTGATGATGGAGACAAGTCTCAGAAATATGTTCCAGTAAGTTTTGGTATAGAAAGTGAAGCTATAGTGATTAAAAATTAATTTTGAATGTGTTATATGACATATATGTTATATGACCCACATCTAAACCTTTTTCAAGGTATGAAAAAAGCTGCTAAATTTTAGACCATTTCTCTTCTACTTTTACTAAATATTTCCTTAGCTCTAAGATAACACTTTCAAATCATCTTTGTCTAAATCTTTGTAGTTTTAACCAATGTGTTGTTATATTATGAGAAATTAAATGTAACATTTTAAATTCATCCATAAGAAACAAAATAACCGGATATTCATATCATCATCATCATCAACATCATCATCGTCGTCATTGTCATAGTCATCTTTATTATTGTCAATGGAGCTATACTGCTCGCAAAAGTTAAAGGCATGTGAGTGCTGGCCAATGCTCAAGCAGAGCGCTGTTGCCAAGCGTAGTGCGTGTACCGGCAGGGGTTCTGTACATAAGGCGTGTGAGATGCATGTACCACATTCGGCAGCGCTGATAGGAGGGGCAAGCTTAGGATTCGCTGGAGCCTGCAGTATGGCCCACCTCCATATGCCTTTAACTTTTGCGAAGATTATAATACAGCTATATACAATCATGTACCAAGGATACAGTACACGTATCTTTATTGGTGTCATATTTGGGGTACATGTTCCTGACATCAAAACAGTAAAAAAAGTTCATATGTACATGGATGTGAAAATCATTTATTTCAGAGTTATAACACAAAATCGAAAGTTACAAAAATTGCTCGAAGTGGCTTCCTCTTGCTTTGATGCATGCAGTAAGCCTGTGTTCCATGCTCTGGTGTACTCTGTTGAAAATTCCTGGTGTGTTTTGTATTTAGTCAAATCCAGTTTGGATACGTTCTCTCAAAATGTCAACATTAGGTACAGGAGTCGCATAAACTAAGGACTTTGGATTGTCTTATCACTACAAGAGCTAACACTGTGGTTAGAAAGATCATCCAAGCATAAAGTATTAACATCGGGGATGCAACCACTGTTTCTATACGTACGGAATTCATAGGAATTGCTGTGGACACATGTGATAAATTTAGATGTGGAATTTCCAATGACCAATTTGTATTCAAGAATTTTGTGAGATTTGTGAAAACTAGCTGATTTGATATTTCTAATGGGTGAATTTTGAGTGTTTCTAATGTCGACCAGCCAGCTGGTATCAGGTGTACTGTTTCTGGTATAATTTCCTGAAAATTATTTACTATAGAATCCATTACACTTATACTATACCATAATTATACAATTACAGTGTCCTACTTTCCTGAAAATTATTTATAATTCAGTTCTTTCCTGTAAAATTTTGCATTTAGAGAACAGTTCCATCTCACACAATGTGTCCAAAATCATATTGAAATAACTTAACTCTGACAACACTAAGATCACAAGTAAAAATTAAATTGATATTATACATCTATATGACCCTCCAGTGGTGGTTTTAGCTTTTACTATGATAAAGGCATTTGAAACTTAAGAACTCATGTAAAAACATATATAGGTATACATCATAAAACTTCTCTCCTTCCTCAACATAAACTTTTATGTTGGCATCACAATTTAGAACTCATTTTCTGAGACTATGGTATACAGTTCAGAGCTCCATATCTGAACACAAAAATCTTAAATATGTGCTGATACAATAGGGTCATGATTTGGATTACCTCTTGTTTGATACTTAAGATAGATTTCCCTTCTTACCTGTGATAACAGATGGATTGCATGTGGTTTACCATTTACTAACTGCACTAAAATACTGAAATTATGGCTGGAGGTATGAAAATATGTGCTTCATTGTATTAAGCAAGAAATTACTTAAACAGTTTTCAAGCAGTTGAGTACTACAATAGAAATTCAATAGCTAAAATATTTATCCTTATTCATTCTTTCATCATATTGTTTCTCTTATTATCATTATTACTAAGGGGTGGAGGGCATAATGTGTTTTATTACTTTATGTGTGGACACACAGTATTCGCACGTGGCATAAAATTGTGGTGGCAGCATTTGCGATTTGCTTCTGTGTGGTGACTCGTGTTTCTTATTATTTTCCAGCAAAACGAATATAAAGCTTCCAGGTGAGTAACATGTATTTTAGAAAATAATTACTAATGAAAAACTTGGAGGTAACATAGTGTTACAGCATATGCGAATCTAAACTGACAACTTTGTACATTGAAATTTTTTCTTCAACAAGCTCTCCTATGTGTGAACTAGTTATTATTTCTTAAAGCTTGGGTTGCTTTTATGGCACTCGCAATTTTGAAAGTTAAATTATTCTAGCAACAAGTGTTTCATTGTCAGTGGTGGCTTTCAACTGTAAACTTAATGCTAACTTAACGCACGTACAAATATATACAAACATGGTGCAGCAAAAAGAGAAAACTTACTAAACTATACACAATTCCTTTACTGCATGCACCCTAAAATTATAGTCTGATGTAAGGGGTGGGTGGGTGGGTTTCCCATAACCTCTTTGGTTCGAACTCAGCTTTGGATCCTGGTGCATCCTTAAAAAAATTACACATAGTATAATGGGTGGGAGGGAGGGAAAGAGGGAGATAAGGGACAGAAGAAAAAAGAAATTCTGGGAGTTGCTCCCTGCAACTTCTGCCATAGTGGTCTGTCTCTTTTACTTTCATGTATAGTACCATACCAATCTGCTGATGAGGCTTTTTATCTTCACCCCATTTCTAGCTTTTATTACATAATTTGACTATTTCTACTGACATGGGAATACTCGGTTTTGCAGGCGCGGCTTGAGACTGTGCCATACATTATCGGTCTAGTTTCTGTTTTTATTGAGAGATACTGTATTGCTGGTCCACCTATACTAAGAATGCCTAGCTACTCGACAGGGACAGACAGGGTAATCTCTGGGGAATACCACCACCCTCAGCACTTTCCCTCTATGTAAAGAATGTATTGGGCCCATACCTGTACAGGAGAAAAAAAAAAGCAATAGTGGTTCCTAAACCATTCCTATGACATGTCCATCAACTTGTTAGTGACAGGAGAAAGAAAAAAAAAATTGCCAAGGTGCCTTCCCAAATTTATAAGAAGCTTTAAAATTACACCATGATGGTGCCGTCTTACATCAAAATTATCCAGCACCTCCGCCAATTGCAATGGACCTCTTGCAGGTAGAGACCTGAAGACAAGGGGTTGAATGCCCAGAGGTGAGGAGGCACTCGAGAGGGAGGATTTGGTGGCCATTTAGGGTGAACAAATAATGCTAACCCTGAGTCAGTGGACTAGTCATTTTATTAGAGCAGGCAGGTTCAGGTGGCCAAAGACCTGGGCCAGAATCTTAAAACACACAGACTTACCTTGGTCAACGGTGTTAATTCAGACCAGCAGACAGGTGTCGTAGTTAGACATGTTTCAAGACAATCAGAACAAATGCAACTGATAGCATGAACAGATCAGATGTCACAGACATGGGGGGTGTGAATTGCCCACGTTAATAAAGCTTCTGCGTGCTTTGTCAGCATTCTGATGTTATGAAACTTGACCTGGATTAGCTTTTGTCACTTTACAATCACTGATGTATCCCTACCGTGGTGTTTGCAACTGGTATGGCTGTTACAATATTTCTCAGAAAGATAAGAAAATCTTTTTCATTTACAAATAGCAATAAGGTAGCAATTCATGAAAGTTTATCAATCATTAGGTTCAGAGTTTGGCTGAAGCTTAAATAGAACTTCAGAACACTCCCATAGAAATGTTGTACCAAATTTATCTTGAATTATGCAACTGGCAGCCGCTGAGTCTGGCTCATAGCTAGTATTTGGTTGACTGACCTCAATCTGCAGTAGCGTAGCTCATGTGACTACTGAGGGTAACTGCATTTGTGATTCATTGTAATGTTGTTACAAATGATAAACCGACTGCTTAGCAAGTCATCTCTACAGAATGGGTATCTCAGCCTCACCAATATGTGTCCTGTGTAACGATCCAGCAGAAATGAACGAAGACCACTTGAAGACCTGTGAAGCATTAAGATCAGAAGAAACTACAGTTCAAAAGTATTGGAAAGCACGAATGCTAATGGCTTCATTGCCAGATGCAAGGCACTAGAAAACAACAGCAACAACAAATGATAAACCGAACAGAGAACAATATGAAAGAATTGTAGATAAAGTTAATCAAAACAAAGTGCCTTATGCAATGAGACAAGCATTTTATTTCACTGTGTTTAATAATACAAAATAAAGCATTTGTAACTAAAGCGGAAGTTGTTGATATTTACAGTAAGTGATTGAACGTATTGTACAATTAAGATCATAACAAAATGCTCGGAAGTTAAACAAATAAATATAATTGATATAACTATTTTTACAATACATATTGTTAATTAAACTAAATTATTGCTTTCTTGGAGATACTCGAACAATTTCACTTGAATATTTCCATTTATAACATATTAAAGCAAATGCTCAAACTGGCGAGTTTTGGATTCTAAACTAAGCTGACATCTTCGTAAAAGTGACCTATGCACTCGTCGTACAACTGCTGAGTTTGAACTCACTTCTTCCCATGCAGCATGAATTCTGGCTACCAGTTCTACTTTCGTTGGTACAGGTGTTGCATACACTAAAGATTTCAAGTGTCCCCACAAGTAGAAGCCGCCTGGTGAAAGATCTAGGGATCGAGGTGGCCAAGAGATGTGACCCCCACGACCGATCCATTTGTTTGGGAATATGGAATTCAAATATTCCTGAACCTCCAGGAAAAAATGCTGAGCTGCACCATCATGTTGATACATCATGCTTTGACTTCCTAAAGGAACGGATTCCAACATTTCAGGTAAACAGTTCTGCAGAAAGGTGAGCTAATTCGGGCCATCTAGGTTTCCAGGTAACCGGTATGGTCCGATATGAGAATCTGAGATTATACTTCTCCAGACATTTACTGCAGATCGCTGGTGTCCTCTTTCAATGAAACGCTGCAAATGTTCTTCAGCCCAATAATGCTGATTGTACACTGTAGTTAGCCCATCTCTGGTCAGTTGCACTTCGTCCGTGAATAAAATTGGCTTTTTAAAATTCAGATCGGCATCGCATTTCTGCAATAACCATTGACAAAATTCCTGTCTTCTCGCGTAATCAACTGATTGAAGAGCTTGAACTTTGTATGGACGATAGGGATACAGTTTCCATTCATGTATCACTCTCCAAATAGCAAGATGATCTACATTCATTTCGACCGCTAATAGTTGAGTACTAATTTCAGTGCTTCCTCAATTCTGTTAAGTACTTGCTCCTCAAACGGCACAGTCTTTACAGACCTATTGCATCCTGTGTCATACAGCCACGGTCTGAAACTAGCAGATTCCCTTAAGCACTGCTCTATTGCCATAAATGTGCCATGATGAGGGACACACCGATTAGGAAATCTTCTTGATACATCCGACGTGCATTCGTTGAACTCCCTTCAGCTCTTCCATACATCAAAACCATATCTGTCATTTCAGCATTCATATAGTGCTCCTTATTGGTTGGATTTACTATATAAGTATGCATAAAATCCTCCCTGTTAGGATGGAATGCATAGTTTTACACTGAAGAGCAACCTTGGAACTGTCTGAGTCATAAATCAACTTTAGCACAAGTAACTGCCCTTTGCCCCATTACCTGAAAGCTAGGCTAGGGTCACTGATAACGAGCAAGGAGTAATTCTTTTGTTTTTGTGGCTGGTGCGTTGCAATAACAACTTTTGAGGTTCGCACACCAGTGGTTCCTGCGCTGCCTAGTCGCAAAATAATGTAATATTTAATGCTGCATAAAATTATACCTTAAAGAATTTCGAAGCTACAATAGTGAAATTCGGACTAGTTAAGTTATAAACTACAAAATGGCTATATTCGTTCACTACCATTTCAAAACAACCTGTATAGAGTAGAAATGGTGGGCTGGTCCACTTCAGATTATTAGATTATTATAGTGGTGCTGTGGAATCATTGGGCTGCCATGTATCATTCAAAAGAAATATGGTATTTTAGATGGAAAATTCAAATTCAACTGTTATGTGGTAAGAGACGGATGTCACTAACTAAAGATTCAGTGTTAAAAATACATCAGCCTAAAAAAGTGCAGTGTGGTAAAATTTCCCAAGCTTGTTTTGTTATTTTATGATTCCACTTTACAGCACTCCAATAGTGTTATGACATAATGTGTGTGTGTGTACATGTTTTTTTCAGAATTTCTATGCAGAAAGATTTGGATCAGATAACATTGTAATTATCAAAGATTCAAATGCTGTGGATGTCACAGGCCTTGATCCTGAGAAGGCTTATATTCAGATCACATATGTGGAACCATATTTTGAAGCATATGAGATGCGACATCGTGTGACATACTTTGATAGGAATTTCAACATGAGTAAGACATTTATATTTTCTTACTTGGGAAGTTAGAGTGAAGTGGTTAGTTAATAAACTGAGGCAGATTTTATCTTAATTTCACTACCTGGATCTTTTTTATCCAGGGTATGTTTCAATGGGTCTACTGTTCATCTTCAGCTGACAACAACTGACAAATATTATGAACAAAATGCCCAGGTAGTGAACTTTGTGATAAAAAACTGTCTTAATTTGATAATGAGTAAGATAGCTTTATGTTGATACTTTACTCTGATCTGTGTTATTATAATTTGCTAATCAAATGTCATGGTCTTAATACCTTTTTATAGGAAAGTGAAATAATTCAATGCATAATATTTAAGAAAGTCTTGATAAATTCTGTGTCATTACATATAATTTAGCTTAAGATGACCACCACCACTTCCACCACCGCTGCCGCCGCCACTACCACCGCCGCCGCCACTGCCAGTCCTGTTTGGAACGCCAAATTCATCTAAGCCCTACTCGGCACAGTGCCTTGTTTACACCATCTGCTATACAGTTGTGTAGCAGCAGGAACAAGTTGTCACAAGTTCCAAATCTTAATATTACTAAACCATATGATCAATAATCATAACCAAACACAGAGCTTTAGCTTCTTTAACGACAAACTATCAATATTAACTACAAATATTGACACAAAACAGGATACAATTTAGATTGTATGGCATTACTAAACCTGCCACTTTCCACATGTGTTCACTGTAGTATTGCGGCAAAACATAGGTTACTCCTGTGGTGAGGGTAGCAGGTTTGCTTCTCACATGTAGCAATTTTTTTTTTCCCCCTTCTGTTAAGGATGATGAAACAATGCACAGCGGCTAGTTATTTTAAATATACTTATTTCCCACACATTCGTTGAAGTTAACAGTTTCTTCTTTAACGGTTTATTCTAAGGAACAGCAATATGCTGCACACAAAAGCACGTGGTGTGCCGAATGGTGGGCAAACACATCAGGCAGGTACAGTTCTCTCTCAATGAATCATACCACGCTTAACAATGGCAGAACGTGCACACAAAGACATAGACACAAGGAAGTTGCTGCTGGTAGTAGTCAAGTAGGAAGTTTCTCTGCTTGTGAAGTTGCAGCTCATAATGGAGTACCTGCATCTACAGTGCAGTGGTGAGTGAGATTATCCAGGGGAGGGATTGAACGCCGTTGTCCTGGGTCAGGAAGAAGACACGTGTCAACTCCAGAAACAGATGCAGCTTTAATTCTAGAAGCGGAGAGGAACCCTTTCCAAACTGCTTCTGAAATCAAGGCAGATTTGGATTTTCCCTGAGTCAGCTCAAACAGCTCTGCAATGTGCAAATGAGCAGGACTTAATATGTGAATGGCAACTAAAAAACATTGATAGACAATCACAGATTGTGCTTACAGAAGAAAATGACAACCGCAACTGGAATAATATATTCTCAGACAAGGTGACATTTTCTTCCACTCATAAGGGAAAGGTGATTATCGTCCAAAGGCGTCCCGCTACAATGCAAAATACGTGGCTTCACAATTTCATCATGGTTGCGTATCTGTATCGTGTTGGGGCTGGATGCCAAGGGACAGTCTAGGTATGCTATGATAGCTTGACAATTCACTGAATAGTGTGCAGTACACAGTAATACTTGAGAATATTTTGGTTCCCTCTGAGGATAGGACATCCTGATGGAATTATTGAATTCGTACAGGATAATCATCCTGTCCACACATCTTGAAAGGTTTCAAATTGGTTCTCAGAGAGGCTGGATATCAGAGTAGTAGACTGGCCTCCCTGTTCATCGGATTTGAACCCTATTGAGAATGTGTGGGCTAAGGTGAAAAGGGAGCTGTGCTCCAATTTCCCTGTAGCTGGGCGAAGAACAAAATATGACCTGTTGGCACAAATTCAAGAAGCCTGGAACATTGTAGCTTCTCGTCCACATTATTGCAGGTATTTAATATTGTCTGTGCCCCAAAGGTTGAGGGCAGTTATATGTGCCGAGAGTTCATACACCCGATATTAATTGTTTATTTTTTGTGGTTTTATTTTAGAGGATGATAGTTACATATATTTTTATTTATTTAACCGGAGTGTTAGTAGAATAATTAATGTTTTTGTGTGCATAGATAAGCCCATAATCTCAAAGTTATATTAATTCAATATTATGTTCTATGCATCTGGTCATAAAGTTAACAAACATGCAAAAAACTGACAGGTGATGCGGGATTAAACCTAGGAACTTATAAATGGAAACAAAGCCTTCTTAACCTCTCGGTTACTGTAAGGTTATTCTGGTTTTTTTTTCTGTACTCATAAGTTAATCATTGCACTATAAGTCACAGACTGTTATACAGTTCTTTCATGTGCATTGTGAACACAGCTTTTACGAAGATACATGAAGCTCTATGATAGACACTTAGAATCTGAAGATGACTCATTTTTTTGTCCATGGGTGTACATCAACAGAGACTTAACCTAAGAGAATTGTTAAAAAGGCTAATAAAATGCACATCAACAAAGGAAATTGGCATATGTACAACATTTTAAATTATGGATAAATGGTAAGCTAGTAAAAGGAGAAAACGAGTATTGAACCAGAAAAAACTTAACCTTGATGACGAATACAGAAACCCAGGACATTACACCGATGCGAGCGATGACTGGCTGCTGTGGAATCAGCATAAGGACCAAATGGCTCGCACAAATGCAGAAGGAAAGAAAATGAAGAAAGGGAAGACTGTGCTGGATGATACATCAGAAGATGACAATGAAGCAGGAGACAGAACAGGAGAAGAGGGGAAGGAGGGGAAAGCTGTCTGGCAACTAAAGGAAGGAGAAGAAGGTATGACATCAATGCAAACAACCTTAAAGGCTGGCAAGATGGAGGTTACCAGGACAACAGTATCTATTCCTAACACAAGTATAAATAAATCTGGAAGTGAAGATGTAGTTTATGATCAGCACAGTTGGGTAGATGAGATAACAGTGGAGAAATACACTTGTTTGGTATGAAGAAGAAGAAATGAGCAAAAAACGGTAGTTAGAATATGGAAGGATGAACAACAAAGGTGGCAAGTAGAAGAGGGAAGTGATATAAGGTTTTACAGGGATCCAAAAGTATAAAGAAATCAGAAACAACATGCTATGTGAAAAGACAAAGCAAGTCGGGTAAATAGATGTGGTGAAAGAGGAAAGAGAGGGAGGTAATGAGTGATAATGAAAGTGTAGTTATGATGTGGTTAATGACAAGCTCTAAATGGGAAGGGAAGTGGGAGAAAAGCAATAGAGAAGAGATAGGTGGTAAATCTATAAAATTCAGTGTTGAGAAAAGCAGTCACTGATAACAGTATAATACTAGGTGATTAAAGCAATAGGAATAATAAAAAGAAATAATATGGACATTTGCACAGAAGACAACTTCAAAAAAGGGAGATCAATATATGTGTCAAATTTTTTATAAAAGCAAAAAGTTTATTTAAAGGGCTGTTCTGATGGCACACGGGTGGGGACCCAATTGGGAGCAACTCTAAATGTTGTTGTTGTAGTTTTTAACGCCCGCTTTTACTACCACGGCACCGCAGGTGGTGACACTGATTTTTTTTTTTTTAAATTAACGTCCTCCAACATTGTGTCATATCGGACGAATGAATGAAATGAAATGGGTGAAATGATGCTCAAATGAGCCCGAGGTCCATGGAGCTTTAAGTTACCCGACATTCGTCTTCTCAGGGTAGGGAAAACCTCGGAAAAAAACCTTACCCGGATAACTTACCCTAAGCGAGATTTGAACTCGCGACCTCTTGAACGTGAGGCAGACACGCTAACCATCACGCTATCGAGGCGGGCAGGTGACACTGATGATACATGGAATGAAGATGGAGCACTGGTGGAATGAGATGGCGGGGGAAACCGGAGCACCCGGAGAAAACCCGCCCTGACGCCGCTTCGTCCACCACAAATACCACATGCAGGTCCCTGGGATCAAACCCGGGCTGCCTAGGTGGTAGGCGAGCGTGCTAACCGCTCGGCCACAGCACCGCCTCAACTCTAAATGTGTCATACTTTTAGTACTCAATATGTTTCAATTTCAACTTGATTTGAATTAAAATGTGATGGGCTTCAAGCTCCAAGGAAACTTAATGGAATAATAACCATTTGTTTATTGCTTGAAAATGATTGCTCAGGTTTGAATCTTGCATATTAAACCTACATTGTTCTTTCTGTGTTGTTTTTAAATAAATTATATTAAAATTTTAAATAATAGGCAGCCTTTTAAAGACTGGTTGCAAAGAATTTTTCCTAGCATTTGTATATTTGTAGTGTTCTCCTTGGTACAGTTGAGAAAGAGCTGATGTTAAGCTGACATTAAATAAATATAAGCATGAAACTACAGGTACAGTGTCTAGAAGTCTGGAAAATCTAAAATAAAAGAAGTCACTTGGAATTTGAAAACTCACCTTGAATAGCAAACAAATTATGATGATTGTAATAACTTTTATATAGAAAAGACAAAAAAGAAATTTGAATATTTGATTGAAAGTGCATCAAAGAATCACAGAATTTAAACAAACCAATGAAACAGCCACAGCATATAATTTCTGGATAGACAGCATAACGTAGGGTAAGATATCAAATTATTAAAACCAGTCACTTCTCATACAGTTGACTAGGATTTGGGAAAAGGTTTTAACTTTTTAAAGTTCCAAAGAAGTTTTAAATTTTGAAATCCCCCAGTCAATGACTGCACACACCTTAGTAAATTTACCACTAAGGTTGCTCTCAACTGAGGAAGGAAGATAAAAGATAGAATGATGTTTAGTAACCCCAATAGCTGGAGATGGCCGTGAACGTCTCCGAAAACATTCCTAGTTAGCAATGAGCAATCATGCAAAATAAGTTTTTAAAAAGTAACTACCACAGGTATAAAACTGAGAATTTACCTTAATTTTTAAAAATTACCCATGATTTTTCCCAAAAGAATTCTAGCTGTTATTTTACGAAGCCATATTTGTGTGCACATAGAAAGATTGCTGCTCAGGGCAACCAATGTGGAATTGCTTTGACATTGCAGTCTTTCCAATTAAGGTCAAAATACAGACAATGCTATATGGAGATTAATATCCACCAATTGCAGTTCAGCTTCTACTGTATTGTATTTGTAATATGCTTATGCTCTAGTGTCATTCACAAAAAACCACATTGTGATTCTATAATTTTAATGCCTTTTGGTGGCCTTTGTTTACATTGAAAACAAACTTGGACATTCAATATAAGCTGGTGCAAGGTACGTTTCCTTTCATCAGGTGTCAGATTTGGAAAGATCTTGTGCTGTAGATCACAAAAGAACTGCTTCTATAATTTTGAATGCTTTTTGGTGGAATCACCTTCAACAAATTCACATTCCACCAATTACCATTGACCCTTAAACAAAATCTTTAAAAAACACAATATTCAGCTAACACCAGTCAATAGATTTTACTTGAAAAACATTTGACTTAAAGAACCAAAGACACCATTCGCCTGAACAGAAGTCTAGCATATATAAAACTGAATACAACAATTATGAACAATTCTACACTGGAACAAGGACCATGGAAATTAGAGCTAAAGAAAACTTCAGGCAATTAAAATACTAGTAATTTGATTAATCAGTAGTGGCTGCTCATTTATGAAATATGACAGAGGAATACAAAGAAGAATATTACTTGTAATATGTCCTTACAACTGCAGCTCATAGCTGATACAATCAATAGTCAGTGAATAGAAAGTTAGCCAAGTACAAAAGAGAGAAACAGTCAGATAGCAGATAGCACAAAATTGAGCCAGCAAAAGGAACAAAAGTAATATAGAAAATTGACATACCATCAGCTAACATCATCATTAATTCAGCTTTGTGAAGGCATCAAGTTGAAAAGTTGAATTATACTGAAAAACTTCAATATCTCAGCTGGGACATGAAATGTGGATCTTCTCTCTCCATGCTGCTCTTACCACTGAACTATCATGGAGAGATAGACCTATATTTGCATTAAGCCTCATCTCATTCAAGTATCCTAGTACATATCCAAGGCAATCTCAAATGGGATTTTCAAGCTCTCAGTTCTATGTCTTCTTTTTTTCCCCTTCTATTCTCATAAAGTCCCTTTTTTCCTTTAATTTCTCATAGAGTCCCATCATAATTTCTTTCTTGACTCTCAAATAGAGAACCATACAACAACATGATTCTAAAGTGATATGGAGTTGTCTCCCTCTCCTCTCTCCCCACCCCTCCCTTTCTCCCTTTTATCTGAAGGTTTGAATATTTTATGTAAGATACCTGAGGCATTAATTTCACTTCCTTATTATAAACATGTAATTTGCAGAAAGGTTCGTGTATGCCACTCCCTTCACGCCAGGAGGAAGAGCTCATGGAGAGCTTCATGAACAGTACAAGCGAAAGACAATACTCACCACAGCCAACCATTTCCCATATGTGAAAACACGAATACAAGTTATTGATAGAAAACAGGTAGGTGTGATTACTTTTTTCTCATGGTGTGAATGCATTAAGTGAACACCAGAAAATGCCTTTAGTCATTTGTATTTATGAATAAAGGCATAATTATATTTAGTTTAAAATGCCTTGCATGGTTTTTCAGTTTTTAAATAAATATATTAGTTTGCAACTAATCAGTAAGAATTTATAAAAGTTTGTGTTATTTTTTGTGAAAAGCAGAATTATTTTTCCCCAAAAGTGGTGTCACTGATACTAAACCTTTGTTGTTCAAAGAGTCAACAACACCATGGAGGATGAAAATAATGTACAAAACAGATAAATTACTTAAATTCCTAAAACTTGTCAAGCTACTCAATTTATTGAGAGATAAATGGGAATGGGTTGGAATAGTTTAATAGGTACAAAGAAAAACAATTTCATTCAAGATGAATCATTGTACCCCATATATTGGTTTTGTATAAGTTATTAAACCTGAAAAATGTAAGCTTCAAAATGAAATTACCACTTTAATTAAATTGTATTATGTGATGTGCTTTTCTAATTAAAATAATCTTGCACGTCAAGAAAGCCAAATGTAACTTTCAAGAAGTTTGTGTATTTAAGCTTAAAAATACTTTTGAAATGAATGAAGCTTGACATGCATTAGAACTTAAGTTCATTGTTATCTTTTTTACTATTTAATATCATTATAAAACTATATACAGTTTGCTGTGTTTTGTACTATGACATTGGTCGTACAACAATATACGGATGAGAAGGAGGCAGCGTGAACTTTGATACGGGGGGTGGTTGTGTGTGTGTGCGTGCGAGAGAGAGAGAGATCGTAATGATGGCGGTAAAACACAAAAGAAAGGTCAGAGACTACAGGGTAACTAGCAACTGTGTGTATGTGATCAAACAGTACACATTCAAGCAAGATCATTCGCCACTTGTAAAAGATACTTGTGTACGTGGTAAGGTAAAATTTGAGTTACATAGTTCTGGTTATAGTGCAGCTTCCAAGATTTCAGGCTTACTGTTCCTGTTGTGTTTGTGAAAATATTGAACGAGAAGAAAAGACAAGTTAACATGACAATGGGAATTAAAGTGAATTTGTTAAAGAGACTGAACAATGGGGAACATTTTAATACGTAATTAATTTTAGAATGTTATATCTTTGTTTCCTGTATTGTGTTAGAATATGTATTTATGTCATTTGCAGTATTATGTTATGAGTTATAATATACAAATATACAACAGATTGGAAGCTCTAACCACAAATGGACAAGAACAAGGAAACAAGGAAACACCTAACCTCAACAACAATGAATCTACAAGAAACATAGCTGAACAAAACGTGTTAGTGATTGGTGACTCTATGATTGCTCATGTGAATGTGAAAGGTGCACAAACCAAAGTGTTTAGGGGAATAAGAGTGGAGCAGTTGAATAACAAGCTAAAAAATGTGTGTAATTGTGAAAACTTCATAAAAGATCCAAAGCAGTTGTCCTCCATGTTGGAACAAACAACTTAAAAAAAGCAGTATGTCCTGAGGAGGTGATGGGAGAGATCTACGGGCTCATCAGAACTACTAAGCAAAAATTCCCAAAAGCAGTGGTGGCTGTGAATAGTGTTGTAAAAAGGCGTGATGTAAATAAAAAATTCATAAAGATGGTAAATGAAAACATAAGATGGGCATGTGAAAAATTAAGGGCACTATATGTTGATGTAGATAAATACTTAGATCATACCTGTATTGGAAAAGATGGCCTGCATCTAAATAGAAAAGGGTCTTTCATATTGGGTAAAGTGATAGAAAATGTAATAGGCATAATAAAAGTGAACCAGGAAAACTAGTTCCTGTAGCAGTAGGTGTGAATAGAAAAGGAGTAATAGGCTGTAAAAATCGTAATACTGTAGAGGAGCAATATGCAGATCCTGTAGATACTACAGGAAAAGAAAAACTGTTGAAGGTAAGTGTTCCTACAAAAAAGCCTGATGAAAGCTCACATCTAACAATATATCATCAAAATGTACAGTCCATCTATAACAAACTAAATTATATTCAAATATTATTAGATAAAGAACTGAAAGATGTTAGTATATTATGTTTTTCAGAACATTGGTTAAAAAGTAATGAAATTAATTCTACACATTTGCCAAACTATACATTAGGAGGTGCTTTTTGCAGAGCTAACAAAAATGGAGGTGGTGTTTGTGTATATGTAAAGAAAGGTATTCAGTTTGTAAATGTAAGCACATGCCAAGCACTATGTCGAGAAGGCGATTTTGAAGTGACGGTGGTGAAGCTGACAGATCTAGCCATTACTGTGATAGCTCTATATCGTGCACCAGATGGTAACAAAAAAATTTTTAAAAATAATCTTGAGAAAATATTGAACATTCACGTAAAAACTAATAAGAGACTTGTACTATGTGGGGATTTAAACTTTGACTTTCTTAAGGACAGCAATGAAAAAAGTGATCTTATAAATCTACTTAGAAACTATGATTTAATGCACGTTATAACCTCCCCTACTCGAATAACTAACCATTCATTAACTGCGGTAGACCAAATTATAATTAATGCAAATTGTAAATACAAAGTACAAATAATAAACACAGGGTTTAGTGACCATGAAGCTCAAACAATCCAAATTGAAGCGTACAAACCCGTAAAGTCCAGATCCAATGTAATAAAAAAGCGAAGTTATAGCAGTAACAATGTTATACACATGAATTATCTTCTAAGTAAGGAAAACTGGTTGGATGTGTATAGCACGGCTGACACTAATGAGAAATTTAGATTATTTATAAATAGTTTTATGTTTAATTTCAATATTGCTTTTCCACTTACATCAGTAAAAACATGTAATGATAAAATAAAGAAAAGTTGGTTAACTCCAGGCATAAGAAAGTCATGCGAGCGCAAAAGGTTATTGCATGAACTAAGTAAGAACTATAAAACAACAGCAGAGTTTAATAATTACTTTAAGAACTATAAACGTGTACTAAATAAAGTAATAAGAAAAGCCAAAATGAATAATAACGACAACTATATACAAAACTCAACAAATAAGTCAAAAGCTATATGGAAAATTGTAAATAAAGTGACTAATAAAGTACATCAATCACAGGACAGTATAGAACTTGAACAAAATAATACAAAGATTACTGATGCAAATCAAGTTTCCATAAGCTTTAATAATTACTTTACAGAAGTAATTAAAGAATTAGTTCAGAAAAATAAAGGACATAGCGCTACCCCAATAAAAAATTTTAACAATAATGTAAAATCAATGTATCTTTATGAAGCTACCCCTGAGGAAATAGGCAATATAATAAATTGAATGAAAAACACATATTCTTCAGGATTTGATGATGTCCCAGATATAGTTATAAAAAAATGTGCTAAATACATAATTGAACCATTGGTACATCTGTGTAATATATCCATTATCAGTGGAACCTTCCCAGAAATATTAAAAACTTCTAAAGTTATACCCCTGTATAAAAAAGGAAACAAAACTGATGTATCTAATTACCGTCCAATATCCATTCCATCTGTATTTTCAAAGATACTGGAAAAAAATAATGTACACAAGACTTCTCTCATTTATTGAAAGAAACAACATCATTACTAATGCTCAACATGGCTTTAGACATAAAAAATCAACAGAGACAGCAATATACTCATTTTTAACAGGTGTACTTAATGCCCTAGATAATAAAGAAAAAGCTGTTGGTATATTCTTAGATTTAAGTAAAGCATTTGATACTGTTGACCATAAACTTTTGTTAAATAAACTGTATAATTTTGGTATTAGAGGAATAGCTTATGGTTGGTTTGAATCTTATCTTACAAAACGGAAACAAGTAACAGTGATATCATGTACAAATCCTAATACTAATACCGTTTTAACAGCTCATTCTAATGTGCTTGATATAAAATATGGAGTGCCACAAGGCTCTATCCTAGGCCCATTTCTGTTTCTTTTATATATAAATAACATAACTGATAATACCCAAACTAACAATATAATATTATTTGCAGATGATACTAGCTTACTAATATCAGAAAGTGAAAACACAAAGTTAGGTAAATCTCTAAATCATACTAGTAAGGAATTGGTGAAATGGGTAAAAAATAACAACTTGGTTCTAAACACTGAAAAAACAGTTCATCTTAATTTTCATATTACAGATAGCGCAAAAGATTACATCCCTGAAGTAAAATTAGATGATAAAATAATTTCATGTAAAACAGAAACAAACTTTTTAGGCCTGTGGATACAAGATAATCTAAAATGGAAAACTCATATTAAATATCTAGTAAACAAGCTAAGCAAGAACATATATGCCCTAAGAATTTTAAGAGAAAATGTTAGCCTTAACATAGTTTTAACAACATATTATGCACATATACATTCCATAATTAAATATGGAATAATATTTTGGGGAAATTCTCCTGAAGCAAAAGAAGTATTTATTAAACAAAAGCAAGCCATACGCCTAATATGTAATGAAAAGAAATTATCTCCATGTAAACCACTATTTAGAAAGCTTGGTGTACTTACGTTGGCATGTGCTTACATACTGGAAACAGCTTTGTTTGTAAAGAAAAACAGATGCAGTTTTCAAAACAATGGACATGTTCATGCACATTTTACAAGAAACAATCAAAATATTCACTTAACCTCCACTAGAACTACACTATGCAAAAATGGAATTTTACATTCCTGTATAAAAATATATAATTCACTGCCTAATAACCTTAAAGATATAGAAAATGTTAATAAATTTAAATGCGGTGTGAAGGTTTTTTTGAAGGAACACTGTTTTTACACAGTAGAAGAATATTTGAAATTTAACAAATACCCTTATGTATAATTGTACAAGTATTTATTGTAAATAAGTTTATGTAATATAATTACTTTTGACGTATCCTATATCAGTGTACCATGTACAGTATCTGATTTTAAAGGACTAATAAATAAATGATAAGTTGTGAGTAATGGACCCTTATTCCATAAAACTCAACATTTCGGTAACTTGACAGCCCCTCAGTTCACATTAGGTCGAATTATCGGGATTCCACTGTATTTGGATTCTTTTGTTTCCAATTAGATGATTTATCAGTGGATTGACAGGAATCTTCGTTATCACTGTAGCTACTAAAGCATTTCAAGCATGGTTAATTCCTGTGTTTGAAGTATGTTGGAGTGGATATGGCAATATGTTGCAAGCTAGTCTTCTGTGGTCAAGCTTATGGGTTCAATCTAGGTCTAGGGAATTGCAGTTTAAATGTGCTTAAACACAACCATTTACAGGTATTTGGTTTACTGGTCTGCAAAAACTTCCTGGAAGCAAAATGCTGATACAAAGGCTATGTTAGTATGACCTTTGTAGTTGCTACTGTTGTTAAATAAAATTTTCAGGTAATTAAATAGGATATGTTGTTATGCTGAATACTCAGAGCATGTACATGTTGTATGTATTCTCTCGGACTGGAAGCTTTAATATGTATAAAAGATACGACACAATTAAGATAACTGGATATTTAATTTAACACTTTCGCTGTTACATGGGCAAGCTATCAGAAGAACAAAAAACAGGCCCATGTAACGGTGAAAGTGTTAAATTAAATATCCAGTTATCTTAATTGTGTCGTGTCTTTTATACATATTAAAGCTTCCAGTCCGAGAGAATACATACAACAGTACACTCTAACTAAATACAGAAATGACAGATAAATGAAATCCTCAGCATTTAAATTTATGTCTGTGTGCTCAAAGTAATAGATGCTGCTTATAACCTTGAACAAGTTACCAAAGTTTCTTTCTACTTCACCTTGTTTGATATATAGTTTAAGAAGTAAAATTCAACAAAAGAGGCATGAATATAAGTGCTGTGGGTTTACTTTATCCATCCTTTATTTACAAAGCACTATTGAGACATGGTATACCTATATGAAAGAAAATAACTATTAAAAGAAAATAGAAAAGTGGTGACTGTTCCACTTGCCATTAAATATGGGATTTTAGGCACCCCTATGAAGTCCATAAGAGATACATTGTGCTTGAAGCAACAGTTTAGAATGTATAAGCCTTTACTTGATTTAGTTCTCTTTTAAGTTGAGCTGAACCAACCTGAGCTGTTTATTTGTACAACAATAGGACATTCTTTCCTTAAATACCAGTTAAGAACATATTTTTCAAATATAACTTAAGTACATTTAATAATAATGTTTGCTTTGTACACATTTCAGTTTTTTATTTCGTTGAATACAAGTTTAATCATAGTAAAAATATTTTTATAATTCATATGTCACAACTTGGTCTCTTGCTTTAAACAGGTTGTACTTACTCCTATTGAGGTTGCCATTGAAGACATCCAGAAGAAGACAATGGAGCTAGCACAGGCCACACAGCAGGAGCCACCTGATCCAAAAATACTTCAGATGGTTCTTCAGGGTTGCATTGGTGAGTGTTCTCCCCAGTGTATGGATTAAATAATAAATGCATATGTTAGATAATATTCTCCTAAATAAAGCTATTTCTGAATTTAAAATCAGATACTGTTGACATTTTGCCTCTGTGACATTACAAAAGGCATGCTACTTGTATACAAAGGAATGATCTGTTCATTGTTTGGTTCATGTGAATGAGCAGTGTTTGTAATAATTAATATGAAGCATGTTTTATAGTTACTTTGAAAGAAACTTAGATTGAAAGTCATTATTAAAGCATTGTTTTGAGGTAATTATTATTTATTAATCAATCAATCAATTTATTCATCCAATTAATGCCAACAAGCTTACTGCTGGTGTTTTTAAACACACAAGCCGTGTGTGGGCAATGTGTAAGAGGTGGAATCAGGACTGAAAAATTCAATGCCATAGCTGGCATTTGAACCATGGATCTTCTGCTTATCGAACGGCTGCTTTAACCACTAAGCGACCATGGCCAACTTGCCAGTACGGCTTAAAATTCCCCAGCTGAGAAAAAACCGAGAAAAAGTACGGATCAGCTGGGGAATTTAATGTCGTACTGGCAAGTTGGCCATGGTAGGTTGGTGGTTAAAGTAGCTGCTCGATAAGCAGAAGATCCATGGTTCAAATCGCGGCTATGGCATTGAATTTTTCAGTCCTGATTGCACCTCTTAAACATTGTTTTGAGGATACAAGTAATTAAACTGTAGCGGGCTTAAGCTGCAATAGCTTGTAGCAGCAAAATTTCATTTTAAAAATTGTCTGTAATTACTATAATAAGATTACAATTACACTACAATAAAAGTTCATGCCTTAAATTCTTGGAAAATCATGAATTCTGTAATTGTAAAATTATAAGGATGTTATGATGTGTTTTATTTCAAAAGTTCATGTAAGCTCACGTGTATATAGTTTGTTGTAGCAGAATGTGTGCTGCATGTTTTCATTTGTATGTTTCATATTATAAACTGCATGTAGTTTAAAATCTAAAATCTGATGTGTTACATTCATATGAATTTCTATAGCCACCATCACTTATTTTTATGTAGCCTCTACAAACAATTCTTGTTAAAGCTTGTATTTTCCAACTGCTTCATGTTAATACAGACAGATTTCTATGCAGAAATAGTGTTGGTTACACATTTCAGTGTAGGTATAAGGGGGATACAGAAGGCTGAAGCATTGGTCAAATCTTAACATAAAAGTGGCTTACTGTATGCCAGTGTCAAAATGTTGTACTCTTTCAATGGCATCCCAAAAACAACTGAATGGTAGCAGCACTTTAAAAATGACAGTATTGATAAGTTCAAGCTGTTAACAATGAATATCTTGAAAATGGCTGATGGCAGGGAAAAAAATTCAAATAGTGTATTTTAAACTGATGTATATTTTTTATGTATTAAGTTTTGAACTACCTCTTTGGGTTTACTAATTGTATAAAATAGTACAACATTTCTTCAGAATGAAGAGAACTTCACAGTCTATTCACAAAACATTCAAGATATATGGTTTGTTAGTCATACAGCTGACTTAAAACATATTGTATTTTAATCAAAATCATTAGAGCATTTTTGAGAAAATAAAAAGTAACAAACATTTTTCTATGTAAAGGGTAGTTTGAAGTGGAAGGTTGTTCTTGAAAGTGTTGCATCCTTGAAAGATGTGAACTTGAATATGCTTGGCATTTATCCAGGTTTTTAGTAATGCTGTTCTCTCTCCCTCTCCCCCACTTAACCTCTTCCTCCTCTCTCTCCCTCAGTCTCTCTCCCCCTCTCACATATATATTCTGAAAAATGCTTCTTTTGGATTCAGGGTCCTCATAAACTGTGTTTCTAGTGAAATCTTGCTAACAAAGGTTTGGGACAAATGTGTAGTACACCAGTTAGCTCATAATGTTATCATAATCAGGAATGATGTGTTAGAACATATGGTTTTCAAGATAAATGAAGGGGTGAAAGTTGTTTCCATGCTATACACTGAGCTGACCATATGCTTATGTGGATTTTAATATTTAGCTGAAGGCCATATAATTTGGATGGATACTTTATGGAGAATTGGTGTGTTAATAGTGCCTAGGACATACCCAGAATTAATGGAAGAATCCAATGGAAGCTTTTCCAGAGCTTTAGGTCTCCTAAATTTGGAAATGTGTTTTTATGCAGAAGAGATTGCGAGAGTCGTAATAGCTTTATTGATGAAATTTGAATTTCAGGTTTGATTTTGAATTTTAAAGTAAGGTTGCTATCCTATTACTCTTACCATGCATTTTTTATATGCTTTGATATTCATTTATCAACTCACTAGTGCTATGCATTAGCCACATTATCTGTGGAAGCTCTGAAGTTTGAATGTCTCTGCAATATAAGTATAGCTTCACATTCTGAAGTAGGTTATTCATTTATGCATGATGTCAAATTGGAACGTCACTAGAACTGAACTCTCATTAAGTTCAGTTTATATGTATTATATTATTTAGAAATAGCATAGTTTATGGTGTTAATGGTACAGTGCTAATAGCAACAATGACAGTTGTCATTCTTACTTTCTTAGGTAACAATAGGCAAGTTTCTTTCATAACTAGACATTTTACCCTCTGAAACATTTAGAAACTGTAATCCTTCTGCAAAGTACTACCAGAATTGTTTACAGGTTTCCTATAAGGTATGTAAAACATTTTCAGGTTCAGTTTATATTTGGAAATATTATTGAGATTCATCAGTATTTCTTCTTTTCTGAGAGAGCAATGAGAGATTGAGGTCTGTGCAGCAACAGTCATGAAGACATATTTAGCAATATTATGCTCTACTCAGTTGACATCAAATTTTAAGAGAAGAATCAGAGTGCCAGTAACCAATACAAAACAGTACAATTATTGCTAAGAAAGCACTTCAAAGTAATGTGTAATTCAAGGTTAAACTGCGTAATTGCTCTATTAAAGAAATTGGAAAATGTCACAGTTTTATAATGAATTGGCTAATAGGCTGTAAATTTAAAAGCAGTTGAAATGAATGACTTATAGTTGTTCTATTAACAGTTGCAAAAAAAAAAAAAAAAAAAAAAAAAAAAAAAAAAAAGTGAAATAATAATATTTTGAATTACAAAGGCTTATGAATGAAATGTTACTTTGAAATGGAGGGAAGAGTTTCATTTAGTCTTAATCCTTTTGCACATGAAGTCTCTGTCACTACAGCATTGCATGAGTATCTTATGCATTCAAAATGAAGATAAATATATAACTTGTCTTTCTAACCTTTAATTTCTGTTTCTATTAGGAACAACAGTGAATCAAGGACCAATGGAGATAGCAGTGGTATTCCTTTCAGAGTTGCTCGATAGCCAAAAGACAGCTACAAAGCTGCAAAATAAACTACGACTCTGCTTCAAAGATTTTTCCAAGAAGTAAGCATTGCTCTAACTTAACCTTAAGTTTCCAGTAGAATGTGTTTTTAAACTCAGTATTTGCCTAATTAGAGTTCTAGCATGTTTTAAAGCAATACTGAATTCATAATGTTTTATTAATGGATCTGTGATTCACATTGCTACAGATGCATTGAGGTGAAGGCTGATATAGGCAGTGAATGCAGTGTTACAGATATATATGACTTCTAGCAATGTGAAAATACCAGCAGTAGTAATAAGGTGTGATTGGTAGTTGTGTTTCTGCATTACTAATGTTCAGGCCTTGATAAGTTATGAATTTGCATCTTGTATCATAATGTATTTTACTGAAGTACCAGTTTGCAAAATAGTCAAATAAATTCCGCTGACAACCAGTTAGGTTTATTGTATATTTTATTCACTCTGGTGAAAAATGAATCAGGAAAGAAACTATTTTTTAAGTATATTGATATATAGCTAATATTGCCAATCTATATATACCCAACAAGAGATTGTTTTACAATTAAGGCTTAAAGGTTTTCACTTTATGTCGTGGATTCTTTATTGTCTCAGACATATGTCTTCACTGGTATGTGTAGTACATATAAGACAATATAGCTTCATGGATATAGCTATATATCTTGGAGCTGTTAAGTTTGCAGTTCTGTATGAATAACATACTTATGTAGTCTGTGTGCAGTAGAATGTTATAGTTATAAACATATTGCCTGAATTGCATAAAGCAAACATTTCCTCTTTGGTGATACAGACATTGGCTTCTGCTGTAATGAATGCTCTAGATGCTGCAGTGATAATGTGGCCATCTCCATTCTTTGATATTTGAAGCAGTGTAGCCCCATATCCTAGACTAGAAGCATCTGTTAGGAATGAATGAATGAATGAATGGAGTTTAGGGGCCTGTCAACAGCTAGGTCATTTGGGCCGCATCTGTTAGGATGTGGAAGGATGAGTGTAATCCAGGTCTCTATAGAAGAATTGGTTTCTTAAATTAATTTTTAGAGTTCTCAAAGGCCATTTGGTGTGACTTGTCTCGTATCCATTTAGTATTGTCATTGCAGCTAATTACCAACACCAGTGTATGGACCTGAGTGCCTACCTGCATTAATGACCTGTCCACTGACCAGACAATAGGTGAGCGAAACAATTGCGAGCATAATATCAGTGCCATCTGTGTGCCAGAATTTCATCCCATAGAAGTTCTTTTATATACCAGTAAATCTCCTAACATGGAACTGTCACTTTTAAGCACACTTAAAAACCATTAGTCTGGGTTGAATTTGAATCCAGGACCTTAGGATTAGCAGCTCAGCACCTAATCAACCGAGCTACCCAGACCAGTGTATACACTTATCTGATCAAAAGTATCCAGACAGCCATATTTGAAACAGAATTGAACCCTAGGTGTCGCTAGGGGAGTATTGTGTTATCTGAAGTATGGAAGAGGTGGTGTTACGGTATGGCAGTGTTTTTCATAATTGGCATGTGCCCCCTTATTGTGCTTAAGGAAAATCTAAATTCAGAAAGATATGAACACATTTTAGACCATTGTGTACTGCCAATGGTGGAGAACCAGTTCACAGATGATGATTGTATCAGCAATGACAATGTACCTTGTCATAAAACTGCATCTGTGAGGCAATGGTTTGTGGACAATACAGCCACAGGGAATTTCGAAGTGAGACACAAGGAAGAAAACATGCTTGTAGAAACGGAGGTTTGCACAATAATAGCATTGTATATGAGACTGCAAACAATAAAAGAGGAAGTGATAGAGATCGTAATGAAGGCAATCTCAAAAACAGAGGAAAACGAAAGATAATATTAGCAGGAGATATAAACTGCCAAATAGATAAAGAAACATCAAAACAGAAATGATCATAGATGTACTAAAAGAAGGATACAAACTAGCACACAAAAAAAAAACATGCCAATATATATCACGTATAACGGATCAGCACAATAGATCTGATACTATACAAAGGGGGAAAAAGTAAAAGCAATAGAACAAAAGGGAATATGGATCTCGAATATCACACCAATCAGAAAACACATCTCAATTGAAATATTAATGGAAATGGAAAAGGAGAGGCAACACAAAGGGAAGATAGAAAACCGGAACAAAATGTCAAGGGTACTATAGCGCATCCCACCTTTAGAAGACAGTACACGTTAAATGGAGCGCAGTGTTGCAACATGTACTAGTTGCGAATCTCTCCGCGCGCAACCCCGAGGTAGCCGGAGTCCTGTACTTAGTCCTTCAATTGCTGCTTGACGGACACTTTTAACTTTGGTATCCCTGCACGCCTTTGTCACTGTATGACCTAAATTTACAAATGACTTGTCTGTATAAACAATTGATTTCCCCTGGTCTCTAAAACTTTTTATGTCTTTTAGATATTTATGTGTCATCTGATGATATCATCTCTTTCTATTAATATGCACTTGTTACCCCTTCTTTCATATGAACTCCAAATCATGTAAGAACCGACTAAGAGTGGCCCTTGAGAAATTTGGTAGGGTCTCATCACTGTTGACCCGTGACAAAATATATTCACCTAGGGTGGAATATTTGCAAACAGTAAAGAATGAACAATTCGCCGCACTCCACCTTGCACTATTCCATCATATTGAGTTAAACTAGCATTTTGTTTTTAATTTCCCACACTTTTTGCTCTCTTTTTCGATGGCGTTCTTAGAGATCGTTTCATTACGTACCTTTTAATCCTATACACTACTGCTTCTGAACACCCGATAGCCTTAGCTGTTTCTTTTACTGCCTTACACGCATTTTACTTGAAAAATAATCTAACACATTCATAATTATTTGGCGTTCCTTCTTAATTTACCAACATATCGTCTCTTCCTAGCTTCCCCCTCCATAACTACAAATATTTACAAAAATATTAAACAAATAACGCAACAACAGCTCATAGATTCCACACAGTTACACACACGACTTCTTTCGAACTAATGCTAGTGCTGCTCCTTATACTATCTTCTGTGTCAGGCCTGGCGCGAGAATACACTGAATAGATGAATACCTTTTGTTTACCTTACTGGATAAAAGAAAGAGGTTACGGCCTTTTGGTTTATTTTAAAAACTTTCTCCAACCCTCCTCAACATTTATTCTCGCTGGTTCCCTGATGTAAACTCAATAACAAAAAAGTTTCACACTGCGTAACTTTTGCAGTACACAGATATAAAATTTTCCGAAAACATTTAATTTAAAAAATTATAACACTTAACTGAGTAAACATAGAGAATTCAAAGTGGGCAGGTAGTAGCACTATAGTTTACTCTTCCTAAGAACAAAATATAGACGCATTCTAGCAGTTAGTTTGTTAGTGTGTGATGTGTATAGAAACAGTAAATATCGGACTTCTATTGAAAAAAACGTTTTCTGAAGAAATATGGGCCTATAGAAATGTATAATGACTCTAAAAAGGATATAACCTGATAGAGAAAAGCATTCTGCATAGGATAATGTGTTCAAACCTGAAATTTATAACTGAATATTTATACCATGGTATTAGGAACCTAGCAACAGCGCGAGGGCAGAAAAGGACAAGGCTAATGGCAACTTGTATGTGCTAGATATAGACAGATATATCCCATTTAACTCCACATTGTCATCTAAGAGTGGGACAAGGTATAGATTCTCAAAAGATAAGACGCAACAAGGAAGAGATAGAAATAGCAAGAGGGAAAATAGAAGAAGGTGAACTAGAAAATGCCATCTAACTGACAAATAATCTAGTAAGAAATGCATGCCAGGAAGTTACAACAAGAAGGACACAACCGTGGTTCAACAAAACATTCTACAAAGAATGAAAAGTAACACTGAAAGCCCTAGAAATAGCAAAAACTACAAAACCAAAAGAGGGCTTCCAGAACTGCGCCAGAAAAAGGAAACACTATAAGGAGATGATAAAGGAAGCAAGAGGAAAGTTTATGGAGGAAGGAGCAAGAAAAATGGCAGAAGAAGTGTAAAAGAACCCTTTTTTACCAATAAAGAGAAGATTAAAACAAAGAATGAAAGAAATACCAATACAAAAATGGGAAGAGCACTTCTCGAGAATACTCAACAAGGGAAATGAAAAGGAAGCATATAGAATAAGAAAATGAGAGAAAGGGGAGGCAACAAAAAATAAAATAGAAATAACAGAAGAGGAAGTGGACAGATACATCAGGATAGCAAACAACAAGAAAGCAACGGGACCAGACCAAATAGCAAACGAGTATCTTAAAAGCTTGTCAGAAATTCTAACCCCAATTTGGACATAAATCGGGGCTCTAATGACCCAGCTGTCGACGGCCCCTTAAACCCTACTCACTCACTCACTCACTCACTCACTCACTCACTCACTCACTCACTCACTCACTCACTCACTCACTCACTCACTCACTCACTCACTCACTCACTCACTCACTCACTCACTCACTCACTCACTCACTCACTCACTCTTTCACTCACTCACTCTTTCACTCACTCACTGGACATAAATCTTCAACAAATGCATAAGCATGAACACTGTGCCAGAAAATTGGAGAAAAGCCATGCTAAAGATAATATACAAAGGGAAGGGGAATATAGAAGACCTGAATGCATACAGAGGAGTGGTGCTAGAAAAGACATCATTCAAAATCTTCATGAAGATCATCATGAACAAACTGACAGAAATCACACAGCAACACATACCAGAAAATCAATTTGAATTCACAAAAGCTAAATCAACACTACAAGCAGTGGAAGTACTAATGAAAGAAATCAATGAAGTACTCAGGAAACCAAAGGGTAAATACTACGCAATATTTATAGACTACGAAAAAGCTTTCGATAGCATTAATGAGGAAAGCTAATACAAAAGCTAAGAGATATAATTGGTAAAGAACATAAACTTACAAGTATAATACAAGAAATCATGAGGCAAAATACACTGCAAATAAGTAACGAAGTCTCACATCACAGGAAATAACGCAGAGCAACGAAGTTATGCAAGGAGACCTGATAAGTCTCCATTATTTAATATGACAGCAGATATTGGGGACAAAATTAAAGAAACAACCCTCATAATGTATGCAGATGACATCATTCTAGGATCAACTGTTAAACAGGTCCTACAAGAAGGCATAAACATGCTACAGCATTGGGCAACAGAAAATGAGTTCGTCATAAACAAAGATAAAACAGCACAGATGATATTCAGGAGAGGGAGAAGATTGAAGAGGAACGAGAATATAACGATGGGTGAACCACTGAAAATAGTAAACAGATACAAACACATAGGTATGACTTTACAAACAACAGCGACTTCATTCAAAATACACATACAGGAACAATCAGCAGCTGCCATAAAAGCAATGTATAATATCAAAAACATCACCACACTGAAATTAGAAACAGCAACGAGTTGTTCAAAACAACAATAGCGCCAATTGTTACATATGAGATAGAACTCTACTGGGAGAAACTAAAAACCAATGACATGGAGAAAATTGAATCTGTAAAAGTAAGATGCATTAAAAAGCACTAGGAACTAGTAAATATGCACCAAACAGAATGGCATATGCAATCACTGGGAAACCTACTTCCTGGAAGATACAAGGAACAAAATGTCACTAGCAAGCACAGAAGCTTACAAAGAGGCGATAGCAAGAAAGAAGCAGAAGGAAAAGGAGATAAACATTGAATTCTTCGGAACGGATGCCATGGTAAACAGGCAATGGATGGAAAGCAAACAACCACAGAGACATGCCATAGTTGGACTAGCAATACATGGATTTCACTATCTACTGAGTACATCTAAGAAATTCTACCAAGCAAACGACCAGCGTGTATGCAAATCATGTGAAAAAAAGTTTGAACTCCATTACACCAAGCGCGAAAAAAGGTCATGCTCCCTAAATGAACTCATAAAAGACAACTGATAGACTAAAGAATTAAATGCTTATTCAAGTGCACTTTCATTTATTATTAAAACTCCTTTCTGCAATTTCAGTAATGAAAGGAAATATTAAAATCAGTTCATAGTTTATAAACTTCACTGTACACAACATCAAGTTCATTTGATTTCATATAATTTGCATGTTTTGAACAGATTTGTTAGAAAATTCTTGAGGTGAATGTAACACTTTCAATTCACTTTTCAAAAAGAGTATATCGAAAAAGGAAACATGGTTCCCTCAGTTCACAAAACATATGTGCTGGAAAACTTTTATCATAACTCGTAAAATGTTTAGAATCCAGTAAGGCCAGAAATTTCAACTGTTTCTGTGATTCAAATCCTAATTTAGTTTGAATTATTAATATGTCCAGGACTTCATAGAAAACCCCCAAGTACAAAGAAAGAATTTCATCTTCACGAGAGTTTCTCTTTCTAGGCCTTTCTTCATCCTCATTAGCAACACTCATGGTTGCTGACCACATTTCCTGAAATCCTATGTTTGTAATATTTTGCAGCATGGTCATAAATTTGTTTACTTTTTCTGTACAGTAACAGATGTCCATGCTCTTATTTTGTAAAATTTCATAAAGAATATCTGAAAAAGCAAAACCTTTAATGAACAGAATCAAGAAAATGTTGGTTTGAGTCCTTGAAAGAAATTGCACAAAGCCTGAAGTCACGTTCACTTCTTCACCAGACCAGCCTCTAGGTTTCCCTTCCATTGAAGTAAATAAACTGATAAGGTGACATCTATAATCATGAACTGTGCTTGTAAGTCTGGAAGCAAAATTCCATCTTGTAAGTGCGACATTGGCATTTTCCTTTGCAGTAAAGGCTTTAAAAGCATCTGTATGCGAAGAGAAATGTGAGAAAAAAGTGGGTAAATTATTAAGAGAAACAAAGAATTGTCTGGTTTCCTTAATAAAATTCACAAATTGGAAAAGTACGGAATATAATGATATAATAGAATAAATTCATCCTTTTGCATTTAAGACCTTATCAAGAAAGGTTTATTTACATTAGATTAAATCTGCGACTATAATAGTGGATGAGGGTAGGAGCAGATACTCGGTTTTAATTGTCGGTCTCAGTGGCTCAGTTACATAGCCACTGGCCTACTGATCCCAATGTTGCGGGTTCAAATCCGGCCCAGACCGATGGTTTTTAAGTGTGCTTAAAAATGGCAGTTACGTCTCTGTATATTTACTGGCACGTAAATGCACTCCTGCAGGACAAAATTCGGCACACTGGTGATGGTGATGTGGTCCTGGCAATTGATAGCATTGTTAAACAACAAAATATTTATTTTTTTTTTCGGTTTTAATTAAAGTCTGAAGTCCAGAAACATATTTGGCCATTGCTGCAGCACCATCGAAAGTTTGATCCCCCAGGTCAGGTGCACCCAGGGTCCCAAGCCACTCACCACCATAACTGTTGCCACATGTAGCTGCTTTGACTGCTACTCTTCATCGCCCTCTTCCCCTTCTAGGCTTATTATGAATATTAGTTTGTAAGGTCAGGTTTATAACTCCTGTCTCAGCAGCAGAGATCTTTCTTATCTCTGTGGTCCTGTCCCACAGTTTCAGCGTGGCCCCCGACTTGTGTGCTCTTCAGAGGTCTCAGGCGCAAAGGTTGGGGAGGCCCTTAATGCTGCCCCCATGTGTAGCCGTAGGTGCGAGCCCATCCACACCATCATGTAACCCACATATTTCTCTAAGGGTTGTATGCCATCAGGTTAGTGTCATCGGCCAGGGCCTACTACAGTAGGTATGGGTCAGGCGCACCCAGGGTCCCGAGCCGCTCACCACCATTAACTGTTGCCACGTGTAGCTGCTTAGCTGCTTTGACTGCTACTCTTCATCACCCTCTTCCCCTTCTAGGCTTGTTATGATTATTAGTTTGTAACGCCTTAGGTTTATAACTCCTGTCTCATCAGCAGGGATCTTTCCTAACTCCATGGTCCTGTGCCATGGTTTCAGTGTGGCCCCGACTTGTGTGCTCTTGAGAGGTCTCAGGCGCAAAGGTTGGGCAGGCCCTTCACACTGCCCCAATGTGTAGCCTTAGGTGCAAGTCTGTCCACATCATCATGTACACCTATGTAGCTCTCTGAGGGCCATATGTCTTCAGGTTAGTATCACCGACCGGCCGTGTTACTGCTGACAGAACCCCGGTATAATCAACCACAGGTCCCCTGAATCTACGTTGACTCCGTTGAGGCAGCATGGCCTAAAGCGGGGAACCACAGGTAGGGGCATAAAGCCAGGGTGTGCATGGTGAACAGTTTACCCATGTAGACAAGCAGTGGAGATCAGAGGGTAGCCTCTCTGAAGTACGCCTTGAGGTCAGTCATGGAGGGGTCTTCATGGCGGCACAGACATTGGAGATTTGGTATCTTTTTTCCTTTGACCCCCGGATGGCAGGCTGACGCCGACAGTTCTGGATGGGGGTCCAATCTAAAATGCATCCACGTAAAAACCCTCCCACTGAAACATATTTGGTTATGACCTTAGCATGTGAAGGTGAAACGGTTAAGGATATCAGCCTGTTCTACCAGGATTTGTGGCCAGGTAAAGAATGCAACAAGGACAAGGGATGGTACATTATTGATAGAGACGCCTACTGCAGACCAGTCACAGAAGCTACTAAAGGCGAGTTTGTTGGGCTCCTACCCCATCCGGGTAGCCCCCCTCAAAATGCTCAACACATGCAGGGGAGTCATCACCACCTCTAGCCTCGACAATCTGACTAATGAGGAAATAGTCACCTGCCTCTCTGATCAGCACGTCTGTCAAGCGTACTGACCATCTCACAAGCAGGATGGTAAAGACTACCCTTTGTGGACAGTGTTTCTCAGTTTCAAGGGCACTGTGCGGCCAGAATACATCTTTTGCAGTTATGAATGTGCCACAGTCTGGCCGTATGTTCCAAACCCCATGACCTGCTTTCAATGCCAGAAGTTCGGACATACTAAGACATCGTGCAATCATCCTGCTGTCTGTGAGAGTTGTGGCCTATCCACGCATCAGGGCACGGCATGTACCCGTGATCCTTTTTGTATCAACTGTGGAGGGAATCCTCCATCCAGCTCGCATCAGTGTGCGAAGTTTCTGGATGAGAAGTGTATACAGGCGCTACAAGTGAAAGAACACCTTACATTTCCAGAAGAGTGTCATCGCTTTGAGCAGCTCAAACCTGCGACCATCACAGATTATGCCTTAGCTCTCGACATGCTCCTGTCAACATTGTAGCCATTCAGCACGTTCCTGTCTCAGATGCTTCCAGACAGACCTTCCAGTGAATGACCCTCCACTGTCTCGTGCCACACCTGCACCGGCTACTACATCTTCAGCCGTGCAGACACCTGCTCACAAGACACCCACAAGCCGTAGCCAGCTTGTCGATAAACATTGTTCCAGACCTACTATTTGCGCCAGCAGCCGCTCCTCGATGAAGTCCTGCTCTGCGAGTTGCAGGTCAATTTCAGACTCCCACACATCAGGGGAGTCACCTCAGGAGGAAAATTCCACATTTACGGTCTGAAGTCAGCTAAGGTAAAGAGGAAAAAATGAAAACCGTACACGAACCTCTTTTTTACCATGGAAATAATCCAGTGGAATGTTAATGGGTTCCGGGCACGTGCTCCGGACATCCAGCACTTAGTCTTTCAATGTTCCCCATCAATCGTCTACCATCTTCATGGTTTTTCAGCATTCTGGCACGATTCTGCAGCTGATAGGTGAGCATGTGGTGGTGTTGTTACTCTTGTGGCGCATAACATCTCTGCCATCAGCATATCTCTTAACACGCTGCTGCAAGCTGTAGTGGTACGTGTCCAGCTGCAGGCCCTGTGCTTGTCTGTTTGCAATGTATATCTGCCACCAGTCAGTGTCGTACATGAGAACCATCTTCAAGCTCTCTTGGCACAGATTCCGCCACTGCTCATCTTTCTCGGTGATCTGAATGCCAAGTACACTCACTGGGGCTCCGACACTGACGATTCTCGTAGGTGCCTTGTAGCAGACGTTTGCGATAAGTCCGGCTTACTTTTGTTTAATACTGGTACCTCTACTTGATTGGTCGGTACTCTCTGACGTATTTGGCAGTGATCATTACCCCATTAACATTCACCTATCCAGCCACCATTCTGTGCCAACACGATATCCTCCCTGGATTATTTCCAAGGCTGTCTGGGGCAATTCCGTTCCCTCATTCACCTGACTGACAATGTTTTTACCGCTATTGATGACATGGTGGAGTATTTTACTTGCTCTATCCTTCTCGCAGCATACCTTGAGATTCATCTACACCACGTCACGTTCCTATACCTTGGTGATCCGAGGAATGCCGTTTGGCTATTAACCTCTTGAGGGATATCGACGTGAAATCACGTCCATTTAAAATGGCGGATGAGCGATATGGGCGTCCTGTGGGTTTAAGCATTTAACCCTTATTTATCCCTTATCCAACTCAGCTTATTATAATTTTCCCTTTATGAAACATTTTAGTAAGGTCTATATATTTTATTGGCTTACCTTAATATGTTCGTTCTTACCTTAATATGTTCGTTCTGCAGTGATTTACCTCAAAACAGGGATAAACACACAAGGGTACGTACATCTCCACATTCGCAAATTCCCTTCTTGTGGCACACGAAACACTTTCGAAATGGGCAGGACTTCTTTGCTGTTGGTGGTATCCTTTTAGGATAATGTTTTCCTTGAAGTCTGAGGGGTGCAGGGGTTTTGGATTTTCAACCCCCAACGTGGTATTGTTCAATTAGGCTGCGAGTTATTTATAGTCGGTAGTCAAGGTCGGTCATTGTCCTGTGTGGGTTTAGAGAGCTGTCCAAATCCCCAAACAATTGTATATGGTTATATCCAGTTGGTGCAAAACACCTTTTTATACCACTTCTCCCTTCAGCTACAAGCAGGAAAGAATACGTATGTATTTCAACAAAGAAAGACACGGACTCTACTCAGTTACGAAACTCGCGTAAGCAAAAGTTGTAATGTTGATCTATTCTGATGACTCAAGAGACCACGCATGCAGTAGGGCTTTATTACACAGTATGCTGACGCATTAGCCACACATACAATGGGTGTTTCTTTACTCTTTCTTTCCGAGAACTTATATTAGATGCGTTGGACAGAGCAAAGTTGACTTTTCACCACAGTGAAACAAAATTGTGCCATTTCAACATTTTGTAAATACAACTCAACTTTGCTGATGACGTACATTTATACTGCAAATAACGAGTTTTATACCAGTTTTTGTTTCATTAAAATAACTTAATATTTACACAAAATACAGCTGTGTATATATGAAGAGCATTTAACAATTTAAATGCTAGCAGTTCTCGGCTCGCAGACATTTAAATGGCCATCGCTCAAGAGGTTAAAGGATGCGAGCGTGCTCTGCGTGTTTTTGCAGTACATCCTACAGAGGCAAACTTTGTAGGTTTTAAACGTGCTCGTTCTAGGGCACATCTTATACTTCGTGGTGCCAAACACAAGTCATGGGAAAACTATATCTCTTCCCTTTCCTGTCAAAGTCTGGTGCATAAGGTGTGACTGTTGTTAAGGTATGTATGGCGAGTGTCGCCGGATGATAATTCCCAGCCTTGCCATCAACGGTTCACATTACACCAGTGAGCAGGATATATAGCCGACACCCTTGCTACTTCGTTTGCTGCTACTAGCCAAACTGATAGCTATGATAGAGCCTTTATACCTATCAAGAAATCTGCAGAGCAGATAGTTCTCGATTTTAACAGCAACTGTAGTGAACTCTACAATGCACCCTTCACAAAAGCGGAGCATTCTTTGTCCCTCACAAAGGACTCTTCTCCTGGTCATGATGACATTCACGGACAAATGCTGCTTCATCTTCCACCTGCGGCTCTCTCCTTCCTGCTGAGCATCTATAACTGCATCTGGCTTCAGCAGGTTTTCCCGTCTTCCTGACAGAGGGTATTGTCATCCCTATCCCTCAACCTGGAAAAGACCGGACACTTCCCTCTAGCTATCACCCTATTTCCCTGAAGAGTGTCGTTCGAAAGACCTTCAAATGCATGATAAACACTCACTTAGTGTGGTGGATAAAGAGGAATAACCTGCTGAGCAACGTTCAGTGTAGTTTTCGTCTCAATCGCTTCAGTGTTGACAACCTGACATGCATGGAAGCTTACATTCAAAATAGGGCTGCAACACCACCTGGCGGTGTGGGATTCTCAATACTCTGCATGGATACGTTTACATGGTTATTTAGCGATCTTACTTTTTAAAAGTACACCGCTTTCGTGACCACATTGGGATTATGCTCTCACACGAGGGGATCCAGAAGAATGCTGTGTCCTAGGGGTCAGTACTCAGTGACACGCTTTTCGCCGTTGCCATTAATGGCATCACTAGTGTTGTTTGTTGCAGAATGCTGATGTTGCTGTATGTTGACAATTTTTCTGTATACTACTGCTCCTAAAATCTTGAGCACATTGAACGTCAACTGCAGCTGACCTTAGCATCCATCGCAAGTGGGTGCTTTGCACCGGCTTTCAGTTCTCCCCTGCAAAAACACAGTGCCTCCACTTTCATTGCCTTCATGGTGTACATCGTCCTCTAGACCTTCATTTGCGTGGCACACATCTGCCGTTTGTTCTGCACCTTAATTTCTTGGGCGTTTACCTCAACAGCACACTCAAATGGGAGCACCATATTCATCATCTTCATGCTTCCTACAATCATTCGCTTCCGGCACTCAGGGTTTCATGTGGGGCATCTTGGTAATGTTGAGGCTGTATCACTCATTGGTCCGGTCCAAACTAGACTGTGGCTGTTATATCTATGGCACGGCGTCTGCCTCTAAACTTCATCTTTTAGATACTATTCATCATTCTGGTATCCCTCTTGCCACTAGAACTAACTGAATTAGTCGAGTGTCTTTATGCTGAATCCAGTGTACTGCCACTGTCTTTCCGGCACTTGTTGCTGCTTTGCCCCTGTAGCCCATTTGGCAGCTCACCCAGGTCATCCTTCATTTCAATATGTATTGTATCCAGACCTCGTGCACCGTTACATGCGAAATATCACCATATCCTGCCCATGTGGTATAAGATTTCAAGAACTGCTTTCCGTGCAAGCCCTCCAACTGCCTGCGGTGTAGCAGTCTTTTCTTGGCCACTATCCTCCCTGGCAGCTCTCTGCATGCATGCTTCGGCCTGGAGCTTTCTATCTGTGCTAAGGTAGCTACCCCTCATTCCATGTTTTGCCAGCCTTTTGCTGAACTCCTGGACCATTATTCAAATTATACTCCAGTGTTTACCGATGGATCCCAGGTGGGGGTGGCTACAGGATGCAGTTTCATGTGTAACGGTGAGGCTCACCAGTACTGTCTTCCAGACTATAGTTCTGTTTTCACTGCCAAGCTGTTTGCCATTTTTATTTTTTACTTTTTATCTCCAGCTCAGCTCCTGGACATTTTATTATCTGTTGTAACTCTCTGAGCACTATTCAGGTGCTGCAACATTTTGTTAACAACTCGGCATTGATTCTTAAAATCCAGACACTCGCATCTCAGTTACTCTCTTGAGGATACCAATTAGTTTTTACCTGGACCCCAGGCCATGTGGGTATTCCCGGCAATGAGGAAACGGATGCAGCTGTTAAGTCTGCATGTCGCTTGCCGGGATTATCAATGCGCACACTGCCTTACACAGATGTGCAGCGGTACTTCTGTCGTCATCTATTAGCTGTATGGCAGGAATCGTGGGAATCGTTGACTGCCACTCAATTGGGGGCAATTAAGGATGGTGTTCAACCCTGGCTGACCTCCTGCAGGGATTCCAGGTAGGCTGAAGTTATTCTCACCTGCCTGAGGATAAATCAGACGTGAGCCACTCACAACCACCTTCTGCATGGTGACCCGGCGTCTGTCTGCCCGACATGTGTTCAACTCTCCATGACACATGTATTAATAGAATGACCGCAATACGCTTGTGAGCACCAGTCTATTGGTCTGGGGTCTACACTAGCCACTATTCTGGGTGATGACCCAGTGTCTGTAGCCAAGACTTCGATTCGTCACCAATATTGGCTTCAAAAAACAGGTCTGACATGTGTTTTTAGCTTTTTAAGATATTTTTTACGGTATTTTAACGTATTGATTTTTTTGGAAGTCAGACTTGTTTTTCATTTTAATTTTTGGTGGTTTTTGGATTTTAGAACTTTTATGGTATTTTAAGCTTTTAATCCTGTACATTTCGCTGTTTTAATTGTTTAGTACTTTACCTGTCTCTTTTAACTCTGTGAATGTGTGACTTTATTGTTTAACTATGGACCCAAATGACCTCGTTGATGGGCAATTAAACCCCACACATTCATTCACTCACTCACTCATTCATTCACTCACTCACTCACTCACTCACTCACAAGTTTGAGCAACAGTTTTCTTTTTAACATCCTAAGTCATCTATAGTCTTATTTACACATTTAAATAAACCACTGGCTGTTTGGTCAGAATTTACATCAGTGAAATGTACAAATCGTTCTCTGCAATTGCCTTCGTCAATATAGATTACAATAGTAGATAATTGACCTTCATCAGTTGTTTCATTGAACATGAGTCCAATAAAAGTAGCCATATCAATATTTGATTTAATCTTACCTCTAACAACATTGGCCACAGCATCAGTTAGATCAAGCCCAGGTGCCTTTGGAAACAGTAGCTGTCTTTAACCCTTTCACTGCTAAGATATTTTCCACTTGATGACTACTCCTTGCTGAGACATTTTTGAAATTTAAAATGCTTTCTGTTCATTCAATAACATGCAAAAAGAATATAAATATCATGAAACACTCACCTAGAAGGCTGTAGACTGATGTAGATAATCCACTTTCTCAAAACAACATTAATTTAAAAAGCTTAATTTAGGCCATACACAATGCACAGAATTAGGGTTGTCCACAGGGGCCATTAATTTAGACATAGGTAATTATTGTAATAGGTAGCATTATCAATCACCAATGACTAAGCCCTACTACATAGAAGTGTCACAGTGAAAATGAAAAAAATTATAATAGGGCTATCCAAAGTTCATTTTACTAAATTTATTTCGAATCTGAATATTTGCCAATCACTAATAACTCTAAGCACTAATACTACTAAAAATAGAAATATCATAGTGAAAGTGAGAGTATTCATAATCGGGGTTATCTAAAGTTCACAGTACTAAATTTGTTTTGAATGTGAATATTTGTCTTATACGTATAGAATAAGAAAAAAATTGAAAAAAATAGTAGAAAAATTCTTTGAGCTACCCCATCCCATTATTTTTATAACTACTATTTCTCACAAACTTAATGATAATACCTATTAGTTTCTTCTGCAATGAGCTGCATAATTTGGAGAGAAAAAAATAATTTAAAAACAAAAAACTGGGGCATTTTCATCCAAATTCACCGAAATACCTAAATTATGGTTATCATAACCATGATTTTGTGGAACAAAATTGCCCCTCAGCCATTGAAACATAGGACTGGCAACCCATCTTCTCTTTGTGCATGGCACATCTTGTGGTGGTAGATCACTTTCGTCACTTTTCTCACTGTCACTTATTTCCCCTGCATCACTATCAACACATTCACCAAAGCGGCCCAGGTTCGATCCTAGGCAACCACATGTGGAATTTGTGGTGGACGAAACGGCGCTGGGGCGGGTTTCCTCCAGGTTCTCTGGTTTCCCCCACTGTCTCATTTCACCGGTGCTCCATCTTCATTCCATGTATCATCAGTGTCATCGCCTGCAGTGCCGTATGTAATAAAAGCGGGCATTAAACACTACCTACCTACCATCACATTCACCTCCACTTCCACTTTCCTGATTACTGTAATCAATATCTGACATTAGAAGGCAAAGTGTCAAATTCGGCCAGTAATTCATTGTCGCAAAAAACACGCTCCTGCCTGCTAGGCCCAAGCATGATTTGTACACCCATGAATCCCCACAATCATGTGACCCCATGCCAGCCTGCTGTTCTCTGCAGAGTAAAATGCATATGCAAGCTTTTGTATTTTAAGCTGCAGATGTCGCTATAATGCAGAGAGCTCTTTGAAACTGCTTCTTCATAATCCCAATAGATGGCAGAACATGTTCTTTCAACTCGAGTGTGTACAGAGATTCCCTTCAGTGTCTAATAAGGCTTGATTCTAGCAAGTAGTTCCCGCCATCTATATTCCGGCTAACACATAGCAGTGAAAGGGTTAAATACTGAGACAGTGCCACATCACAATTAGCCTGAAATTGTAGCACTTTATGTAATTGCCCATATTTAATGACTTCTCACTTTCATCTTGGCCTCTAAAAGAAATTCTTATTTTGCAAGAAGTACCACTGCATCAGTCAATCTATTCAATATATTCTTATTTTCTTTAACCTTTTCATTATGCAAATGGTCAGTAATTTTTTTCTGATAGTTCAATGAATGGTCTATCCGTTGAGTGCCAAAAGTTTTCAATGCCATAAAGATTTATATGCATTCTTGACTTCTTATGTTTATCCAAAGCTGTGATTAAATATGTTAAATTTGCGAAATGCATCATATTCCAGTTCGTTTTCTCAGTTGCAAACAACAAGCTTGGCCAGCAATAAAGTTTATTTTAATTCACATGAACCAGCCAGACACACATACTTATAATTGTTTATATTAAAATACCTTTTCTAAGGATTCTATCTTTTCCCTTCTGCTCACACTGCAAGTGCAGAAGAACTGGAGTAGGTCTTCCCAGTATTACTACCACTAATTTATCCTTGTATTTCAAGTGCAATAATGGCCTGTTCTCCCCTCTGTTCAATGGTAGATAAAGAGACATATTCCATCCTGCACACTAATTCTTTATGAGGGAAACTGACTAGTATTGTTAATATTACTTACTAATTTCTAGTTCACTTTAGATACAGGCTTTGGTGACGGCTTTGATGGCCCACAATATACGCTGCTGGATATAGCATTCTCTTTTTGTAAGTGATACCACTCTTCTGCAGTGTCATTATACCTTTTGATCTGTGATGAAATGCTCACTCTTCAGGAACTTCAATAGCACAAACATGTGATAGTTACATGCAGAAGCAGGCTTTAAGCTGGGTGATCCATTACACCATAGTCAAAATTATGCATTGTGCCCAGTGCTGCATTGGCAGCTGTGGACATACATTATCATAGAGCATTAGCACATCTCATCACAGTTTTCATGGCCATCTATTTTGATGTCACTTGAAACAATTTGTAAGGTGTTGCTGTAATGCTGGGCATTGATCATGTTACTAACTGGTAGCCACTTCAGCCACCAGCAAGCTTTACTGGAGAATGTGCCATTGCACATTAGTTGAATTACATCACATTGTACATATTTGGATGCATTCATTATACATTACTGTTGCTTCAACTGTCTCCTTTGGGGGCACACTTGACACAGACTGACTGCATTCTGTGCTGTTACAACAAATACCAAGCCTTGCTAGCCACTCTATTTGGTATGTTACCAAATCTGTCTATGTTTAATTTGAGCAGGCCTGCATAATATAGAAAATCTAAGCACAGACTCATGCAAATTACAAATGGAATACTTAATTTAAAGCTATAGAGTAACAGTTTCGCTAGGTAGCTGAAATCATGCACATAGCTATTACCAAGCATACCAAATTACTAATTCACTCAGTTACCTTACACTCTGTATAACTGGCACTTAGGGATAACAAGAACATACCAAAATGCAGCAAAGTGAAGCTCATAATACAAGTCCATAGAGTAGGGCTGTTTATAATTTTTACAGCTTCAAAGCAGGAAGCAGAGCTCATCAGCTTATGGAGCTAAAGCATATGGAATAGGACATGTTCATTTCTTTCTTGCATTTCATTAAATCTTCCGCCCTTCTTACATACAACTGTATGTCATTTCAGGTGTGCAGATGCACTTCGTAAGAACAAGAACTTAATTGGTGCAGATCAGAGGGATTATCAACGAGAACTTGAGAGGAACTACTATCGTTTCACAGGTCGCCTTATGCCTCTTATCACTCTGGAGAGGGCATCACATAGCAGTCGATAAACAGGTATGGAAGCTTTCTGAATGACAAGAATACACAGATGTATAAACTGGACCATGTACAATAAGTGCTGCAAGGTGTTTAGGGTAGTATGTAATACTCTTCCAAGTGTTTGTTTTTTTCTTTTTTTTTCCCCTCCTTATGGTTTTGTTCTTTTTGTAAAGAGCAGTGGAACATGCACCAGTAGTGACAGTACATGATGTAGTAGAGAAATAGAAGTTATATTAACACAAAAAATAATAATTACCATTACAATGGTGCAAAAATCTTTAATTTATTAGTGGAAGTTATGTTCCTTAACTGCTTACATGTCAAATGGAAATTCCACTTCTTGCTCTACTTAGTGTTGGATTTAAATAATTTCTTTCATGAAGCACTCTCATATTCACTCCCACATGCATACTTCCAGACTTTGTTGAGGGCAGTGAAAAATTCTTTTTAAAAAGAATAAAAAAATTCTCCTGCCCCAGCATTGAATTGAACCTGGAACCTCTGGATAGATAAGCGAGCATGCTAGCCACTTAATCGTAGATGCAGCCTACAGTTTGCTGTTGAGACAATGCAACATCACAAAATCTACATCATAATTAGGGCTCAGAAGTTCATACCCTAAAAAAACACTGAAATATGCATGCAAATATGCTCTTAAAATCTTGAAAATATGCCAAGAAATATGCACTATTTAATTAACACAATTAATATCCCTTTGCATTAGACAAGATGAGTTAGTATAAATAATAAATAAAGTTACCTTATTCCTTAGAGGTTGAAGCAGAAGTGGTCCCGCTGTTAGTATTAACTGCTATATTGCAGTTCACAACCAACACTGCACAAATTTTCAACTGTAAAACATCGTCTCTTGTCTCGCAAAACACTTTTGTAATGCGAAAAACTTCTCTCCACGTCACAAGATGTTATCGGGGCATATTTAAATGATGTTAACTGCTTCACAGACGGAGTCAAGTCTCTTGGTGTGACAGATGGTTTTCTTTCGAGGATGTCTCGAATATTGCACATCTGTTTATAACCAGAATTTTTTGAAATTACATAATTCACTTTCTCTTTCACTTTTTGTCCTATACTATCAGGAACCGAACTTAGATCACATATTATTTTTTCAAAGACAGTAAGTGATCCATGCAAAGGAGACCCTACAGCTTCCAATGCCATTATGGCTCTTGGTAAGAAAGAAAAATGGACAGATATGAAACTAAGATCCTCTTTTAACACAGTGCCTGACAGAATATTTTGCACAGTTTCTATTCATGAAGCATCTTTCGAGTCCAATGAATTAATAACCTCTTCAACTATTTCTATGTGCTCAGCATAATATAAAACTGCATCGATCCGTGTTCCCCATCAAGTTAACACTGGTGCAGGAGGAAGTCTGATATTAGGTGCTGTTGATCTAAACAACTAAACTCTTTTAGGAGATTTAACAAAAATTCTCTTTGTACTGAACACAAATCTATCTACCAATGGGGAAGAATCACGTATTGTCTCAGAAATGCGATGAAGAGCGTGTGCTAAACAAGTTATATGAATTAAGTTAGGAAAAATACCTTTCAGAGTTTGTCCTGATTTTGCCATATAAGGACCTGCATCAGTAACAAATAAAAGTAACTGGTCGTATTTGATTCCACATGGACATAGTAATTTCAAAGAGTCCATCACAAACTGGCTCACAGTTACATTGTCAGTGGCCGACATTTCGCACACATTAAGAAGATAAGGTGTAGTCTTTTGTTCATTATTTAAGATATCCATGATTATATTAGCAATAGAACGGCGCTCAGAATCAGGGGTTTCATCAACAGACAACCACACAAACTGATCCACTAATTCATTTTGTATATTTGACAATACGTTATTGTAACAATGTCCTACATAAGTCTTATGCAGTGTACTTTCTTCAGGCACATGTCGAGTGTACTTGGCAAGAAAGTTTTTAAATGTTGGATTATTAATTTTGAACAAGGGAATATCAGCAGCTAAAAATGCTTGGCACAAGTCATAGTAAAATTCAGTAACCATACTAGCTGTTTTTGAACAGGTTCTTTGTTTGCGAGTTTTCTGATTAAATTCTCCTTGTGTTTTGCTGTGTTTATGTGCTGTACTATTTGAAATCTTTTCTTAGTCCCTACATTTTTCTCACACGCTCCACAAAACAGTACCCTATTATCTGTAGATATTAAATCACCCGAAAACTCTTTCTGTAAATTAGTTAATCTAGCACTCGAAGTTGGTTTTATTTTTGGCATTTGAAGAGCTTTTTAACATTTTATACGCCTAATTTAATTTGGTGGGAACCAGTTCACAACAATGTTACGTTTGAAGACCATGACAACTACTGGTAGGCAGGCAAGTGTTGCTATAATCATGCTGCTCAAAACGTTGACCTGCACTTTATCTTTGGTAATATAAACCTCTCAGATAATGCACTGAGTGTTCTCTATGCACATACATATAATGAAGGGATGGAAACGGGATTCACTGCATGACAACATGACTCAGCATTAGTTCTTGCCACCTCGCGAGTTGCATCATCATGTGCAATACTACCAATATGAAAAATATTATACAGATGGAAAAAATAATAAAAAATCATTAAAATATGCAATATAGGGGCTATAATATTGAAATATTATGCATTTATCAAGATCAAGAAAATATGCAGTTATATGCACCATAAAGTCATGTCCAAATAACTGAAAATTCCATAATTCGTGCACATAATGTAAAAGCATACATTTTTAAACCCTATGAAAAAACATGCAAATGCATGAACTTCCTAGCCCTAATCATAATAGATATTGATATTTAGTTGGTCATCCAACTTGGTCACCTTTTATTCTCTTGTACTGCATATACTCATTTTCCATAAGCAAATCCATTGCTCCTTGTGATGCCTTTCGCCCCTTGCTTCACTAACTTGAATCCATTCCATAATCAGTAGTAAATGTCCAATAATGGTTCAACTGCGTTTGTAGAACTCTGGAACTATTAAATTGCTAGATGAAATGTGTGCTTACCAAAATGCAGTTTAACATCTTAAATGAGTTAAATGAGATTATATTTGGTGTAAACTGCCCTAAGTTATTATATTTGATGATAAAATGAAAATGAGAATTTCATCCACCATATCCGTCAGATAATTTTTCTTCCTATAATAATGCACTCTGTTTCATAATTTGACTTTTACATGAACATTTACAAATTTGTTGCTGGATTGTGCATGTGCTCTAGTACACAACCAGCAGATGAGCGTTGTTTTTGTTAATAACTTGAAATACCCAAAAATACTGTTGCAAAACTTCTGTGATAGGAGCATAGAATTGTGTACCCGAAATACTGATATCGTGGCATATTCTCCATTTCGTTGGTTTCCTAAAAATCAAGCATAATGCTCTTCCTACACTCACAAAATTATAATGTAATAGTTATCAGATTTAAGTTCCTCAACATTAATTGCGAGGAAATCTTAAAATTTGTGTTGCAGGTTGTTGGAGTTCAGTGGATGTCACAAGATACAGAACGAAAGAAGCGAAGTTTACAAACTGTAACATAGAAATTAAATTATACATATAATCAAGATGTTGCTCTGCCACAGTTTTAAGTGTATTTTAGTTTTCATGCAGATATATTTAATATTTATTGACAAATAGCTCTTATTTTACTTTTATTATGCTAATTAGTCAGGTGTTCTACACAATGCAAAACTCGTAATTTTGCACCAAATAAAATCACTCCTCTGATTGTTTCAGAAAAAATTTAAAACCTCTAAACATAATTTTTGTAACAATTCATCCTCGGTGCTCAAATTAATTATGTTGTATCTTGAGCAATTTAAAAGTGCAGTAAAAACCATTTGGGCAGTTTCTTAACTTCATTCTCTCTGAGTTTCTGCTCAAATTCGAACAGAATTGGTCACAAGCTATGTTGTATGGAGCATTGGAAGTATACAGTCCATTATATGGTGTGCTCTTGGACATTTAAACAGTTGCATGTTGAAGCTTTAAAGGACTCTTAAGAGCAAAAGCCATAGTGTGTTATTGAAGCTAAAGATTCAAAACATGTTTCGACATAAAGGTAGTTTTTCTAAAATGTTTGCCAAATTTGAGCTATTGGTACCTTCAGATTTGGATGCGAGTTTCACTCTGAGAGGAATTCAATAACAAAAATGAGATACAAAAAGTAATTAAAAAGTAAATAAATGGCCATACATGATCTGCACATTTAAAACCATGTACTTTACTTTTACTTTCATAGTTGAAAATAAACCATCAGGAGCCTTATTAACTTTTTAATTATCCACCATGACATGTACATTATAACTGAAAAAAATAAAATCTAGAACTTCAAATAAATTGTAAGTTAAGCACGTATTGTTATGTTATTATGAGCAAAATTAAAGTCCCTTGCATTTTATATACTTACATATGCAGAATTGCACATTTGTTTAGAAGAAAGAGCTATTTATTTAAAAACCATGTGAAAGAAATACTTTCATAGAGGTAATTTAGAGTACATTTATTTACTTATCTTGATAATAGTCACAGAGAGACATAATCAGTATCGATTTAGTAGTTAAGTAAACTGTTATATTCCCAATTCTCTTTTAAAATCATTGCATTTGTGGGAAGTATTATATACATTCATACATTTTTATTATGAATTAATTGAAATAAAGTAATTTGTTCATTGAAGTATTGATTATTCAAACGAGGTAGTTTGTTGAATTATTGGTCATTCATATTAAGTGATTAATTCACTATCACCTAGCTGAGGAGCTTTTCATTTCTGTATAATTTATTTTTCCATGATTGCAGTTCATAAAGCTTCATTATACCTAATGATAATATCAGTGGATGGCACAGCTATGTTGCACCCGGTACACATCAGACAACCTTCGAGTTTGTGGGGCACAAGATCTGGGGAGGAAGAAACAAATAATTCTCTGTTATGGCATAAGCTTGTGGTAATATAACTTCCTGTTTATATGCTCTGGTGATGCTGCACAGTAAATTAAAGAATAATATAATTAATATTACTTTTAATGTATAGTGTATAATGCATTTCTGTTGCATAGTGCATTGAAGAGAGGTTATAAATTACAAATTTGCTTTGCTAATATTATTTCTGAATATTGCTTACTTATGTTGGAAAATCACCACAAACATTGCAAATTATCAATGAATGTTGATTATTTTCTAAAACTACAAGATCTCTTATTACAAACAGTTAAAGGGTGAAAATCAATTCATTAATGCTTTCTGTTAAAACCCATCTCTCTGCAAGTTGAAACATACAAGCTCAAGAACGAAGTGAGGGTGGAATAGCTGGTTCATAGATGGAATGTCGGACAGTACAAACATTTGTGAAAGTGTGCCAACTTCTTCACCCTGACAAGAAACCCCTGTTGTGTAATACAATAGCTCTTCCATACACAGGTTGATTTTTTACTAAGTTAAAGGTAGACGTCACCAGCATAGATGTCCAAGATTAAGCTATCCCACTCCTCAGAATGCTTCTGAATAGGACAGATATCTCTATTGCCTATGAGAGGGAAAGACATAGTTCATGCACAAGTAATCGCATCCCCACAGCTAAGCATGTCCTGGTAATTGAAGTTTAGATTTCATAGCATTCCTCCAACTTCTTTTAGAAGTACTTCTTCATTTCTTCAACATATTCATGAAGTTGTTTCAAGTCATTTTTCCTGTCACAGATCTTTCTCCATGGTGGTGATGAGTCTTCTATGCTGAGAAGCTTATCTTTCATGTTGTCTTTCATTCCCTTCATTGTGTTTATTTAGTTTTTCCCATCTTTCACTTTCTTAATTTTGTCTATCATTAACTTTTTTAAAGCTTTGTAACAGTGAATGCAGATTCTAATGAATGAATGTTGTGAGTCAAATTTTTGAACACTTTTGCTTCACTTACACTGTAAATTAACAGGACATGTTTCAAAAGCTTTTGCTACCATCATCTGCTGTAAATCGACTGGCGGCGTTGGGGACCAGAGGGGAGAAGACACCAACGCTGCCAGTCGATTTACAGCGGATGTTGGTAGCAAAGCTTTTGAAACATTTCCTGTTAAACTACAGTATAAGCAAAGCAAAAGTGTTCCAAAACTTGACTTGCAACATTCATTCATTTATAATGAAAACTGAGTCGGATTCAAACACTTAACATCACTTACATGTAATTAGTCTTGACCGGTTTCAAGAGCTCAACTTGCTCCCATCATCAGAATTAACCAACTGGTTCTTGTTGATCTTTCTCAGCCCAGCCAACCACACACATCAAACAACATCAATCAATTCTGATGATGGAAGCAAGTTGAGCTCTTGAAACCAGTCAAGACTAATTACATGTAAGTGATGTTAAGTGTTTCAATCCGACTTAGTTTTCATTATAATTTAGATTCACATCACTATTACTAGCTTATTAAAAAGATATGTAATTCATTCATTTGTCTATGATGTCAATCATTTTTATATTACTTCCATCATTGCAGCCTTCAAAGCCAGAATTAATGCTTGATTCATTGCTGATGATAATCATGATGAAAATGTGTCTGATGTAATCTGTTTTTTTGTGTTCTTCTATGCCAGAACTTGCAACTTGCTCATTGAACTCACACAGCATCGCTGCTACCACCACAATTTGGTTCATACTTCTATTTAATTGCCTAGCTTCTATCTGGAACATTCTTTTTGTCAAAATATTTTGATGTACAACACAACAGAGGTTTCTTAAACATTCCAAACATACTTGAATGAATAGAAATATTTATTTTACTAATAATATTTATATATCTCTGTGCCTGCATACATGTGCTTTTTTATTTTATTCAATTAAATTGTTGAGGGGTGGCCTTGTGCATCACAAATTATCCAAGGTGACATTCCCAGTTGTTAATTTCAGCTCCATTTTGACACTTACTATGGCTAGTGTGAGTAGGTGTGCATCTCATAATGAGCTTGGCCTTGTTAGGCTAGGTTGTAACAGATTTAAGATTCATACCTCCATATTCTCCCATTCACTTTTAACTTATCTGCACTGTGCTATGTAATTTTCCTTTTGTAAGAGCCTGAAAAATTATTTACAGTTTTTATCATGTCAGGGGAGAAAGTCTAAAGACCATGAGATGTGTGAAGTGAAGTTGAACAGAAAGCAATTTTTTATGAAAAAACCTAGTCATAAAATAAATTATGTTATCTGAATATATGTATAGATGTATCCAACAAAACCATGAAGAAAAAAGACAATTTGTGTGTAGGATGAATATTATTGCCAATGTTATTTACATGTATGAATAGAACAAAGTGTATGTCGTAAGTAAAATAGAGAGAGCTTATTTGTCGGCACTTTAAGTGCTGTTGAAGAAATAGCCTTTTTAAATGCCTTTTGTAATTTGGTGTATTAAAAAGTTCATAAAGAACATAAAATATTATGTACTTTTACTTTTACTACAGACTTATCTATTATACAGGATAGTAATGAGTAACACTGCATGAAGTTTACTGCATATAAAGTAGTAGTGGCCAAACAATTTGAAAGAGGAAATTATTGATCAACACATTTAAACTTGCACTTTATAGTTAAAATTGCTAGAGAGTTAACATGTCACTGACCAGCTCCACATCTACTGGAAAGGAAGATAAGTAGTAAGTGAAAGGAATTGGAATGTGTCAGTTTAGTATGATGGATTATTTGTCCGGAAGACTTACTGCAAATAAAAAGGCTCATGTTTAAATACTAATGCTCTTCTTCGTTTTATAATTTCATGTAATTATGCTAGAAATTCATTTTTATTGGCGCTATGTTTCAAAGTAAATCAGCCCTCAAGTAACCATTTATGTTACAAACTACTTTGTCAGAAGATTTTTCTTACAATGATGAGTAATATAATATCTAGATAGTAAAGTGAATCAGATTTACTGACACTACATCACTTGCTTGTTAAAAATGGGACATGTTTCAAGAGCTTATTTGCTCTCATTCTCAACTGGTTGCTGACTGCTGGAATGTGGCATTGTTGTGTTGGTGATTGCAATGCTGTCATCCTCTGGTGTGTTTTCCAGGAATTTCTTAGTGAGGTTGTCACTTTGGGCTAACTCAAAGTTGAAGACTCAATCATTATTTTTTAGAATGAATATATTCTCCCTGTTAGTTGCTTCGTGTTATAGATGCTTTTTTAACAATGTAGGTTCAGGATTGATTTTGTGGTTTTCTAGCCACAAATGTGCAGCTACTGTAGATTTTTCCACTTGTTTATACTTTGCATTCCTTAGGTGCTCTTTAGACCTTGTTTTCAATTTTCTTTTTGTTTTTCCAATATCAATTTTGATGCATTCTTTGCATTTGAATTTATGTATTCCTGATTTTTCTATTGCTGGTGTGGTATCCTTCAATTCAGAGTGTAGTAGATTTTGAATGAAAAAGAAAAGAGATAATCCACAGAATAGCTGAAAACAATGGTTTCAATAGAAAAACAATAGACAAAAAATCCAAAAGGAAAAAAAAGGAGGATAATACAAGAAACCACCAAACTGTCGACAGAAAAAGAAAACTGCAGATACACGAAGTTTACATACCATCCTAAAGCCCACACCCAATTCCAGAAAATATTCAAAGATCATAACATTATTCTAGCAACTAATTGCCCACAATCCATTCAAACTCTACTACGCTCTGAACTGAAGGACACCATACCAGTAATAGAAAAATCAAGAATATATCAATCCAACTGCAAAGACTGCAACAACATTTATATTGGGGGAAAAAAAAAAGAAGAAAATTAAAAACAAGGTCTAAAGAGCATCTAAGAAGTCTAAAGTATAAAAAAGTGGAGAAGTCGGCAGTAGCAGCATATTTTTAGCTGGAAAACCACGAAATCAATCCTTAGCCTACATTGTTAAAAAGCATGTCTAACACGTAACAACTAGTAGTCTGGGAAAACATTCATTCTGAAAAATAAAGTTTGAGTCTTCAACTTTGAGTTACCCCAAAGTGACCTCACCAAGAAATTCCTGGAAAAGATGCCAGAGGATGACAGCATTGTAATCCCCAACATGACAACACCACGTTCCAGCAGCCAGCATCAAGTTGAGAATGAGAGCAAATGAGCTCTCGAAACGTGAGCTGTCATGTTCTATGAGTTTTGCGCCATATTGGAATTCCTCCAGGAGTTCAAACAAATGCTTGGACAAATTAACTGCTGTGTGCTCACTACTGACGTCACAAAACCCTACAAATCTTTCTTCAACCCGTCCCTCTGGTGTGACGTAATGAAGAACAGTTGATGTTGGGATTTATTTCATACATCAGTGGTTTCGTCCATGATTACTGATACAAAACTTGTCTCACTCACTTCATTCTTTACTTCATTAATCAAAACACGAGAAATGCACTCAATAATGTCACTCTGAATGTCATATGACCTTCCTGAAAACACAGTTGCAGTCTGAAGATGTTCCTCTAACTTATCATCTGTAAGAGCTCTAAGTAGCTACCTTCGTTATCTGAATTTTCGAACTCATCACTACCTGTGAATGGGAGTTCTTGCTAAGCTAAATAGCAAACAGCTTTTATTAGTCGCCCCATTATATACATATTTTTTTTCACATCTTCATTATGCTTTCTAACTGAATTCTTAAATGCGTCACTCAAAGAAGTATCAGTTCTTGTTTTTCCAAATTTTACTAACATTACAATGAAAGCCATATGAGTTTTTGAATTTTCATGACAAACCCTCAAAGTGCGAAAACTATCCATGTTACTGATGCCATCTGTTATCCATGCATTCTTTTAATTAGAGAAAAGCAGAAATGGCCAACAAAATAGTTTCAATAATTTGTCACAACCACACAGCAAAGGAAACTTGTGATACCAAGAGCTACTAAAATGCCTTTCAAAACCACCGTGTGGTTTAGTTTTTAAAGGTTTAAGATCCGGAGTTGGCCTTCCTGTTCAAATCATGTGACATTTTTCACCAAAAGAACGTGAACTCAAGCACCGATTCAAAAGGTTTTCGATCACAAAATCACAGTCACTTTTACCCACAAATTGTGATGCCATTCTTCTTATTGTACATTAAATCATTCACCATATTACTATTATACATGAAGAATTAATACTAAAACTCAAGGTTTGCCTTTTCACTGCACTGGCAACAATCATGCTATAAACAAGTAACTAAACCCTCGTTGGGTCAAAGACATGCCACACGAGTCTGTAAGCTCCGAGTTTGCTGGTTAGTGCCACTGGCAAAATAACGAGCTATTTAGAACTGGGGGATGCTAGACGACTGGTCTCGTGGGATCTATCACCGAGCGATCCTGGTGGATCGGTCACAAATTAACGCATTTTAAATATGAAAGTGAATTCACTTGGACTTTCCATTATTCTTTGAACAAAAAATAATGTAAACTTTGGATACACTTTCTTCAATTTATTAGCTGTTGCCAGCAGCAACAAAGGCAACATTAACACCATGCCACTGGCCTGCCGTATCATTCAATGCAGTAAGAGAGATGTTTGACAGAATAATTAGTGTTGATTTGTGGCCGTCTCATTCTCCTGACCTAACAAGTTGTGATTTTTATTTATGGGGTTCTTTAAAAGACAGTGTATCATTTCAATCCTTGCACACTACAGGAACTTAGAGAAAACATTGTGCAAGAAATCACAAGAATTCCTGCTTCTGAGCTTTGAGAGTGAGTGAGAATATTTACATGAGATATGCTGCCTGTTTGAGGGCAGAAGGTCAACATTTCCAGCATCTATTATAAGGTAAGGAGTTTAGTTCGCCTCTGCCAGTGTAAATTCCCCTGCTACTGCTGGCTGTCTTGCATAGTAGAGAGAGACTGCGAGAGTGGGTTCGTATATAATTTAACTACCCAATAGTATGCTTCAGCATTAGTGGGAAAACGGAAGCATAGACATTTCAAATTGTAAACCAGACAGAGAAGATAATTGCAAAAATGAATGCAATCTGGATGGGAGCTATGAACACTGTCATCCCCAAGATACAAAAGAAAGCATGGTGATAAGTAAGAGTTCAGGTTGGCGTTTGAGGTGCTTAGGGAATTCGAAGAATCAGAAGTGAAACATAGCCTTGCCGCAATACAATCTTTGAGCAGGTATGTATCACAGAGTAATAATAGATAGCTAAATTGTTCAGTGCGTACAAGGACAATATTCAGTCTAGGGGTACGTGACATGTGGGTTTCATGAGAATTATGTCCATTGGAATACACGTGAGGAGGTGCAACTGCCGCTATATTTTGATAAGTTTCAGTGCTTTCAGACCATAAAGAACAAGTGAAATGCTTTTTCAAAAATAAACAGAGGTGGTGGATTATTTTTGTTGCAATGAGAAAATTGTGAAAGGTGGAGTAACGTCTCATTCGTATGACTACAATAACTTGCAGACAGGACTTGGCGCTTCAACTGAAAGGCTATGTTTTATGCCTCACTTCCCGCAAGCTTTTATACCGGGAATAACATAGCACAGATCTTTCTCAAAATTCACAAGCAAGTCAGCAGCCAGAAGCCTTGCTAATGTTCAGGAAATTCCTTTGTTCTGCTGTGCTGATTGTCAGTCCCATATTCACAAGCAGTGGCGCGATGCAGCCTGACCTTTCCTTGCTGCCATGCTGTTAGCCAGTGTCGCACTAATTCTCTGACCACTGAGGAGAGCAATCTGTAGGCCTCTGACAAGTGCTTTCCAAATGTACAGAAAACATTAAAATAATTTAAAGATGGTATTTACGGCTTTTGTACTATGTGATTAACTTCAATCTTTCGGAAGTTTCAAGATCTTGTTACCCTTCTGCACTAGTATTCGGAGCTCAAAGCCTGACATTGCCCTTTGTTATCGAAATTTAGCCTGTATTAGGTTACGATGCCTACCTTAATGTGAGTATATGAATGGGATGACATGTTCTGTATTATTGAAATGTAGCCCATGTTAGGTTAGGTTAGTGTGTATATGAACTGGATGACAGGTTCCTGTGTTACTGAACTTTAGCCCATGTTAGGTTAGTGTGTGTGTATGTGAACGGGATGACAGGGTCCTGTGTTATGGAAATTTAACCCAAGGTTAAGTTAAATAATTGTGTGCATGCACATAAACACATGTTAGTGCTTAAGATATTTACCAGCAGTTGGCAGAGAAATAAGAGAAAAAGTACGCCTATATAAAATGTCTCTGAATATAACTTCTCCTGTCTTTAAAATTGAAAAAAGGTTTATAGGTGCACTGGTCTTGCAAAACTCCCATTTACAAATGACGTGGAGTATTCGGTTCTCCAAACAAACTTTGTAAAAAGAAGAAAAAAACTGAAAACACGCATGCTGATTCTAGTACCAAGATGCACATGAGAGAGACAGAGGTGTTATCAACAGAGGCTGTGTTTCTTTTTTTTTTTTTTTTTTTTTTTTTTTTCTCCTTACCCTCTGGCACATTCAAGGTATATTTGTTAAAGGTGAACTACCAAAGGGTAGTAAAGGTTAAGGGAAGTGGATTGTATAAATACTTCCTAATGTTCAAGGTATCTGGTTTACAATTGTAGGAAGTGATTCGGGTAAATTATAAATCTTAAAAACATTTAACCTTAATTTATTGAAAATGGTATTTCTTGCTCTGATTCCAAATACAAGTAATGTCTGTCTTGATGCCGATCTCTCAATGTCTAATTGTGTAAGGCAGGCATCAGCCCCCATTTGATATAAGGTAGCTACCTCACCATCTGACTCGGAGTTTGCTTCCCAACCAGCTGTCCGTGTGAATTGCTCAGTACCTTGAGTAGGTCCAGTAGGTCTCTCCTCCCTCAGGTCTCTCGCTTGCTCGATGTACTGACCGTGCTACGTCACGAACCTATAAGGTGATGTCAACGCTCGAGGCATGATCTATCTGCTATATCCGACAACTTGAGCATGCCATTGGTTGCGGGAAGGGCACGAAGCACCGTGATGTGTTGAGATAGTTGCTCATATCGGTGCAGCTCTGATACTGCAATTGTTCTCCTTCTTTTAGTCGATGTCAACTTTCTTCCTGCACCTGAAACTTTTTGTGTTCCAATTTGCAATCAGAGGAGCACCACAATTTGTACAGCTTCGAGAATTTCACAATCCACCGTTGTTGATCAAGAGAGACTCCAATTTTTTTATATTTGTGCACGGTTTGTATGAATTTCGTAGCTGTAACTACACACCCGTTGTAGGAACTGAAGCTTTGTCCTTCCGAAGAACTCAATTCCATTTTACAAATGCAACACGTAATTTGACGTTTGGTCTTGCATATGTTGCTCTTTGCCCTTGTGGTGTATGACGTCATCATAAATATGGAGTATAAGTGAGCAGAGGGTAAAATACAGGGTTCTTCATTTAAAACCTAACGGATGCACGGCATTTCGCATGTGCGTAATTGGGTATGCCACAAACGGCTTTGCTCCTACATAAACTGCGCGTAAAGCATGTATAACACTCTTACCTTGTAGAAATTGCTGGAAATGTCCACCCTCGGCCAAACAAGCATATCGGGAGAACACATTCTGATTCACACGATTAAGTTGAGCCACTGTAATGTTTACGATTTCATTTCTAATATTTCGTTTTGGTTCTTCCAATATATAAGAATTTGTCTCGTACACTTTGTCTTTCAGGTTACCTCACAATAAAAATCACATACTGTTAGATCGGGGAATCGAGAGGCCCATACACCAACACTAATCACTCTATCTTCAAACAGTTCCCTAATTTTATTCATGGACTCCTCTGCTGTATGGACAGTAGCAGAATCTTGTTGAAACCACCCACTTCTGTCAGTTCATTATAAAATGGGGTCAACATGTCATTTCGGTACCTCTCTGCATTTACAGTCTGCTCGTAGAATATTTGACCGATTATGCCTCTAGCGCTAACAGCACAGCTAACTCCAACTCTCCGATCATAATGGGGGATTTCTTGAATGCGATGTGGATTTTCAGAGGCCCGTATCGACTGTTATGACCATTTAGGTGGAACTATGCCTCGTCAAAAAAGAACAGAAGCTGTGGATCAATTAAACAGTTATTCACTGGTGGAAGAAACCATTCACAATAATGCATTCATGATATTGGGTCACCTTGTTTTAAAGCATGGACACTTGTACACTTATACGGTTTTAGTTTTAACAATATAGTTGCTCTATGTGCAGAAGGCTCTGAAGTTCCCACTTGTGCTAATTTTGGGATGGATTTGATTGGTGAACGTTCAAAACATGCCCCTATTTCGTCTAACTTTCCTCTGTTAAAACTGTACGTTTACGCTTTCGTTTCTTGTTTTCCACAGAACCAGTGGTTTGGAGTGAATGTCTCGTGAACTGTAAATCTGCAAAGAGACACTTCAAGGGAACGTTTGAATATACACTTTGCGAATGCGGCTTGGTGATTCCTGTTTATAATAACTTTTACACGTGAAAGATATAAGGTAAGAGTGTTACACATGCTTTACGCGCGGAGTTTATTTAGGAGCAAAGCCGGCTGTGGCACACCCAATCACGCACGGGCGAAATGCCGTGCGCCCGTTAGGCTTTAAACAAAGAACCTGTAAATCGATGATTTGGATTAATCCGCCTCGAAGCATAAAGAAATTAGCATTGCGATTTGATGAAATTTCGCGAATAAAGGAAAGGAAGTGAACAATTTTATTACTCTGGAAGTAAAATATTACTCTTATTTCGTAGTTCATGTCATGCATATTATTGAATGAGCAACCTGACAAAGCTTTCACAACGATAACAACTGTCTCTCGTTTATGATTTCTTTGATTTCATTGGCCGAAGTGACAAGCTCATTGGTTCAGTGTGAAACATCACCGACTTTCTAGAACAAACAATGCATGCGGTGTGTTAGCTGAGAGGTTTCTGATGACCAAAGGTAAAACGCATGTAAACCATTAGAGTAGCACAATAATACTATGCAACACTCATCAAGTGCTATGTTACAAAACACAAGGATTAAGAAGTCCTTGGTAATATTGTCACGGTCGTCTCACGGGGGGTGGGTGGGAAGGTTTAGCCAGACTTGGCTGTAAAAAGAGAGGCGGACATGTCATTGCCCGAAGGTTACTAAATAAAGAATGTCCACAAAAGTCCTGCTACCAGAACAATGAAACAGCTCGTAAACTATTTGAGATATTGACATGCGATTTGTTGTAACGTATTCTACGTCTCAAAATCTTGTTTACATTTGTTGTAGATTGTGATTTAAACGACAATGACGACACTACAGGCAAAGGCCCAATGTATATGGTGGTATGCTGAATCTAGTAAATTACAAGTAGCTGTTCAGCGAAAATTCCGCCGGCAATATGGAAGAGAGCTTCTATCCATAATCAGATGGGGCACGCCATTTCCAGAGACCGGTAGTGTAACGGACTTGCCACGGAGTGGACAAACAGATGTGAGACAAGAAATTGTCGACAATGTGGAACTTCAACGCAGCCCTCAAAAATCGCTTCGTCGTGCTTCACGTAACTGCGTGTACCAAAAGCAACCATTCATTAAGTCCTACATTTTCGGGCCTATGAACCGCAACTTACGCAAGCTTTCCAGCCAGCTGATGTCCTTCGAAAACAAACAAAACCCCGGTACAACAGCCCATGGAGAGCCAAGCCTTACCGCGCAGCCGTTGCGTCCCCCACCTCGGCCCACTACAGGCGTCATTGGTGGGGTGCAGTACTGGAGGGTGGTACGTGGTCAGCGTCCCGATCCCTCCCGGCTAGTTATGTGGTCTTCAGGACCTGGGGCCGCTACTTTTCCATCCACGTAGCTTCTCAATCGGTCCCCCCGGGACTAACGAGGCTGAGTGCATCCCGTGCCAGACATCCCCATGCTGGTATCGGGGATCGAACCGGGGTCCTCCGCGCCAGAGGCAAGCGCGCTAACTGACCTTCGGCGAGCTGCATTTGCTGCTTTCATGTTGAACGCAATTGAACAAGACAATGAGTACCTGCAGAGGATGATGTTCTCTGATGAATACACTTTGTGTCATGTGTTAACCGCCATAACGTTCGGGTATGGGATTCTGAATCTCCTCAAAACACTCGTGAACATGTTCTTGGTAGTTCAAAAGTCAATGTTTGGTATGCTCTTATGTACCATAGAGTAATCGGCACTCAGTTCTTTGCGAGAAGACGGTTACAGGGACAGTTTCCTTTGACATGCTTCATGAGTACCTACTCCCTCAGGAGTTGGGACTGCAGCCAACCATAATCTTTCAACAAGACAGCACCTCCTCATTTCAACTACAGATTTTAAGGGCCTTTTGAATAGACATTTCCCTAGGAGATAGATGACCGTGATGGATCAATCGTCGGCCGCCGCACTCCCTTGATATCAGCCCCTTGGATCTTTTCGTTTAGGCGTACGTGAAGGATTGTATTTACGAAACCCGTTCCAGATACTAGCACACTTCTAGACGGATCGTTACGATTGTGTAAACAGTGGATGTTACTATGTTGTAACGTTTACGGGCGGGGGTGAAATATCGACTGCACATCCTGAGGGCAACTAAAGGGGCTCTTGTCGAAGTTTTGTAAAGACAAACAAAAATGAGAGATGAAGTATACATTGTATCTCCAATAGTTTACGAGCAATGTTTCATTGTTTTGGTGGCAGGTCTTTGTGGACAGCCTGTATATATGCTCCAAAGGAAACACAAAAAAGGAGCTACACTCAAGAATCCCTTTTAATTTTGCCACAATTATATTAAAATTAAAATGGTTGGTATGAGCAATTACCTGCGTCACGGGAGATGACAGCGGATTCGTCATAGCGCACTTATAAAAATGCTACTTTGTACTAAATACTTTTACATGGTCGACCGACGTGTATTCGTTCAGCAACATCCCAGTGTGGAACCACGAGTTCAAAATTCCAGGGTGTTTAACGTTTAACGACAATGCTACCCAAGCAATATATCATAGCCGTCCTGAGCCACAGTCAGTGGTTTTAAAAGGCAATGCTCTATAAAAACCACTGACCTGTGACATACTACTTTCAACGTTAATGTTGTTGACTAATTACCTTCCTCAATCTAAAAATCATACCGTTCCACTATTTGTGAAAACATAAAATTAATACGAAAATTATTCGTATGCTAGACATTTCCATCCCCATATCACCCGGGGCCCAAAAGACCAGCTATTCCCAGCTTTAAGTGGGATCACAGGCCCAAAATAGAAAATGTAGTAACCTATAAATATGAACAGTAACACATAAACAATAGAGAGCAACGTGGTTTATTGATTAGAGAATAGTGTTCTCCAGAGTTCGGCCCCAAAGCAGAAGACAAGGGCAGAATGTACAAGCTCATGTAGGAAAGAAATAAAGGAGATGGGGAGGGTCCTCTAAGAACACACGTTCGTAAAGAGAGACAAAACGACATACAAAGGAAAGGGGAAGAAAACTTTAAGGAACATTTCACTTGCGCACCATAAGCAAGCAAAATCCAGGCCCGATGGAGAGGGCAAAAAATAGTAGTGCTAAAGGTCCCAACTGCATTGTCCAAGAGGTTGAGAAAATCTTGAGGTTCCGGCAAAGCTGGACCAATCGTGGTAGTATGGTTTTCCTGTGAGAAAATATGGCATAGTTCCATTGACGTGAAAAAGCGTGGTGTTGACTAAAAATGAATATCACCTGTCTCCTTCCGGACGGCTGCCATGGTAATATGACACGTGTCAGCTCTGCACTACGTAATAAGGAGAAATTACTGACCCCCGTCGCTTTGGACATGTGCGACCTTGCAGAGGGCGGGCGATGTGAGTGTTGGTGGAGATGCGAGAACAAGGAGGGGGGAAAGGAACCCGCCATTTGGAGCAGGTGGTGGCAAAACTATGGAAAAGGACCGAACGGGAAGAAAATCCATATCAGGAAATTTTGACGAGGAGAGGGGGCAAGGTTAGGGAGAAAATACTGGATGAACGAGAGAAGGTACTCTTTGGAAAAGGAAGACATGTCCTAAGTTAAATTCAGGGTGGTTTACATACCATCAGGAGTTAAGCGTCCATCCATGACATACAAATAGAAAGACTGCTTCTACGGGGGCAAAAGCTAACAGGTGACTCAGCTGTGGCCCCCAAGAAACTCATACGTGCCATGAGGTTGCCCAAACACTGTTCCCTTGGAACTCATTGAGGAACAGTTTAGAATGTTCGGGAATTTCACATACCAGGAGGACCCACCAATACTTATACACTTTCATTCCGACATGCTGACAACTCTTCATGAACATCGCCATGGCTGAAACAGATAACACAATTTTCTGGAACTGCCGAGGAGTACACAGAAAGAGAAAAGATTTAGCGGCCTTTCTGCAAACTCACTCGATTCAAATAGGATTACTAAACGAAACCGATTTAAGCAACATAGACAGGCTTTAAATTCCAGGGTATTCAATTTATAGGACAGACCAGTTGCGGCTGGCGATGAGGGCCTGCAGTGCTGCAGCACCCCCAGGTGTTTCTGACTCAGTGGCTCACCTTATGTCTTGTAATACAGATTAGTATTCTACTTTTAAAATAGTTTTAAATGCTGCGCCCATCGAGTTAAATGCAGTCGATTAGTATCGAAGTACTGCTTAGAGCAGCTACTTCCTCCCGTGCAACTGGCGAAACCATTTCCACCCCCTGGCGCTGCCAGGTTAGAAGAGTTAACTCTCCGCCCACATTCCTTCAGTTTCTTCCCCCTCCAGAACCCCTGCATTACCTTTGGAACGAGCTGCAAAACATGCAGCTCTCAATGCTTGGAGAAGTCGGGAGCAGACAGATAGTTTCGTATGTTCTAAGTGCGTGTAGTAACTACAATAGTGTCGCCAACAATGATTAATTCCGTGCAATATTTGCAGTCTATTCACTTCAGTACATTAACATTACAGGATAAATGTGAAATTAAGCATCGCGGAAGTTCTACACCCATGCTAGACATTAAACAATCATCTACAAGCCGGCAAAAAGAATATACGAGGAGTTTTAATAGTGAAGTGTACAAAAAGCTTGAATGGTTGTCCGGCTGTGGTACTAAAAACGCATTATTTTGTTTTCCAGGTAATTTGTTTGGTGGGGACTTTAGTTGGACTCGGAAAGCTATAACCGATCTTAGAAAACTGCTTGAAATATATATATATATATATATATATATATATATATATATATATATATATATATAAACATTCAAAATCTGAGAAACATTTAAACAACACTGTGAACTTGACTATGTTGGGAAGAGAGTTTTAGTTCAGCTCATAAAGAAGCCGTTGAACGCCATAATAACGAGGTAAGGATAAACAGAGAGATGTTGTCAAGAATTATCGAGTGTATTAAGTTTTGTGGAAGCAATGAGTTGGCATTAAGAGGGCATAATGAAAATGCAGATTCCGACAATCAAGGTATATTCCTCAATTTGATCAAATATACGGGTGAAATTGATTTGTTGTTTAAGTCACATATGGAGAGTTCTTCGCCTTATAAAGGCTTATCAAAGACGATTCAAAATGAGCTCCTTGAATGTATGCTGGAAGTATGCAGAGAGGAAATTTTATCTGAGATTGAAGAAACTGAATTTGTGTCTATTCTTGCCGATGAAACCACAGACATCTCAGAAATATTTCTGCTTGTGATCGTTCTTCGTTATTGCAACAAAGAAGGAAAAGCAGTCGAGAGATTCTACGGTTTCTTCAACGCAACCGGCCAAGATGCCAATTCAATATCAGAGTGCATACTTTCGCAGTTAGAAGTAATTCTTAAAAGCAAGAAAGATAAGCTGATTGGACAGAGTTACGATGGAGCAGCTGTGATGAGTGGTGTGTTGATTGGGGTACACGCAAAAATCAGGGACTGCTACAAATATGCGTATTTTGTACATTGCTACGCCCATCAATTCAATTTGATAACGAAAAAAGCAGCTAAACGAAATACAAGGGCACGGATACTTTTAGCTAACTTGTCAGGTATTCCTGTTTTCTTCTCACGATCTCCATACAGATGCATGTGTTGCAAAGAGAATTCCATCAGTTGGGGCTACAAGATGGAATTTTAAAACAAGAATAGTAAATGTAGTCTATGAGAAGAAAGAGTCATTACTGGAATATTTTCAGATCATAATGGAATCTGAAACATCAAACAACATTACAATAAATCAGACAAGTGCCCTGATACGTTTTCTTGAAGATTCTGAATTCAATTTCTGGCTCGCCTTTTTTTCATTTACTGATGCCTCATGTAGACATTCTATACTACCAACTGCAACATCGCCAGTTAGATGTTTCTAAGGCACAAGACTGCATATCAATGTTTCGGCATGCCGCACAGACTGCACGGAACAATGTAGAGGTAAGTAGAGAGGAATGCGAAGACGAAAACTCCAACAAACGCCGCAAGGTTGATGGCAATCAGACACGGGTTGCGGCTGCGAAAGAAGTGTGTGATCTCACTATAACACAAACCAACACCCACAGACCATCTGGTAGTATCTTCCATTCTATGTTAAGACAAATTTGGAAATTTTCAAACTTTTCCTGAAAGTGACCTAAATATGTGTGTCAAGCTTTTCCCAATGCTCGAGAAAGACAGACTGAAAACGGAACTCATTGTATTGTACCAGAGACCAGAATACAAAAACATCGGTGGCGCTGTCAAGCTCTTGCAGTTTCTTCTATCCCAGAACTTACAAACCTCGTTCTCAGAAGTTGTAAAATTACTGCGCATAGCTCTCACTATACCTATGACAACTTCCGAACCAGAACGGTGCTTCTCAGGTTTGAAAATGGTAAAACCCTATCTCAGTAATACGATGGGATAAGAGAAGTTGACCGCGTTAGCTATGCTGTCTACTGAGAAGTCTACGGTTAACATTCTGGACTTCAATAACAGCGTGATTCAGAAGTTCACAACCTATAAGAGGAGGCGCATAGAACTAATCTACAAATAAGTTAAGATTCATTGTTAATAGTTCTTATAATTTTTGTATGCAGCACCCCTGTATTCAAGGTCCACGAGCCACCACTGGGACAGACCGAGATCGTCGGGGGGGGGGGGGGGGGGGCAATAGTCATACAATCCAGCACTAGGCATCGCCAAGTTCATGTCTAGGGGCTAAACCATTTGGAAGCTACTGCTGTAAAGAGCAACACGCTTCATGCTGTATTCACAATAGCAGCAATTTACAATCCCTCGGGGACTACGACACAGAACGTTGACAAGGTTTAGATTAAAAAAAAAAAAAAAGATAGCGGCAGGGGACTTTTAACTGTAAACATAATCTATGTTACAATTTAAACCCAAATCCGCAAATAACCAAACTGCTAAACTATATTAACAACACGAACTTTCTCGTCATAGGGCCAGAAGAACCTACACACATCCCGCATGCTAATAACCATGTATCTGACTAATGAGACATAGCTATTTTAAACAATAATTAATTTAATATTGAATGTAGTATACTACACGAATTAACTTTGGATCATCTATCCCATGCATCGGCAAACATGTACTCAATGAGGTATCAGTATGACGTCTCAACATGCAACCCGCAATGCACGTGACGTAATGTAGAACAAGGGATGGCATTGACCTTCGTTCAGAGTCAGTGGTGGACTCGCTCGCTACACAGTACAATAAGCAATAGTACACATACATGAATCCAGCTATTTTGGTCTACGATAGTTTAGGTAGGCCTAGATATTTGAGCAATATATTTCAATTCACTTCTATTTGCAATGTGCCATGAAAATCCAGTGATATATCACAAGTAGCCACTCTCAGTATAGCATGTAAATTATCATCTGTTAATCGCGATACAAGATTTTTTTTTTTTTTTTTTTTTTTTTTTTTTGGATTCAGTTTCTTTTCTTCTACACATTTCTTAAATGCTTGAAATAATTTTGTCCCTGTTATATGTTCTCTAAGTGGAATGACTTCAAGCATATATTCTTGTATCGAGAGGTTGTTAGTAACTCCAGGAGTGAAAATTACCAATTGTGCTGTGTCAACGTTGTCAGTGCTTTTATCCAACGCGAGAGAAACGGCTATAAATTCATGGCCCTCGGTTTGTAGCCCTTTTTCGGTCATTTCTGCTATTATATGTATCCTTCTCTGTATGGTTTGTGGTGATAATGCAATATTACTAAAAATATCATATTATTTAGGGCAAATTATGTTGGCAACTTTACTCTCACATTTTTTATGAAATTTCCAACACTAAGACACCTCAGTGACTGAGCAATCTCCAGAGCAACAGCATAGCTGACGTGAAGTTGTCTATCAGTTATAATATTTGAATTAATATTAGGTGTATTATCTGAATATTGCTCTTTGAGCTGTTGCAGTTGGTTAGTCCAATCTAGACCTGAAAAAAAATTAAAATGAATAAAGGACACTACGTCAGTGTTATGTCACTTTAAATCGTGGTGTAAATTTATGAATACATGCTTTTCTATAATTGTATGGTGATCTTATGACATGTATCATAATGTCGCTTGATGAGTGCCTTTTTTTAACTTTAGAGCACAACAAACACCTTACGTTGCTTACATAATGAGAGAAGAAATCATCAAAGTGCTATTCTAGATATCAAATTTAATAGACGAGGAATAATTAGATGCACTCTAATTTTATTCCATGAATATACTAAGACTTTAAGTTAAATAAACTAATATCCTTAAAAGTAATAAATAAAGAAATTTGTCTTTAAGTCTTTGTATTAAATTACAGTTTGACAGACATGTTTAGAAGTGCAGGTAAATACGACAGGACAGTCCACCCGTGATCGGTGTGTATGCAGTGCCAGTTAAAGCTGGGAGGGTGGGGGAGACAGAGTAAGCCAGCGCTGCCCCTGATATGTCATAGTTACGAGGCCTCATTGAGTACATGTTTGCCGATCCCTGATCTATCCGTACTAATGAACATTACTTTGCCTCTAAGGTTTAAACCAGGAACATCCACGCCAAATGATAATCAGGTTAACTGGGAAGTTTTCGGAAATACAGTTGAAAAATATATCTCTGATATCGAAATAAATTCACCAGAGTCACATGAAGCGATCGACAAATTAGACTGTGCAGTTAAACTGGTGACAAATTGCGTACGACTTAGATACCAACGCCCGGTATCCGAGTGACATTAAACTCTTGCACCAAAATCGTAATAGGTTACGGTGCAAAGGGCAAAGGATAACCGCACGAACTAGGGAATACGAAGGCAACGTATGGAATCAGGCTCTAGGAAATCTCAATCCCCAATAAAATTCGGTTTGGCTAATAGCAAAATGTCTAACACGCACAAAAACAACCATTCCATCATTAATAAATCTTAGCAGTAACACGATGGCTGAACTCCCTCAGGCCAAGACCGAGGTCTTCGCTTCAACATTACAACAAGTTTTCAAACCTAATCCTGCGGTGGGACAGGCAAACGACGAGGAAATGCGGAATATTGAACAGGGAGTGAATGAAACAGACTACCCGACCACAGGCAATAAAATGCCAAAGACGAGATAGGCTGGATCATCAGACACCTTCCCAATAGAAAGGTCCCGGGGCCCAATAAAATACCAAATGTGGTACCTAAAAATCTCACACGAGCAGCGCTTCTGCTCCTATTCAATATATTCAACTACAGCAGGCCTGGGCGCGTCGTGTGTTCGCGTGAGAAAAAACAGGTTTCTACCGTCCCATACTTGCGTGCAATAAAGGCACATGAACCAGTCAGTGGCGTACACGTGTTGCTTAATTGTAATTTATTACAAACACAAAATTGAATACTATACAATATTTACATATATGTTGTAGTGTTATATTTTCAGATTTTACAATGCTATTTAGACTTGCAAGACTTTGAAGTATATTAATATGCAATAAAATAAAACACTTCGTAAATCACGTAAACCTGGAACGCTACTTACTGAGTCACTGTTGCAACGTGCAATCTTTTGTGCTTCATTATTTCGTCATATTCTGGCTGCAAATTTGAACATTGTAATCGCAATATGTGCACTAAATTTTCATCATTTAAACTGCTGCGTGAAGCAGTTTTGACATTGTTCAGCTTACTGAAAAACTGCTCACAACAATATGTTGTACCAAACATAGCTACAATGCGACTGCCAAATAGACATAAATTTGGAAACTTCACTTTGGGTAGTGTACGAAATAACTCTACTCCCAACAGTCCTAAAGTCCGCAGAGGTGTGTTGTTCTGGAGGTCGATTAATTCCATCTGCAAAGAGTGTGGTGCATCTTTAACATCGAATGCAAATGGGTTGTTAAACAACCTCCAACCTGTGTCCATGGTCTTCAGATCATTAAATCGGATTTTAAATTCTTCCAGTAAATCGTCCAGAATTGTCTTGTATTTATTTAGTACTTCAGAAGATCCTTTAATAAATACGCATTTCAAATTTGGAAAATGATACAAACCCGTGTGCTGTATTTGATACATCCAGAGTCGCAATTTGTCCATGAAAGCCTTCAGTTCATCAATCATCGTAATGATTAAATTATCTTTTCCTTGTAGGGTGGTGTTCAATGTATTTAAGTGTAACGTTAGATCACTCAAAAATTCTAAATCACAAATCCAGTCTTTGGTGCTAAGTTCTCCAAAGTCTATTTCCTGATCTTTTAAAAAAATGTCTATTTCGCTTCGTAACGCGAAAACTCTCTGAAGCACGTTGCCTCTACTTAGCCATCTAATTTGAGAACGATACGGCAGATCTAAAAACTCAGAATTTATATCTTTTAAAAATTCTTGAAACTGTCTATGACGAAGTGAATTCGACCTAATGGTATTCACAATTCGCACAACTGACATCACTGTATCCAACGTTACTGATTTCGCACACAATGCCTCGCGATGAATAAAGCAATGTACATGTAGTACACCGTCTGGGTTTATTCCTTTTGCTGCAAGAACACCTCGAAGTCTTCCTATAAATCCCGACGTATGACCCATCATGGATGGCGCTCCATTGGTTGCAACACAAACTAGTTTTTCCAATGGAAGATTAAAGTGTTCCATTGTCTTAAGCACAGCGTTAAGCACATTCTCACCTGTGGTCCGGTTCTTTAACGATGCAAGATCTAGAAATTCTTCGCTGATATTGAAATTTTCATAAACTCCTCTTAAGAAAACAGCTAACTGAGCCGTGTCTTTCCTGTCACTACACTCCTCTAGTGCTAATGAGTAGTACACCAACTGTCCGATTTTCGTTTTCAGCCGTTTCTCCAAATTGCAAGCAATTTCTGCTATTCGCTCGGTGACTGTTCGACGAGATAAACTGAGAGATTTAAAGGAATTCACTAAATCAGGGCAAATTTCTTCAGCAGCAGTTATCAAGCACTCCTTTGTAAAGTCTCCTTCAGAGAGGGGTTTAGAGGATTTGGCAATTTCGTTTGCAATTTTAAAACTGGCACGAACTATGTTTTGCCGGTCAACTATCCTCTTGCTAGTACTGTTACTTTTGGCTTATAAATTTTCCTTAAGACGATCCAGCATTTTTTCACGAGCCACAACTGTCAGCTTCTCTTCACCATATTCTTGCGCATGCGCATTTGTGAAATGCCTCCTAATGTTATAATGTGAAGGATATGATACTGTTAAACCACAAACCAAACAATGTGATTTTCCACCTTCGAAGACGGCGAAATACTTTTCTTCCCATTCGGGATTAAATGTTGGCGTAACACGTCCTGCACTCATTGTGAGACGTACGTCGCTGAACTGGTGTGTCCTCACCCAACACACACGCTCAAGGTCGTGAGCGCAGTGCCGCTCAATGTGTACGACTCCCCCAGGCCTGAACTACAGTCTTCAAAAGGGCAGATTTCCAGCGCAATGGAAGGAGGCAAAGATTGTCATGCTTTCAAAACCGGAGAAAAATCTCTCCTTACCTGTAACTGCAGGCCAATTAGCCTATTGAACACAGCAGGAAAGGTACTTGAGAAAGCAATTATCAGAAGAGTAAACTTAAATATCGTTAAAAATAGCATTCTGATTCTGGAACAGTTCGGATTTAGGTCACAGCACTCTACGACACTTCAACTCCTGCAACTAACTGAGCAAATTACAAAAGGTTACAATATGAATAAGTCAACTGGCGCCTCTTTTTAGATATTGAGCGCGCTTTTGATAAAATATGGCACGCGGGCGTACTTCACAAGCTAAAAGCATGCAATTTTACGGACTCAATGATTGTTTTAATCAACGACTACTTCAGCACACGTCACTTCCGGGTAATGGTGGAGGATTGCTGCTTCTCTCTAAGGCCCATTAGGGCAGGTGTCCCAGAAGGATGTTCACTAGGGCCGACACTATTTAACCTATACATAAATATGCCGGAATTCACTCAAACAGAAAAATTCATATAATGTCGATACAGCACCAGTAACACAATCTATACAACCACGGATCATCCACCTATGGCTACAGAACACTCCGAATGACTTGGAGTCATAGTTTTCAAGATGGAGAATTAAAGTAAACAGTAACAAATGTCAAACAATAGTTTTCACAAAACGTATACAGCATAGGCATTTCAGGCATTCACAGCCACCTCTGGCTTACAGAGGCGAGAGAATTTAACGGAAAGACCAAGTTACCTACTTAGGTATCACCATGGAAAAAGCACATAAGCACTGTTAGAACGAAAGCAAAAGGTCAACTAAATAAACTGTACCCAATGATAAACCGGAACAGTCAACTAGAGTTGAATATGGACCTTACTTTGTACAAAACCTTAACAAGACCAATTCTGACATACGCAGCCCCTGTCTGTGCATATGCTACAAAAACCCATGTACACAAATGCTTCAAAATAGAATAATTAAGAGCACAGCAAAGCCCCCGCCGGAAGCTCCGACTTTTCTAATACACAATGAGTTACAGCTATATTCGACGAACAATCCATTCAACTTCAAAGCTTAAATTTATATGCCAGAAAAGATAAAAACCACAGCTACCTCATTCGCGAGTTGGGTGCGTATACTCTAGAACGAGACATGCACAAATTACAAGTTATATTAACAGGTTGTTAATGAACCACGCCGAAATATTTTCAGAGGATATGGAGATGTCTTAAAGGTGTAATTTGAGACAGGATACTTACCACCTGTTCGTTCAAATTTCGAAGTTACGGCTATAAGTTTTTAAAGTGCCAGTACGCCACTGACTAATATCAACCATTCGAGAGCGCAACACACGAAAAGGAAGGGACATTTTAGAGTGTACCTCTCTGGCGCAATGATTATGATACTAGCGTTCTAGCATAAGATCGTCATCGAGTTCGAGTCTCGACGCTTTTTTATTTTTTAATTTAATTTTATTATTTTGCTTTTCTTTATTTTGAGTAGAGCATATTACTGCTCCTTTGATCTACATTTTAAATTTTGTTTCAATATATGCAGTTTTATTTCAACACGTCAGTACAATTAATTACAATTCTTGCTAAGAAAAAGTTGAAACCTACGTAATACTTTCACATGCTGCACTTCGGAATGGAAAGTAGTTTAAAGGGTCAAAGAAGAAGTAAAAGCATAAATGCATCTAAGACTCGTCAGTTTTAAAGGAACTGCTCCAAATTGTGACCCGAATTTTCATGGTAAGATTGACAGTGGCGAAAAAACGATTGTCGTACCCTATTCAAGATTTCTTGGAGACAAATGAAGGAAATTATAGTAGTGTTAATGTTCTTGTTCATGTGGCATAAAAAAAGAGCAAAAACAGTAACTGCATGGCAGGAAACAAGCCCACGACCTTTGTAACTACATTTGACGTTACAGATTAAGCCACAAGAGTAGTCAAGCAAATGTCTAGAGTGCGCTTCACAGCGCAAGAGGGCAGCTAATCGTTGTTCAGTGTCGCACTGTCAGGTGATTAGTCCCAGATTTTAGAGATTTTTGTGGTATTAATCTTGAGAACGCTGCTAACGAGCCGCTGAAAATCGGTATTTCTATGCTCAAGCAGCAGCTTTAAAGACATTCTAAACCAATTTTTTACAGGCTTTCCTTTAACACCGACTTATCAGCGTCTGATATTAATATGATTAAACCCATATAATTGCGTTATGTTTAGTTGCGGGCCATACATTGCCTATCTCAGATTACTCATATCAGTCACGTCTACAATATCTCGAGTTATTTCGGTGTCGTTCATTAACATCCTCTCTCTCTCTCTCTCTCTCTCTCTCTCTCTCTCTCTCTCTCTCTCTCTCCATACATACATATCAGTTCATTTGAGTTGATCGATATATATAGAGGAGAATATAGGGAGAATGTTAAAATTGTTTGGGCGTATGCACGCCACTGATCATGTCCACTGTGGCTATAATGTGTGATGAGTAGAGCGAGGACATATATCCACTGAAGAAGAAATCAGGTTGACTGCACGACGAATTTCTTGCTTGACGTCATCACTGCTACCTCGGACTGAGGGGTGAGCAGCGTGCTCTGGTCTATGAGAGCTGTACCGTACAGATAGGGAGTGTTATTTTCTGTGCGATCTGTGTTTACATACGAGGTGAATAATGTCTTCAGCTTTAGGTGATGGTACATTAAATCAGTTATTCGAAGAATTTGGAAGAAATAATTTCGTATTGAATGGTGATACGATACAATGTAAGTTATGTTATTCACACATCAGAGATTCCAAGGAGAAAGGGAAATTGTTGAAGCAACATTGCAATACCAAAAAGCATAAAGCACTTGTTGCAGCATCAAAGAATAAAGAACATGGCCATTTGTCACTCCAATGGGAATTTTTTGAAGACATGTGCAAAATGTTGGTACGTAGTAACATACTCACAAAGTAGAACATGCTGAATTTAAAATCTTCATAAAAATACACTAAGCGGGAGCCTCCCAGTGCAACAGCCCTACGTAAATAGTATCTATCAAAATATTATGATAAAGTTATGGCTCGAATTCGGCAATCTGTGGGTGACAATAAAATTTGGATTTGCATAGACGAAACTCTGGATTCTGTGGGGAGGTTTGTTGCAAATGTAATTGTGGGAGTACTTTCGCCAGACAGACCTACTAAATCATTTCTATTGGCGCCTGAAGTTATTGATAAGGTTAACCACAAAATTATTGTCGAAATTTTTCAAAAGTGTCTAATTTTGCTGTGGCCAGAGGGGATCAAAACTGATAATGTACTACTTTCTCTGATAGATGGTGCAAGCTACATGCTAAAAGCAGCTAAAGGAATTAAAAATACACATCATCCCAACATGGTACATTTAACGTGCATCGCTCACGGCCTTCATCATGTAGCCGAAATGATACGCTTCTGGTACAGTGATGTGGACAGCTTCATTGCTAATGTGGAAAAAAAAAGAAAAAAAATCTGAAAGCTCCAAGCAAGTTACTGATTTTCAAAGAAACGGCCCCTGGGGTCCCTTTACCTCCCCAGCCCTCGCTGGAGTAGCTGGCTAAATGGTGCTGCATATTATGCAGATTATTAGGATAAAATAGTTAAAGTAATCAATGTTTTGGATAGTGAAGACAGCTGTACCATTAAATCTGCTCAGTCACTGATTTCAGACAATTTACGTAAACATTTATTTATTAAAAATAGTTTTCCAGATGTCACCATAACGATTCTGCATTTAGAATCAAGAAATCACAAACTGTCAGATGCTTTACAATTGATAGAAGAGCTTTATATGGAAATTGAAAATGTAGATCCTGCGCCTGTAACCGAAGCAGTGCAAAATAAACTGAAAACCGTGTTGGAGAGAAATCCTGGCTACGCAGCCCAATATTTCTTCACCCGTTCGCCACAACCTGTCATCCATTGCAATGGCGTGCAGCCACATGTTAACTCCACAATTCAAGCGCTTTTGGGCTACTTCAGAGAGACATAATACAGGTTTTACTCAGTGCCTAGTAAGTACTATTTCATGTCCAGTGGCTACTATTTACATATTTATTTCTGGTTATGATTTATTGGTCACAATCTCTAAATACTTTGAATACGTATAACTTGGTAAATTGACGTCTTAGACGACAGGTTTCCTATCTCAAATTAGTTGTATATGAACCGTCTATGAATATTATCAGCAAAATTCGTGCGATGTTATTCAGGTACACCTGCGCGCGCGCGCGCACACACACACACACACACACACACACACACACACACACAGAGAGAGACAGAGACAGACAGCACTCACCCACAATATTTACTCTGTACACTGCCCTTTGTACGCCAACTTACATTAATCACTCACGTGAGGAAGAACGACCCACTTGAACGTAGAAGCGCATGTTTTCTAATAAGCTATGGATTAAAAATAAATAATTACGAAGACCGGGACAATTTTGGTGGCTTCTTAAGTTATGCGGTCGTGGCAGCACCGATCAAATGCAGCTTCTACGTCTAAAATAGTGCCAACATAGAAGCCCCATTGTTAAACTGCTCAGTGACGTTATCAACAAGCCTTAGTAGTTGTAGTTCCGTAGAATGACCTTTTCTAAAGCCAAATTGTACTTTGGAGAATTCCTCGATTTCCGAAATTTGTTTTTTTTTTTTTTTTTTTTTTTTTTTTTTCAAACGAAAAATTTTGTCTTTCGAACAGTTTTCCTATGTTGGACAGGAGACTAATGGGCCGGTAATTTCGAGGGTGCCTGGTGCTCTTCCCTGGTTTTGGTAGCATTATAACCATGGCTTGTTTACCCAAGTGCGGGAGAAATAATTGCATCTAAGGCAAGCATTAGAGTTTTGTTAATTGCACAGGGGGATATGTTTGAGGTCCTCATTAGTTATCCTGCCCGGACCTGCGGCTTTACGATTTGGTAATTTTCAAATATGTTTGAACACTTCCTGAGGTGTAATCAGTGTCAGTGTTTCTCCTCTGAGAAGTGCAGGCCGATTTGAGGGTGGAGCGCCTCGGTGCCAGTGTTAACGCTTGAGGCGGTCTTAAATGCCTTTAATAATTTCCACGAGGAATTGTCCAAATGTATGGTACTCAGCATTTTGTTTTCTCACTGTCCAACTTTGTTTATTTTAACCTGACGCCGAATGACGTTGGTAGCCATTGTGCTAGCATTTTGTATTGAGGCTGGTGATTTTGCCTCCAGAGCGTCATCAAGTGTCTTCGTCTGGCAATGAGGACCTCCACCTCGGGGTATGTGCAGAAGCTGGATGGACTTCTGATGTATGTGGTAGCGCTTCCTTGGCTGTATGCAGCGGGGCGGTAAAATGTTCAATGGCGGCGTCTATTTCCACCTCACTGTAGTATGATAGCCTGGGCCGCGCCATCTTGTGCATTTCTATCTTGTATTTCTGCCAGTCTGTTTCCACGCGAAGGAATATCTTGGGCGCCTGTACAGTGATGGTGCCGCAGATCTCAAAATGCACAGATAGATGGTTGGAGTATAAGCTATAATACACATTAAAGTTTCGTGAAATGGCCACATTTTTTATAAGTAGGAAGTCCAAAACCTCAAGGTCAAAATGACCTGAGCGGTGCCAAAAGGTGAGTCAAGGGGGCGCGAGACACACACAAAAGACCTCTATCACTGTTTAATAGAACAAATGGCCTGGCGGAACCAGAGATTAACTTCCAATAATTCCTAGACGCCATTATGCCAATGTAAACTTTTCACACTTAAACTCCTCTAAATAGGCAGTCATGGTCATTCTATCGACTTGACTGTATATCTGACAGTGGCCCTTTAAGTCCTCGCTCATTGCACTCAAGGTGGTCTCCCTCTCCAGGTGTCGTCTGAGTGCGGCCTAGTATTGTGTGTACGTGGCAGGGTTGCCAATGTTTAAAAGTAAACTTATCGTACTGGCCACTCAAAATTATAGATTTGGATTCAAAATTATCGTACATCATAAGCCAAATGCTACAACAATAAATGTATCAGCATAAAACTTATGAAAATGTAATAGTATTGATGTTTATGATATCCCCCTACAAGATTGATTACCTCAATCAGTATTACAACTTTAGTACTTACGTTTCTCACACTATTCATATGAAAGTTCATCATCTTCCTCAACTGTCGCAGCATTAGACAAATTTGATGTTGATATAAACTTTAACATCTCGGTGGCTTGCAGATTTATTAAACCTAGTTTGGGGAAAAAAAAACTCTTTCACGAGAAGTGTTCCTGTGGGGGCAATGAAATCACTGATAATGCAACCTCCGCCAGTTCTTTGAAATCAGTATTTCCACAAGGTGACATGTTTTAACAGCGCTCCAGAAACTGCCAGGTTCAGACATGCTTTTTTTATTATTTCACACGGAATATTACGTATTCCGAGTTTTCTCCATTGATCATCAATTTTCTGAACAGTGCCTTCTTCATTGAGATTACCAGATCTGGGCACATTGGCAACAAGAGGATAAAAAGTAGGATGTGAAATGGTTGCCTTAGAGGGGTGGAGACATGCCATGAGTGCAAAAGTGGTGTCGCTACTTGTAATTAATTTCATTTCGCTGGTGTGACAAACCAGTGAAAATGATATTTCGCTGGTATCGAAATTATCGTACACCCCCATAATTATCGTACGGGTTGATAACCATGAGTACAAACATTGACATTATCGTATGCCCCCATAATTATCGTACGCGTTGGCAACCATGGTAGCCGGACACCCAATACTGACCCGCAGCATGATGATGGTCATGAACCTAAAAGGCTTTAGATTTAAGAAGATACGAGAGCTCCTGCCTAGTAATTTGCTCAGTAAATAGTACAAACATTACTTTTTTTCCAAAAACTACACATAACACGGCCAATAGCTGGGCTCAACATACATTTACTCAATGAATTCTCTCTTTAATGACAAATCTGACTAGGTCTGAGTGAACCAATTTTTGTGTATTAATATGTATATGCATCATAACTAATGACTGTCCATTTGTTCCAGGAGTGCACTGCATACAGAGACGACAGACCTCACGAGGTCCGAATGAATTAATATATGCTATATATACAGGTGACCCCCCACCTAACATCGAGCTGTCTACATTACAAACGGGCTTCGAACTGTGCAGCTCCTACGTCATTGCAGAGGCTATATCGGCGGTGGTGAGCTTCATGCGCATGACTCAATACGTGCAGATGTCTTAAGAATTTCAATCGAACTCAATGGACTCGAACCATGAGGTCCTTCGTTGGCGTTACAGGAGTGCCATACACCATACTCTTCGTACAACTCCACAGAAAATAGCCGAGAGATGCCAGATCCGGCGAACATGCCGGCCATGGAAATGGTCCACCTCTACCAATCGATCGATCTGAATATGCGATGTTGAGGTGATTCCGCACGTTTGCATCAGAGTGTGCTGGAGCTCAAGTCAACAATTTCTGCAGCTGTGTTGCACTGCTGTTAAAAAGTTACTGTACTGGAAACTGCAGAAGTAACGCAGTAGGATGCGCACCAAGGGCACTATGGAGGAATTTAGCACATGCGCAAAAATATTATTCTCAAATCATTCATCCCAGCACATAGATGGCAAAAGGGTCACATACCTTCTGTATTGAGATACCAAAGCGAATGTTAACAAATTGTCACAAAAGTTCGTTCTCAAACTTGGACTTTCTCCAGCGTCGAAACCGTGCATTTACGAACAGCGGTTCCTATTTGAAACCCAAGTAGTGTACCATCCCGCACAGCATACTAAGTGTTGTTGGTGTTTTGGGACAACCAGTATATGTATAATAATATAACCAATGACACTGTCCATGCATTACTGCACTGATATATCAACTAATACAAAGTCGTCGGCTCCATCTGGAGACTCAGTATACCTAATACATTCCTCACTTGAATTCCCAAGGGCGCAATAAGGACCCCGGTCATATTTGCGTTCTGGTACCCAATTTTCACCTGACTCAGACCCCTGTGGCCAGCCAATGCATCCGCAGGTGAAATAGTGCTACTGCTGCACTTCCTCATCTGAAGATCCGGTGGAGGTTATTTTAGTGGGCAGTGCCTTCGGGCGAAGCTCACACGCCCGCCTGTGCCACCCCAGTACAGTCGGGGTAAGTCCATAAGTAAGAATTGCAACAACGCTGGTCACATATCTACCCGAACATCCATCTTTTCATTGGCAGACACCCAACTTTTGTCATTTGCTACCTGTTTTCTCACATTATATTATACTCTCTTGTACCACATTGACAAGTAAGAACGCCGGAGAGTAGATTCGGATGGAAACGCACGATGTGTGCATTTCTCCATAAGTGTCTTGAAATGATTAACATTGTTAGCAGCCACCATCATGAAACGTAAATCTAAAAATAACTCGGACTGCTTGCTTGGTAATGAAGCTGGTGATTCTTGCTGTTTATTCTTGGAATACATATTTAAATGTTTCTTGTGCTTTTGTATACTGTAATGAGCCTCTACAAATCGTCTCCTGTTTCCCTGTATTGCATTGTAGGTAATTGTCACCATTCGCAAAGAAATACTCCCGACCAGATTCCTTTATAAATTCTGGTATCTTCTGTGCCTTTTGTTTTGGCATTTTGTATTTATATGTGAGGTACAGTCCTGTAGCTGTTACCTGAGCAGACACAACTTGTAGGGTTATCAGTGAGGTAGTTTACCCTTACCCTCCTCACTTACCGGCATCGTCCAGCCCTACAGCTATTTACGCCATGTGAAGACATTTTGCTTCATACTATTCTCAAAGCAGTAAGAATATACAGTGCACTACTACTATTAGTTTCTCCACACATTTCTGCAGGCGTGCGCTGATGCGCGTTTATATACGACGGCTGCGCGGTACCAGTTATGTCATTCATTGTCCGTGTCCTAATAATCTGTATTGCATGTGACCGCACGCGATTCCGCGCTCTATTTGTGAGAGACCGCGTTTTCCGAGTAAGAGTCGGTTTGGTTCTTCCTGACCTTCCCGTTCAGGAGAACGGAATACTTCAGGGACGGGTACTAAGTGTTACACTGTTTGCTATAGCAATTAATTCCATATGGAAATGTATTCCTCCCGGAGTATGCCTACTGGTAGACGACTTCGCCATCTATTGTACATCTCAGTGCGCGCCGTTTTTTGGAACGGCACCTACAGCAATGTTTAGACAATTTTTCGAGCATGGAGCTTTTTTTTTTTAAAAAGAAAAAAAGGGGGAAAAAAAACCCCTTTTTTTCTCAACTGAGAGGTCAATCTGCGTTAATTTCTGGCACCGTAGGAGACGATTACCACCTTCGCTACGTTTCGGTTCAGATTTACTACCATTCGCAGATGAGGCGCGTTGCCTGGGGTTGATCTTTGACAGGAAGCTTAGCTGGTCATCGCATATAGCGCAGCTAAAAGCACAACGTGACCGTTCCCCGAATATATGGCGGGTATTAATCCCTAACTGGTACACCTAAACACTATAACACATAAGGTATTCTCGGGTCCTTAGGACCCATGATAAATTATGAGATTGTTTTGGCAGGAAAGAAAGCTATTGGGTGGAATGTATGGATTCAACAAATAAAGGAGCCGCAACAGGACTAAAGCCTATAGCTTGAAGTAGAAGAAAGCTATTGGGTGGAATGTAAATATAAAACTTTTATAGTAAGGTTATTACTAATTTAAAATTATATTCAATGCTTCTGATCATCCCTTACAAAAGTTGTACTATAGGACAGTGTAGCACAGAATCTGAAACGAGTACATACAAAAATCCACTCATCTGCTACTAATATTTACCTACCCAAATTCTCAGTCTGGGTGACTCAGTTGGTTAGACGCTGGCCTACTGATCCCAAGGTCGTGGGTTCAAACCCGGCCCAGACTGATGGCTTTTAAGTGTGCTTAAAAATGACAGCTCCATGTCAGGAAATGTACTGACATGTAAAAGAACCCCTGCGAGACAAAATTCTGGTACACGGGCGATGCTGATATGATCCTGGCAATTGACAGCGTCGTTTAACAACAAAATAATTTTTCCTACCCAAATTAACCGTTGCATATTAACTTAAAATAGTTCTTCTAAACTGTGAACTCTCCCCCCTCCCCCCCCCCCCCCCAAAAAAAAGGTTCAAATTAAACATAACATTTTTGTAGGAATAACTTATGGGGGATTCAATTACATTATTTTCAGCTGAATAACATATTAGGTACCTCACATATGAAAATCGTAAGCTATAGCAGCAATTGTGACAAAATTTTATATTTAGATTGTTTAGTGTCTTTACCAGTCAAATTCAGTCTTTTTACTTATCTAAAACACTTTGTATACAAATCTCTGGCTCATTCCAAACACAAAGGTGGTGCTCGACATCTGGCACATGCTCTTGATGCTTTCCTGTCCTTAGATGGGCACACCGAGCATCTTTTTCTCTTTGATCCAGTAGTTTGAAGTATCTGTAATCTCTTTCCCACTCATTTTTTACACTCTGTTAGAGCAAATTCAAAATAGTGAAAGTGATATTAGGAAATAAAATTTCACCAAAGGTACAGCTGGGTCCTTGGGACCTGATCGCCCTTTATAGAAGTAAAACTACCGCAGACACACCAGCAACACTGGTGTGGGCTGTTAGTTAACAGAAAACTAGGAGAATAGCAGAAGGGGCCTGCTGTGGCACTCATAAAAACAAATTCCCATCAGTTCCCTAGGGCCAGGTGTACTAGTTACAGGTTAAATGACAAATCGTGGGAAGTGGATCGAACAGTTTTCCTGCTACTGTATCAAGCATGGTCCGATCCAAACTAGATTATGGTGCATTGGGCATTCTTATGGGAATAGGGGGCTTTTCCAACTAGCCCAGTAGAGTGTTTACACCAAATCTGTAGAACCTCCTCTGCAATATCGGCATGAGCTCCTCTTAGGATGCCTATACACCCAATGTTAATTTCCTTTTTCAACACCATAGTAAGTGAACGACATATGAAGTGCTCTGTTAGTCCTAGGACAGCAGGTTTTTGTTTCCAGGAGCTTCTTAAGAAGCTTGTTATTGAAATGCTTAACATGTTTCCAAAGGGAGAGAGGCTCTACCCTCCTTGGTTGCATGCTGCGTGAGATGTAGATCTTGGGATGGCCGTGTAATGGAAGTTCATGATGCCTATGTCTAATATCCGCACTTGTTTCTAAGAATTTTTGTCAGGTTACACTGGCCAACGTTTGATCTACATTCATGGATATAAGAGCACCGGTGTTGGATATGCTTGTGTTTATACAACTGAATCACATATTTAATAGAATAATAGCACTTCCATTTATACTGCCGAGCTGTATGCGATATCTGGGCCGTTTTATATGTGCGCCATCACAAATTGGGGGACTATAATTTTGAGTGATTATCTTAGTGCACTTCAGAGCCTTAGTGAGCTGTACAACTACTGTCCTATTGCACAGCATATCCAGGTTGCCCTCCATCTTTTATATGCTTCTGGTGTTAATGTGGTGAGTGCAAGGGTACATGGTCATGTTGGTTTGGCGGAAAATGAAATGGCGGATTCGGCAGCAAAGTTGGCAACCACAGAACCCAGCATATAATTTCTTGTATTATTTCAGAAGACTTCAGGCTTAAAGTGCTTAAAGTGGTACTGTTGTGCTGGTACGAAGAGTGGTCAGCTCTTTGAGGAACTAAGCTTAGAGTAGTGAAGAAATTTCCGATAAACTGGGAAACTCTCGTGTATCCTGTCACAAGGAGGTGATCTTGGCTTAGCTATGCATCGGCCACTGCAATTTTATGCATGGTTACCTCTATAGGAGGGACCTGCTCCTCTTTGTCTGCTGTGTGACAAACTTTTGTCGGCCCATCACGTGCTGCTAGTGTGTGTTTCCCTTGTGCACCTTTGAGATTCTCTGCAACTTCCTGTCAGACTTGCAGAGGTACTGGCGGACGACAAATAGGTGGTTGAAAATATTTTTAAATTTCTAGGAATGGCAAACATGAACTTTAGATATTGGACCCTTTTATAATGGTTTTAATTTTGGCTTTTGACTCATTTATTTGGTATATTTATATATATTTTTGCTTTTTACTAGTATTTTTATTGTATATTGAAATTTATCTCTTGCTTTTGCCATTATCCATTTTATAAGGGTGCTGGTGACTAAGTAGTTGAGTGCCCTTAAAATTACATCATCATCACCACCTGATAGGTCATAGTTAAAATCTATAACAATATACATAACTGGAATTACTATAAAGCTGATCAGCTGATACAGACTTAAAGTATAGAAGTTCATAACTCTAATAACAGTGACAAAGTGTGGATCTAAACTTCAAAGATCTCAATCTGTTCTTATGTGCAACATCATACAAATAACTGAAAACCTGAGAACAGGAACTCCATTTCCTGCAGTCTTCCAGCAAAGTCATACGGGAGTGCATATTGGGTTGCCCTGCACCTCATATCTGGTGGGTTGATAGTCTCCTTAAGAACTTTCTACTAAAAAAATTATGTATGCAGTCACCTGATATGCTTCCAGTTGTGGCAGCATTACTCTATACACTTTCGGTGGCGGTATTTGCATCCAATGGGTGTATCAATGCCATAAAGCAATTGAAAGCTAGATAAAGATGCTGTTAAGAAAAAGGCCATAGTTACAGGCTGTATTGTACAGGCTGTATTGCCTTGGAATACAGGTGTTAGTAACAGTGATTATTTTCTTTTTAATACCATGTTAGGTTCTGCTGAAAAGAAGATCGGGTGCCTTGCATAGCCTAACTGTCAAAAATTAAAAAGGAAAAAATAAAAGTAATGAGCCCTAAAAGAGTGAGGAAGCGTAATTCAACTTAGCAGCATATTTCCTTTTCCCTCCTTTCCCTGAACTTGCATACTAGATACATGTGTACTTATAACATTTCACTAAAAAATTTTCTGATTTTGTGCTTCCTGATTCGTATGTACCTCCACAATAACACCCATACAAAAACAGTACATAAATATAATTTACGTATCCTTTAATACAAGTGTCTAAATTCAAGGAAGAACAAAATAAATGTCCTATAGCTAAAGAAAGCTAGCAATGGAGAAGAAAAGTGAGAGGAGGATGTCAAAACATAACACAGCTTCCTAATTAAAGTTTTTATGCCACTGCTTATATTCTACGTACCTTTTCCTCCATGTTTTCAACTAAGGGTTTATACAAACAAGAGGTGGAATCAGAATTGAAAAACTCAATGCCATAGCCAGGATTTGAAACACAAAGCGGCTGCTCTGTGATTCAGGGAAGCTATGCTTAGGACTACTGGGAATACTCAGGTGGAAGGTTTAGCTAGATTTGGCTGCAAAAGGTGATGTGGACCGGGAAGCGAACCCAGATGATGACTGCAGATTCATCTTGTTGCACTAACAGAAAATGTTACTTTGTACAAAATACTTCTAAATGCTAGGCCGATGTGGATTTATCTTCTTTTTTGGAAGTTTAAAAACAGTGTTATAATAATCAAATTAAGTTGAAAAGGTGAGTTGATTAATAGCACTACACAACACTTACTTATAATTTACCGGGCTATGCTTCGGAGGCTGAATTTCCTCAATTTTCAACCGAACATCGACTGGTTGATAACGGAGGAAAGCCAGTCCCCGAAACATGTTCCAGTAAATTATAAGTAGAGCTAGGAATTTTAGGTGCAAAATTTTTATTAAAAAGGTGCAAAAAGGTGCTTTAATTTAGGTAAAAAAGTGCAAAAAAAGGGGTAAATTTTCCATTTTAATTTTCACTCAACAACACAAAAACCAATTAGGGAATTAAATAAAATAACTAAGGACAAGGACACAAAATTCACTGTCACAAGTCCAGAACACTATTGAAGCAGATGCTGTTTAACAGCTCAATGTTTTTTCCAGTGATGCTGTACCTTCGGTCACTAAGTATTTATATGTTGAAAAGGAACGTTCAATGTCAACAGACACAAGTGGTGCATATTTTGTTTGTTAGCAGTCTGTAATTAAAATCCTTGTTCGTTGCAACATCCTCAATATCAGGGTTTTTGGCTAAGCTCTGTTCTAGCTTTTGTTTTCCAACCCCCTCCATGCTGTCTTTACATCCATCAAAATTGCTCATCTTTCTCAGGACACTGCTCCTCCAATCTTGTACTGGCCATCATCAAAAAAGAGTAGCCATGCACAGAAAGAAGTTCATCTTGCAGCTCCTTTTTACTTGTTAGTTTTCTGACTTTTTTTACAGCAGAAGAATCATGTGGTATTTCACTTAAGAAATTGCATATAGCCTTAAAATTGTTACAAACACTGCAGCCTTCAGCATAGTACCCCACCTAATGAGAATCAGAGAAATTGGAAGAGGAAGTCCTGTAACTCCTACATACTTCTGTATCCTAGCTGGAGCTTTTTTCAATTTCTAGGTGCAAGACAGAAATTAATTCTTCTTTTATTGTCTCACAAACTCGGTGCAATGCAGGTAACATGTTTTAGGTTAGAGTACATAGGCTCGAGGTTAGAAATGGCAGTAACATTTACGATGCTTGGTCTATAAGTACTAGCCACACTCGATCATATTGAATGCCATCAGGCCACAGCACACAACATGCATTGTTGGAACTAGGGGAGATTGCACTGTTGCCGGTCAACAAGTAGTTACACATTAAGACGCTAGATAGTAGCAAAAAACAGCTATGATGTGGTAGGCAGGAACAAAAGAACGCTATTCCTCGCATGAAGTCCAGGTTTCTCTCGCCATTTTAGAGAAAACCTTTGAGAAGTGTGGTTGACGGTGCTTTTGTATTACTCTGCTAAAACTTGTGACTGTATTGACCGTGTTTAGATGAGTTTAACTTATATATTACATTTTATTATACTCTTAGCATGCCCAAGCAGTGAGTTAACATGCTTAAATTCCCGAACATCCTTTTGTATAGTATTAATTTTATTATTTTATAACCCCCTTGCGTTGCCCTGTGTTCGGTCAAGGTGTGTGTTCCCATTACTGGTCATGAATCTACAGACTTCCAGAAGGCCATTCATTGCCAAGATCTCTCCCGTAGTTGATGACCTGCAGAGAAAAATCGTGAACAGAAAAAGGAGAGGAGAAAAAAAGTGCAATTCTGACATCCACTCCCTTCAAAAATATGTTAGAGGAAAAGGAGGAAATCAAACAACAGAGGAAAGAATGATCCAAAAAAGAAGGCAATTTCAGGTCGTATCAAAAGGAAACTTCAGTTTGGAAATCGAAATGAAGACAACAGAAAAGAAAACACTGAAGAAACTGAATGCGTTATTTGTGGCAAATGTTTTTAAGAAGATTGGGTGCAGTGTTGCAAGTGTCGTGGTTGGGCACAATAGGTTGCACAGACAGTGATGAAATAGCATATTTTGTGTGTGAGCATTGTAAAAAATGACTAAGAGTGATAGTGTCTAAACAAAAGACTTCTTTGTATTATTATCATATACATTTTATGTAATTATTAAATTCTACCAATGTTTTTTCATGCATACCAAAGTGACCGATAATGGGAACAATTTTTCTTGAAGGTCTCTGACTTAGTGTTCATAATAATCTGAATTATGAATACTTAAAAGTAAATTATATTTTCAAATTGTTGTTCTAATTGTTATTTATGTTGTCCTCTATCCTCTGCTTTCAGTTTTGCTTAAATTCATTACCCAGTTCGCCCTAAACATGGATACTGGCTTAAGTGACTGGTAGCACGGCAATCTCCCCAATACATTACATTAGCATTGTCTGTTTTGTTCAGAAAGTAGGTGTCCAACAACATGGGTTTCTCTTGCTTTCCACTTAGGGGTGCTCCTAAACTGTTAAGAACATATCTCATGTCTATCAGTGGTTTCATCTAATATAAAATATACTAGATTTTCACCTACTACTTGCCTGATCTGTTTTAATTTTTCTTCATGCAGAGGTTGAAGATATGATTTTCTTAACGTATTCTTATCTGGGACAGACTTCCCAGTATATTTTTCCAAATATGCTTTCATAATAGGGTTGTTGAGCTTGGAAAGAGGAATACCACATGCCGCAAATGTCTTTACTGTATCACTGAAAAATTCATTTTTATTTAATGAACTTGAAGAAGCCAGCACCTCACCAATAAACTGTTGATGCCCTCCACCTTTACTGCACTTTAGTTCCTTATTTTTTGTGTGTTTTGCACTGCCCATATGCTGCTTAACATGACTGCCTTGGTGTTTTTCATCAATTATAATTGAAATGTCACAACCACTGCATCTCAAAACAGTTCTGTCACTTTGAATTCCATCTACACTAAACTGTTTAACAACTTCATGTACTTTGTAGGCGATCACTTTCGTTTTTGGCATTCTGCAATGGCAGACTGCACTAATCAAATATTTTTCACTGAAACATTTCTTCCTGCACTCAACAATCACTCTTCCTTAAACAATAGCTTCACATAATTGTGATGCATTGAGGCGCAAACTAACACTGCACTGAAGTGTAATTGTCGCACTAATACCGGGCATCGTTACCAACCCTTGAAAGATAAAATATATAATTTTGGGAATAAAATGTGGTATAGGGGACAAAAAATGTTTGGAAAAAGTCAAAAAGGTGATTATGTTAAGAAAAGGTGCAACCAAAATTCAAAGGGGTGTGTTCATTTAACATTTTCTTTTCAACATATGCATACGTGGGCATTATAATAGCAAAAAGAATTTAAGATGCAGCACCTAAAATTCCTTGCATTAATTATAAGTGTTGTGTAGTGTTATTAATTGATTAACCTCTTCGGTTTAAACGATGTGGATTTGTTCAACACCCGAAAGTTTAACCACCAGTTCAAAAATTAAATAATTATAATGCCCATACTACTCAAGCAATATGTTAGAGCTAGTGGATGACCTAAACCACTGCCAGCAGTTCCAAAAGACAATGCTGATCAGTGTCATACTACTTCCAACATTAAGATTAAGATTGAGCTCCCTCAATTTAAAAATCATATTGTTCCATCAATTATGGAAACTTATAAAACTAATACAAAAATAATTGTAGGCACAGCATTTCATCTGCCATGATATGATACGAGACTAATCTTTTTTAAAAAAGAACTGAACTTCTGAAGCAGGATCCATGTTTTGAGTTCCCAATTATGTTGTTAGCTAATGCTGGATTTCTGACAATGAAGTCATTAATCCTCTTGCTCTCCAATATTTTTCATTGGTGGATGGGGCATTAGAAGTGGCCGGGCATATTTGAAGGTGGTCTCAATCCATTTCCTCTTGCAGATCACATAGAGGACAGAGTGGTGAAGAATATATCCCAACTCTGTTTCAATGTTTTGCCAGACAATCATGTCCTGTAATCAACCTGAAGGTTGCAACTGCTGTTTTTCTAGGATACTCAGGAATTACTGAGTTCCCAATTATTGGTGGTCTAAAATTTAAGAGAGATGCTATAAACCATGTTTCATCTGTGAAAAGTGTCTTATTCTGAAATGTATGTGATTACACAACATAAGTAGCTATTAAATGGTAGTAACTAAATTAGTTTTTATATTTCGCTCCAGTAATATTTTAATATAGTGTTATTAAGGCCCTTCAGTATGCACAAAGTCTTCAATGACTGTGGTAAATTCATGTCAGCAGTAATATTCACTGTACAATGGTGGCACAGAGCTGCTTTTGTAGGGATGTCCATTCATTTTAATATATCTGCAGCAACATTTTGAAAACCCTGTATTATTATACATATTTTGTATGGATTTTACATTCATACATTAACAAATGCTTGAAACATAAGAAGTCTTGGACTACTTTCAAACTGAGACACTTTCATATTAAAGTCTGCAGGTAACAAAAACATGCCTCCTTTTGTCAAGCACAATGAATCATTTCCTTTAGCATCACCCTCAACAATCATCAAGAGGGATACGGATTGACGTCTTATAAGGCTGAATTCAACATTCTTTGGTGGTACCTGAAAAAGCAAAAAGCTGTACATTAAAAATGAAATTTCTGTAACTTATGCTGCTGTATTATGCAATATCGACTTGATGAACAATATCACCAGTCTTTGTGTTTAATTTTATAGAAATAAATATGGTTGTTTATTGAAAAATGATTCTTGTTCGCTATGTTCAAAAGTATGATTTACAGAGGGAACTGCTCCAATAGGAATTAAAGGCCATGGCTTACTATACAAGTATTCAAGAAAGCATTTTACACTTTTCAGAAATTTTACTCCTTAATGTAAAAAAAAAAAATTATTCCCCCGCTTGAAATATATTTTGGAAACCCAACAAAGGGTCATTATACATGGCTGCCAGGGAAGGCATATACAAAGCTGACATTCTTTTAACCACTTGGGACCTGGTGCAAATGATGCAAGTCTACTTTTCGGTTGTTGAGCTGTGGTTTAAATATTAGTTGGAATAATTTGTATGAATCATTTTTTAAGGGGTTGTCCCCTTACTCAGCAACTCTGATTATTGGATAATTGTATTTGCTATCAGTTCCTGGATTCATTTACATCTGTCCAATTATTCTTTAAAAGGTTCCATTACAGCAAATGCTTAAAAATAAATTGGAAACAAAGGATAAGGTGTACATTTTGGCTGTATTTGCTTTTACACTTTATATGCCTCAGGGCAATATAGTTTAAGATGTATGGTTAGGTGGCACTAACAACAGGTGTGTAAAGTAACCAAAATCAGTGTGTAAATCAAATGTAAGTTTCAAACAAAATTTTCCCACTGAAAATGAAAACGCAAAGCATCTGTGACAGTAATTTCCATTGTTAGCAACACTTTACAGTATATATGAAAATAAAAGTTCCAATGAGATGTACGATAGCCTAGTGTGTTATAGCTGAGGAATGCACAACATGGGGTTAATTGTCCTCAGTCACCCTTGCGATGAACACCTACAGGCTGATAACGTACCACCCCAGGGTTAACACCAGCCCTCCTCAGCCATAGGCAAGGCATCACCCTATGCCATCACTATCTTGCAGGGCTGATCTACTTCCTTGATGGCATGCACTTTGCCACACCAGGTCAGATTAGGGTCACAGCTGTTCTCATGTCCACCAGTACCTGGCACAACTTTCCCCGTATCCTGCCTTCCGCAATTATGTTGTCCTCCACTCCTCACTGATGGGACAACTCTGATTGCTTCTCCTTTCCCCATGCTATGCCGGTCCCCACTCATCTCTCGTTGCTTGTGGACTTCGCTGCTGACAATCTTTCATGTTCTGATTGGCTATGTCCCCAACACACTCCATTAGGGGATCTTTGCAGACGTCCCTGAGCTGGTTCTTTGTCTCTGTCGTATTGCACACTTCTAATTCATTGCGACCTTGCAGCTCTCAGGTGTTGTTCTATCATAACCTTGCTGCAAATTTCACTATTCTGGCAGTTAACTACTCAACTCAACCCTAAAAACTGATTCCAACTGTTCACAAAAGCACAAAACTCTTGACGATTAACTGTAAAACTGTCTATGAGATACACTCACTCAAACTGCTTCAGCACTCACTTGAAAACTGTGTTTGTGTGACTCGTTTATATAGCTGAGAATTAAACACCGCCTATTTTTCTTGAAACTTGTCCTAACAATCCGGGTTCTCAAATCTTCTGGAACTATATAGAATGTCTTTGTTCTGGCCCGACTATTGTTGCCTTGTTTACCAGGTGTGCATTGCCTAGCAACATAGTAGTGTGAAGTAGCTTGACCTTGAGCATCCTTTGATGTGAGCGGCCACCATCACAATATTAGAGATCACCTTGAAGGTCTACCAAGACATTACAATGAGATGAGATTCAAGTCCCAGCTGGGTATTGAATTTTTCAGGTGTGATTCAAGTTTACATCATTATGCAACAGAATATTGCTTACTTTTTGTCCCTTTAAATGCTTTATTAAAATTTTAATAACATTAATCTTTCCACTTTATAAATTTTCTAGCTATGGAAAAATTTAAAACCATGATTGACAGTGAACCAAAACACCTGTTCATCTACATTTCAGAAATTTGTACAAACTGCTTCCTTATATGACAAAAATTAATGTATATTGCTCACAAAAATTTGATATTTCAATCCTGGAGCATCGAACCTAACCACTTTAACTCTTGATTTAATTGCTCACCTGCTATAGTGGACACAGTTAATCGGCAGTTCCCAAGAATTCAACATGACCAACATTAGACTAAACAACAGACGAAAGTATCACAAAAGGCTGTCCTGCCAACGTACACAATAAAGGCATTTCTAACCTCAAATATTGCAGGGTTAAAGTATCATGCTTTCAAACAATAATAATGCTTCAACATTGTTACCACATAACAAAGAACGTACTCGCCTGCAGTAACACATTTGCATAAAATCACTTCCAAGCACTAAATATCATAATATATATTTAATGTACTACTGTGTAGCGAACACAAAAACAACAGTAACTATAACTGCATACACTGCTCTAAAAGAATTCAAGACAAAATCATGCAAACACGAGCAGTACGTCTACAGATTAATTAATTAATTAATACAGTGTCGAAACAGAATATTGTTTTAAAATCTATTGGTTGGCCTCTCTGCAACACGTTCATTAACAAGGACTTCTCTGGCAACATAACAGACACAATAATGCCAGCTATGGCTGTAGCTTTACCATAGTTATATGTTACGAACAGTTGGCAGTACTAATGCAACCTAACGAATGGAATGTCCTCAAATATAACCAGACTGCACCATAATGGGGGAAAAATGTCAAGGTTGGTTTTTGGGGTATCTCAATAAGCTGTGCTTACTATAATATTTCATCTAATATTTCAATATTACATTTCCCACAAATGTAATATCAAAATAAAATTCTTGAGAGTTGTACAGAACTTACATGAAAAACTGCTACTGCAAAATCTTCAACTGGTGGAGTAAACACAACAGAGAATTCAGTCTCTCTCACACCATTAACCTTAACTTCACTTGGTTTTCTGCTTTCATAGGATAGCATGTTTAGAAGTGTTTCTTTGTCAATCAGTTTATTTGTTAGCCCTGCACGGACCACGTTGTCTGATGTAGCCATGCACTCCACACCATCTGCAAAATATGTTAGTGAAAGTATGACCATAAAGGGAAAAAATGTTTCTGAACAAAAATTTGATACTAATAAATAAATAAATAAATAAACAAATAAATAAATAATTAAATAAATAAATAAATAAATAAATGTGTGCAAAAGAAAATTAACTCACTCAAAAGTAGGATTAAAAACTACAAGATTATGGTAACTCATATTTGATACATTGGCAGGAATCACATTTTACTTGCCAACATTGTGACTATTGTATGATAAAAGTGCTGCATAGTCTTTATTTATTTTTTAAACATTAGGAGTATTATTTGTAAATATTAAATATATTATAAAGTTAAGTCAGTAAAGTCAAAACTTGTTTAACTGCTGTAGAATTTTTATTGAACAGGACTATAGCAAAAAAGAAATACACACATTAATATATAACAGAGGCACACTAATACAAAAAACGAAAAAAGCCACAGATCATGGAAGAAAGGCATATATTACAGGAGAGACACAGTGGATAGATGGGATTAAACAGGATATTAGTCAGCAAATTTTGACACGCACTTCACCTCAAGGAATGATTGAAGGAAACAGGAGAAACAAAGGAGAGAGAAGAAGGGAGTAAGTATCCATGAAACAAGAAATGATGTAAGAGTGATGCAGAGGTCAAGTGATGACATGGAATGACATCAGAAGTGGAGTGAAAGCAGAAACATACAAGCAGTGAGAACAGCTGTTAACATTACCATCAAAATGAATTTCACCATTGCATCAGTAGAGGGATGATTCGAGAAGGTTAGACACATTGGCTGGATTGGATATTTGAAGCCAGAAAGACTTTAGTACATAGTGAATGGCAGGTGGAAGTATTAGGGAGCTGGGAGGTGTTATGTGGGTACAAGTGAAAGAAGTCAAGTATTGAAGGTCAAATGATGTCACCAACTGAACAAAGGACTTCACAGAGTGAGCTGGAAGATAATGGCAGGGGAGTGACCTTGGGAGCAGCTTTGGGAGTAGAAGGAGAAAAGGATGTGGGAATGAGCATATTGTCAACAGGAGGTGGAAGCAACCTAACAATCAGAGACCGGGGAGACTTTGGGTTCGAGAGAAAGGGATCAGACTGCAAGGTATAACTGGGAATTATACTATGGAATGATGAAAGTCTGATGAAAAAAGTGAAGAATGAAAAAACTGTGCAGTTGTTAAATAGAAGTGTTGTAATTCAGACATGGCTGGTTAAGGTTACTGATATTGAGATGACTGGATTTACTTTTCCTGGAAAGATGGGCTTAGGAGGAGAGATAGGTGGTAGGTGGCATGTAGAAGTGGGTTATTCATTAGAGATAGCTGAGTGAAAATGTTGAAAGTTTTAGGTGGTGAATGGGTCATAGTGAGAGTTAGATGGTATATGCAAGATGGATAGAATGTGTATGGTACCCATGTATAACACACTAATAATATCAGAGTTATGCAATCAAAATTGTTAAATAAACTAGAATCAGAAGCAGAAGCGCTACAAAGTAGATACATGCATAAATACTTTATAATAATGGGAGACTTCAGTGCAAGTGTAGGCAAACAAAAAGTCAAATTGTGGCTATTGAAAATGATAGGCATAAAGAAAGGCAAAGGGCTAGTAAAGATAAAGGTTACTAATGATGGATGGAGGGAAGAGGGGGGAGGGGGGTGGGTGGATGGAGGGGAAGGGGGATGGATGGAGGGAGAGGAAGGGGGTGGATGGGGTGGGATGGGTGCGGTGGGAGGGGAGGGGAGGGGAGGGGAGGGGAGGGGGTGGGAGGGGAGGGGAGGGGATGGGATGGGATGGGATGGGATGGGATGGGATGGGATGGGATGGGATGGGATGGGATGGGATGGGATGGGATGGGATGGGATGGGATGGGATGGGATGGGATGGGATGGGATGGGATGGGATGGGATGGGATGGGATGGGATGGGATGGGATGGGATGGGATGGGATGGGATGGGATGGGATGGGATGGGATGGGATGGGATGGGATGGGATGGGATGGGATGGGATGGGATGGGATGGGATGGGATGGGATGGGATGGGATGGGATGGGATGGGATGGGATGGGATGGGATGGGATGGGATGGGATGGGATGGGATGGGATGGGATGGGATGGGATGGGATGGGATGGGATGGGATGGGATGGGATGGGATGGGATGGGATGGGATGGGATGGGATGGGATGGGATGGGATGGGATGGGATGGGATGGGATGGGATGGGATGGGATGGGATGGGATGGGATGGGATGGGATGGGATGGGATGGGATGGGATGGGATGGGATGGGATGGGATGGGATGGGATGGGATGGGATGGGATGGGATGGGATGGGATGGGATGGGATGGGATGGGATGGGATGGGATGGGATGGGATGGGATGGGATGGGATGGGATGGGATGGGATGGGATGGGATGGGATGGGATGGGATGGGATGGGATGGGATGGGATGGGATGGGATGGGATGGGATGGGATGGGATGGGATGGGATGGGATGGGATGGGATGGGATGGGATGGGATGGGATGGGATGGGATGGGATGGGATGGGATGGGATGGGATGGGATGGGATGGGATGGGATGGGATGGGATGGGATGGGATGGGATGGGATGGGATGGGATGGGATGGGATGGGATGGGATGGGATGGGATGGGATGGGATGGGATGGGATGGGATGGGATGGGATGGGATGGGATGGGATGGGATGGGATGGGATGGGATGGGATGGGATGGGATGGGATGGGATGGGATGGGATGGGATGGGATGGGATGGGATGGGATGGGATGGGATGGGATGGGATGGGATGGGATGGGATGGGATGGGATGGGATGGGATGGGATGGGATGGGATGGGATGGGATGGGATGGGATGGGATGGGATGGGATGGGATGGGATGGGATGGGATGGGATGGGATGGGATGGGATGGGATGGGATGGGATGGGATGGGATGGGGTGCGGTGGGAGGGGAGGGGGTGGGGTGGGATGGGATGGGATGGGGTGGGGTGGGATGGGATGGTATGGGTTGGGGTAGGGTGGGGTGGGGTGGGGTGGGGTGGTGTGGGGTGGGATGGGATGGATGGAAGGGTGACGGAGAGAGGGAGGAAGGAAGGGAGGAAGGAAGGGAGAGAGGGAGGGAGGAAGGGAAGAAAGGTGGGAGGGAGGAAGCTTTTAGATTTTTGAGGAATTTAATCTGTAATGTGTAATTAATAAATAATTCATAATCTGGCATAGGGATGTGGCGAACCCATCACCTGGTCTTTTAGACAGCAACCAGCCAGCCGAACGATCGCTGGGTTAAGTGATCTCCTATGCAATGATAACGGCCTCTATGATGGTGGAAGATCAAGCATAGAAAGTATCCCTTCACCTTTGGAAATTAAAAGTACCAAGAAGAAAGGGACGAACAGATGGGGCTCAATAGTCCAGTAAGACAACCCATCTAGGAGAGAAAACTCCGAAAAGAAGCCGGGAAGAGGACTCTTGTTAGTCGAAGAGAAAACAACCATCTAAGGGGAGGACACCCCAACAAAAGAACCCTGCTTGACCAAAGAAACCATTGGTCTTACTTTACTCAACACTTGTAATGCGGCTAGAGGGCATCTTAATTACTGGTAAGCTTCAGAAATATAGGCGGTCTGCCAATAATGGAGTTCGACCACAGCAATGGAAAAAGGAAACACGATTTGGAGTAGCAGAAGAATTAAGAATAGGGACGTGGAATTTGAGGGGAATAGCAACAAAAGAATCAGAATTAATTAAAGAACTACAAGAAATGAAAGTAAATGTAAGTGTAATCACCGAGACTAAAAAGAAAATGAAGCGAGCAGATCAATAGGAAAACGCAATGATTTACAGTGGAGTAACAGCAAAACAATGAGCAGCAAAAGGAGTAGCTATTACAGCTGATGAAAAATGGAAAACAAGAATTGAAAGATATGCTTTTATTGATGAACAAATATTAACTACAATTTTTAAAATACCTAGAAGACAATTAGTAGTAATTGGAGTATACGCTTCAGAAGAGGGCAAAAAAGCAGAAACTGTAAAATTTTATGAAAAATTACAGAAGGAAATAAACAAATATAAAAACAAGAATCTAGTAATTGCAGGAGGCTTGAAAACCAGAGTAGGGAATCAACTATCCCCAAAATTGTGGGTATTTATGGAGAGTGTCACATTAATGAAAATAGAAAACAACTAAAAGATTTTGCCGCTTTCAACAATTTAAAAATTACCAATACATTTTATAGATCAAAAGATATTCATAAATATATGTGATGTGCCAGAGGGCAAAGGTCATTGATTGACCATGTAATGATAAATGCAAAATTAACTCTATAAATAAAACAGTGTACAGAGGACAGGGCATAAGCTCAGATCACTATTTGGTAATTACCAAATGTAATTTATGGACAAGGTGGAGAAGAATTATGGTAAAATAAAAGCAGGAATAGAAGCAACAGTTTACAAAATTAATCTATTACAAGAGCTAAGCATAAGACGATTATATTAAGACAGACTGAAAAATGTATTGAAGGAAATACAGGAAGACGATGATGTAGAAAAAGAGTAGATTAATATAGAAAGAAAAGCTATTAAAAAGCAGCTACAGAAGCAATAGCAAAAAGGAAAAAGAATCAAAGAAGAATGGGATTATGAATATGGAGTGAAGAAATAGAAGAATCTATTAAAAATAAGAAAGAAGCATATAAAAAATTTGTCCAAAATAAAATGCCTGAAACAGAAGAACAATATCACAAAGGAGTGCAACAAAATCAATTATAAGAAGAGCACAGCAAGAATTCTGGGAGAATTTCGTTAGTTAAGTTGAACATGATTTATATCGCAGGTGACAGTTCGCATATAAACTTATTAAAATGTTGCAGAAAGATGAGAAGGATAGAGCTAATATCAGTAATATTATGGAAAAAGAATGAATAACTCATTATAAAGAATTATGGTACAAAACAGAAGAAACATAGAAGAAACAAAAGGAAATGGAGAAACTGGTAATTCAGTAGATGAAATCACAGAAGAGGAACTAACACGCGATGAAGAAAATAAAAAACAGAAGAGCCATAGGACCTGACCGTATTAATATGGAGTCACTAAAATATGGAGAAGAACTACATGCCAGATTATTGAAGTATATAAATAAGTGTTGGCAAAGAAAACTAATGCCAACATCATGGTATCAAGCCAATGTAATATCAATTTTTAAGAAAGGCAAACAAAATAAATGTTCAAACTAACAAGGCATCAGTCTCCTGAACACCGCTTATAAATTATACACCAAAATAATTAATGCCCGATTAGAAAGAATAACAGAATCATTATTATTAGAAAAACAAAGTGGTAGCTGGTATGAGCTGTTCAAATCACCGACATGCTTCAGGAAATGTAAGGCGTTCCTTAACATGCAGCTCCTGAATGCTCTTTTCGTCAAGATACTTCGAGCACTGTCATGAGCTAGATGGATGATTCCTTCCACAGTTAACACATTGAGAGTCACAGGTACAAGTCATGTCCTCATGGTGAGATAGGCCACAACACTCACAAATGGCAGAATGGTTGCATGAGGTCTCATTATGTCCGAACTTCTGACATTGAAAACAGCACACAGGGTTCGGGACATATTGACATATGGTGGCACGCTCGTAACCTCAGAAGATGTACTCTGGTAACTGAGTGCCCTCAAAGGTGAGGTACACCGTACATAAAGCGCACTCTTTACCATCCTGCTTTTGTCTCAGATGGTACGCTTGACACACACGCTGGTAGGAGAGGCAGTAACTATCTCCTCATTGGTTAGGTTGTCCAAACTAGCGGTGATGACGACTCCCTGACATGAGTTAAGCGACTTGTGTGGAGCTACTCAGATTGGGTAGGATCCAGACAAAGTCGCTTTCAGAAGTTTCTGCACATGGTCTGCAAAATTTACCTCGATTAACAGTGTACCGTCTTGAACTCAAGTTGCATTTTTCACAGGGCCACAAATCCTGTCGATTTCCCATTTGATATAAAATAGGCTAAGGTCCTTTAACGTTTTCCCATCACATGACATGGTCATAACTAAAAAAGAGTCAAATGAAAGAGTTTTGCATGGATGCATGATGGATTGGACCCCATTCCAGAACCGTCGGCGTCAGCCTGCCATCCGGGGCTCAGAGATAAAGACACCAAATCTCCACGGTCTGTGCTGCCATGGAGACCCCTCCACGACTGACCTCAAAGCATACATCAGAGGGACTACCCTTCAATCTCCACTGTTTGTCCACATGGTTAAACTGTTCACCATGCACACCCCAGCTTTATGCCCTTACCACAGGAATAACCGCCTGTGGCTCCTCACTTTAGGCTATGCTGCCTCAATGGAGTCAACGTGAATTCATGGGACTTGTGGCTAATTACACTGGGGTTCCGTCAGCGGTAACACATCCGGCTGGTGATACTAACCCAGGGCCCTCAGAGAGCTACGTGGATGTACATGATGGTGTGGACAGGCTCCACACCTAAGGCTACACATGGGGGCAGTGGGAAGGGTTCACCCAACCTTTGCACCTGCGACCTCCGAAGAGCACACAAGTCGGGGGCCGCACTGAAACTGTGGGACAGGACCATGGAGATAGGAAAGATCCCTGCTGGTGAGACAGGAGTTATAAACCTAAGGTCTTACAAACTAATAATCAGAATAAACCTAGAAGAGGAAGAGGGTGATGAAAAATAGCAACAGAAGTGGCTATTACATGGCACAGTTGATGAAGGTGGAGGGGGTGAAATGATTGTGAGTGGCTCGGGAACCCGGGTGCGCCAAACCCGGACCTACCGAAGTAGGTTCCCCTGGGGGAGTTTGATTTCGGAGTCCTCTTCTCCTAAATGAGTCGTCTACCAAGACTACCGAGCCTCATCTACCGGTTTGGAATGTTCTTAGCTTCCCCTCACCTCTTGCCTATCAGTGGTCAAAAGAGACTTAGTAGTCCGTCTGGTTTGGGTGCTAGCCCCTCCGCCACGACAAGGCGACACTCCTTGGGAGGGGAGATGTTGATTGTAAGCTATGTTTAATGATCTAGAAAAAAGCTTATGATTGGGTGGATAGAGAAAGGTTCTGGTATAAATTAAATATGAAGGGCTTAAGTTCGAATATGATTGGAATATTGCAGTGAGCTATATTATCAAAATAAATTTTGTGTTACACACACTTGTGTTAAGTGCGGTTTGGGGAAGTAACCAGAGGACAAGAGAGAGGACTTAGACAGGGTTGTAAATTAAGCTCCATCTTGTTTAATTTGTTCATTGAGGATATTTTAGATTGTTTGTATTATCCTCGTATTCATATGCCTGCAATTAAGAATCTAGATATTCCTGGGTTACTTTATGCAGACGATTTGGTGGCATGTTCAATATCAGCAATTGGACTAAAATTAGCTATAGGGGAGACTGAAAGATATTGTGTGAATGGGGCCTGAAAGTGAATCAGGACAAATACAAAATTATGGTGTTAAAGAAGGGAAGTGAGTGAGTGAGTGAGTGAGTGAGTGAGTGAGTGAGTGAGTGAGTGAGTGAGTGAGTTTTAAGGGCCTGTCGACAGCTAGGTCATTTGAGCCCAAAGTCAAATTTTAAAATATAAAACACTCACAAAGCTTGCTGGCTAAAAGGCGAAGGCTAAAACAGACATCTAAAAGAGTAAACAGGTAAAAACACCAAATTGCAAATCACATTATTGCATTAAAACGTGAAGCATCCATACACGAATGTGGTTAAAAGGTGAAAGCTAAAAATACTAAACAATTAAAACATAAAAAGGTAAAAAGCATGGTTAAAATAGTAGAAATGAAATCTTAAAAAGTTAAAGTGCCCAAAGAACTAAAAAACAAGTTACACTTGCTTAGCACACCCAATTTGGGCGACAAACCACAGCACCTTAGCTACAGATATCGGATCATCGCCCAAAATTGAGTGAAATGTAGAGCTCAAGCCAATTGACTGGTGCTCATGAATATATTGCAGACAATCAAGAAGAACGTGTGCCACAAACAATCCTACCCCACATGTTGGATAGACAGAGACCAGGTCACCACGCAAAAGGTGGCCATGAGTGGTATGTGTGTGACCTGTCTTCAAGCGCATTAAAACGACCTCTGACCGACAGGAATCTCTGCAAGAAGTCAGCCAGGGTTGTACCGTGTCCTTAATTGTCTGCAATTGAGTGCCAGCTAACACTTTCCATGACTGCTGCCAGACCACAAAGAGATGGCAACAGAGGTACAGTTGCACATCTCTATAAGGCAGAGTATCTGTAGAAACCTCCGGCAAACGGCAGGCAGACTTAGTGGCTGCATCCATTTAAAAAGGGTAATAAGTTACAGAAACATGAAAAATGGTTTGTGGTAGACAAAGAAATTCACGTTGTGGGTGAATTCTCGTATCTGGGTAGCTAAGTAGTAATGGGCGATAAGAGAAACAGAAGAGATATGCAATGGTAAGGGCAAGAATGACCATGACAGCAATACGACAATGTTTGTATTTGATACCAGTTATGTATATTAAATGTCTAGAAAGGCTTTATTTAGCCTTGGTTGAATCTAGATCGGTTTATGGGGCAGGGGAGATCTGGAGAATAGATGAGGGAAGGAGTAAAATGGACTAAATATTAAGAAGTTTTAGTAAATAATTTTGGGAGTTCCTAATAATGCAGCAAATGAAGCGGCTTTTAACAGTTAGGAAAGGTAGGTGTGAGAGGATTACTGATGGAGAGAGTATTGACATATTTATTTTGAGTGCAAGAGTTACTGGATACCAACATAGTGAAAATATGCCTCATATATCAAGAAGCAAATATGAGTAATGTGCCTAATAGCTGGCTGAGGAAAATTAGGGAGCAGTCAGTTAAAAATGGGTTGGGAGTTTGGTGGGTTAAAATTGGATTGTTTGGCACAGGTTTTTAGATAGAAGTGAGAACGAGAATGACAAATTTTATTTGCTCAGATGAGGGAGAAAAGTAAGTTGAAGTACTACAGGGAAATTAAAGATGACTCAGATAAGGAGAAATACCTGTCAGCTTGTTCAAAAAATGAAAGAAAAGTGTTAGCTTGGTTTAGATTAGGAGTTTGGCAACTAAGGGGAATGAGAGGAGAGGTTATTCTGGGAATGTGCCCAATTTGTGGGGAGAAGGAAGATGAAATTCATGTTATCTTTTACTGTAAAGGCACAAACATTTGGAGGGAAGATGTAATAAATAGGAAATCATTATCTAGGAATAAAAAAATTGTAATTAGATTTTTGAACACTGGAAGCACATACCTAAATTAGGGAAGTTTTTATGGAAGGTTAGGAGTAAATGGAGATGGTCAACTGAAAAATATGGAGCTTAGATTTAGGTTAGATGGTAAAGGGTATTTAAATTTGGCTTTAGTAAGATCTGGCTAGTTAACTAGGATTAAAGCCAGATAATGATTAAGATGATTTGGTATAGTATGATGTAATAGATATTTTGTATTTTTAAGAAGTTGTTATAAATTGTATGTAATTGGATATGACTCGCAAAGAGCCTGGGCTGAATGCCTAGTCATACTCTCAACTGTAAAAAAATATATATATGGAGATCTACCTATAACTTGTCAACTGAACGAGATAACAGATTTATTTGACTGGTTGTTCTGTTGGTGGAAGATGTAGGTAGCAATGAATAACAGAAGTTTATAAAATTAGCTAGAAAACTGAAGGCTGCCTACAATGTTTTTGAGATGGACATCAATCCAGCGCATCCTGTGTCCCCTAATAGCTTTTTCAATAACTGTGGAGACATTGAAAATATTTATATGAGCTAATAGTGGGCAATGCTAACAGGCCACATTAAGTGCATCTGCCACTTAGCGAACTGCATACATATATATATAAAAGCATACTCCTAAGATGTCAGATTCACCTAGTAACCGAGACTTATTTGGTACTAAATTGCTTATATTAATTTAATACGCACCACCAGAGATGTATGAATGAGGTTCGTTTGCTGGTATAAATATTGCTTCACCCTCCTCCAACTGCACAATGTTCAGCAAATAGGGACAGAATATTCCAACATCATTTGGAAAATCATTTATTAAATCATAAACCAACTCTTCTAGGGGATCCTTTCCATCTCCTAAACAAATTAAGGAATATTAATTAAGTACAATATTTTTTTAGTAATGTGTATAAAACTTTTATTATTGGTTTTCATTTAAATTGAGACTTTAATAGTTATGGATGTCAATGTAATGGTCACCTCCATAAAGTTAATTTCACATATATCAACAGTATAAAAATATTGGCTAAGAGTGCCATCACTTTGAACACATTCCTGCTCATATCCAAGATATCTCCTCTAGTATAGCATTCAATGGACTGCATCTGTGCTAGCACACATCATAGAAATAAAATATTGTGTTAGCTGGGCAGGAAGGCATGGATTACTTGGCATCACCATATCAATGATTGATTCCTTTCCCCACTACTCCATACACACTCCTCCCCACTGCCTTCCTGCCATTTCTCATGACGTTGGAGTAAAAACTAAGCATACTTTTATGCACAAAATTGCGAGAGGACATTTAAGAAATGCAGGAGGAAGCTGTCTACTCCATTTTAGGCATATCGGCTAGTGATAAGTTATAAAAGTACAAAATACTAAGTTAAATTTCTGTTTTACAGGAATATATTTATAGTTTTAATGAGTGAATAATTTATACTTACTATATGACATATTTGTCAACTTTTTGTAATATTTTTGAATGAACAATGTGTAGTATAATCCTAATTACGACGGGCTGTTTTTATTGACTTTTAAAATTGTAGATTAATGAAGATCTATACGGAAAAGTAATAAAAACAACCCACAGCCTAGTGTATAAACTTAGGCTTTCATGGCCATGTCCTGACTATTAGCTACGTTTATCTCTTCCGGCCTTGTAGGCCATGGTCTCGAAGGCATTGAAGATACAGACGTTTTGCCGTGTTTGGCAGATCATCTTACCCTGAAGATGCCATGCGCAGTACTTAGCAAAACGTCGCTATCTTCAATGCCTTCTAGACCATGGCCTACATGCCCGGAAGAGATAAACCTAGCTAATAGCCATGGTCTAGTGTTTGACAGAATATAATCCTTAAGTAAATAAATCCTAAACTTAATGGAAAATTATGAGAAGTGTGTCTTTTTAACACCTCAATGAAATTTTCTATGAAGGGTGTTCGGAAATGATTTATGATTTACAATAATAATAATAATAATAATAATAATAATAATAATAATAATAATAATAATAATAATAATAATAATAATAATAATAATAATAATAATAATAATAATAAATAGTAATTTTTTGTACCTTATTTATTAATAAACATGATTCAATGTACATGGAATCTCGCAATATGCTCCCTAGTCATGTCAATAATACTGCCACCTTCCTGGTAACTTTGTTATTGTGTTATGGAACCATTGTTTGGGGATACTATGCACCCACTTGTGGACAGCTGCCTCACTGTTGCCAGAACTTATATCTCGCAGTGCTACTTTCATGTTATTGAACAAAGACTTTCTTCTCAAGTGTATGGTAGTAACACCATGATTCATCACTAGTTTCTCCAAAAATTTCTGGATCTTCTTTCTCTATTTCCAATAGTTGACAACAGAGTTCAACTCTACTCTCCTTTTGGGCCTGTGTCACGTCCTGTGGAATCCAATGTACACACATTTTCTTGATGAAATGCTTACTATGTGCGAAAAAATAAAAAATCAATTGTACAGACTAAAAGGACAACACAAAATATCTTTGTTGGGATGGCTTAAAAAGTGAGGATGAACACAGTGAACATTGTAACAGATTACTGCACATTTAATGTATGCACTTGAACAATAGAATAAGATCAGAATTCATTATGTAACTTTATAATTTTTTAAATAATGTAACAAAAGCATCTCTGAATAACATTTGGCTATTAAAAAGTAATGTCAATGGTTATATGATTGCTGCATTCTTTCAGAGTTAGTAAGAAAGGACAAATAATGGAAAGGATTTTGAAGTGTTTACTTCAGTTACTCTCATCTAGCTTTAATATTCTATATCTAATATTTATAAGCTCTCTCCATAATCACACTTTTCCTTCCCCCCATGTCTCATTTCAATTTGAGCAAATTACTTTGCGGTTCATTTGGCAGACCTAACATTTCCCTGCAGAACATCCTGTGCACTGTATCCACAACTTCCCAACCACCAACCCATATTTCAATTCCATATAGCATTTTTGCTTTGATAATCATATTATATATTTTTTCTACCCATGAGGGGGTGGGGGGTGTGGGTGGGTGTGTGTGTGTGTGTGTGTGTGTGTGTGTGTGTGTGTGTGTGTGTGTGCGTGTGTGCATGCGTGTGTGTATTCAGTGCTCAGTATATTGGCCCTGGTCATTCTCAGGTGGACCTCATTTTCTATTTAGTATTAATCCTTATCTCTGTAGGAATAGTATATTCGTAGTCTAGATCAGTGTTTTTCAACCTTTTTCATGACACGACCCCCCTAGTATCAAAAAATACTTCGCGACCCCAACCCTTTTTTTCATGAATGTTAAAAATATATAATCCATACAAAAATGTTAGGCTTTTGTGTTATTAGGATTCAGAAATAAGTATATAATTAAGTATGTAAAACATATAATTTTAAATCGAATACGTGGCGAATTGATAACTATCAAACAAATACAAACATTTTGTTAGGGCCGAGACTCTCAGCGCCATCTGTTGGTAACACTCGGAACTAGTTAAGGTTCCGTGAAAGGTCCACAAGCTTTGAGATGTTTCGTTATGCTTTGAGATGATTCTTGCTAGAATGCACTGGCCTATAAATAGGGCGGTCGACCGCGGCCACGGCAGTTGAGTGCAAGACTGCGAAGCAAGTGGAATCAGAAGCAACACCGCGATAAGTGGAAACGATTTGGAAGTGAAACTACGGTGTTATACGGATTGTGTGTAAGGTGCCTTGGAGTTGGAGTAATTGTAAAGTTATTTGTGAGCGTGAGACACGTGCAGTTGAGTTGTTTGTTATAATTGAAAATGGATAAATTCCTGAAAAGATCCTCAGAACCATCAATGTCTAGCGGGAGTAGTGGAATAAAGAAACAACATCATTATGACGATAATTATTTGAAATTTGGGTTTACTGTGATTGAAAATAAACCGCTGTGCGTAATTTGATTGGAAATTTTGTCAAGAGAAAGCATGAAGCCATCGAAGTTGGTACGCCACCTAAACACAAAACATCCTAATGAAAAAAATAAACCTGTGGAATTTTTTGAACAGAAATTAAGAGCTCTTGACCATCAAAAAACTGCTATAGGACAAATATCCAATCTAAACGAGAAACTGTTGCTCACTAGCTATCGAGTAGCTTTTCGTGTGGCTAAAGCAGGAAAACCTTACAATATTGCCGAAAATTTGATTTTACCAGCGACTTTAGATATAGCAGAGATTATGTTTGGCAAGCAAGAGGTCGAAAAGCTCAAATCTATACCTCTCTCTGACAATACCATCCAACGCAGGATAAGCAATATGGCGACTGACATTCATGATCAAGTCGTAGAAAAAATAAAGAAAAGTTCTTTTGTGTCCTTCCAATTTGATGAATCAACGGATATTGCGGGTTGTGCGCAGTTTGTAGCTTTTGGGCATTTTGAATCCAATGAAACATTAATGGAAGAAATACTATTTTGCAAGGCACTTCCCATGAATACTACAGGGCAGTGCTTGCATGACATGTTCCTTGAAGCTACGCAAGATACGAATATCGACTGGGCACAAAAACGTATTGCTATTTGTTGTGACGGAGCAAAACCATGACTAGTGCGAAGAGTGGATTTATTGCTAGACTGAAAGAGCAGATGCCAAACGCTTGTTGGATACACTGCTTTCTCCATCGCCAAGCTCTTGGAGCCAAAACCTTGCCACAAGAATACAGTCTAGTTCTAAATATTATTATTAACATTGTAAATTCTATTAAAGGTAAAGCGTGGCAGACCCAATTGTTTTGAATCATTTGTGAAGATATGGGGATACTACACCGCAATTTGCTTTAACATAGAGAGGTTAGGTGGTTATCAAAAGGCAAAGTACTGACCAGAGTTATGAAACTTCACGCTGAACTATTAGTATATTTACAGCAAGCCAAGTCACATTACTCTGAATTCATTTCTGACCTAGAATTCCTTTTGAAATTGGCTTTTCTTTCTGACTTATTTGAGCATTTAAATAACTTGAATGAAAGTCTTCAAGTGCAGGATGAAAATGTCATTTCAGCAAAAGACAAACTCCATGACTTTATAAAAAAAATTGAATTGTGGTCATCATCTATAAATCAAAACAACTTTGATTCATTTTCATCGACACAGTCTTTCATTGAAGAAGCCGGAAGCGAGATAAACATCAACTCATATATATCTGGTATGAAAATGGTGTTAATTTGAAGAAAGAATTGTGTCATTACTTCTCAGTGCAAGAGATATCAGATAGCACTGGGCAAAGATGGATCTTAAATCCGTTTTTAAATGCAGCTATAAATGAGGCAAATTTAGCAACTAAGCTCAAAGAGAGTCTACTGAAATTATCTGCCGATGGGATGTTACACTTGGAATTCAAGTCTGAAAATTTGGATACCTTTTGGTTAAAAAGAAAAACAGAATACCTGGAATTAACAACTGAGGCTTTGAAGTGTTTGATTTCATTTTCTACCTTGTACTTGTGCGAGTTGGCATTTTCACCAATGGCCCAAATAAAAAGTAAACTAAGAAATTGCTTAAATTTGGAAAATGATTTAATACTTAATGTTGCAAAAACGGATCCATGACGGGAGAAATTGATTGAACAAGCTCAAGTGCAACCTTCACATTAAAATGAATGAGTACTCGAAGATTTTATTTTTTGTTAATGTGTTTGTATAAATAACATAACGAGTATCATGCTGTTAACTTTTTCTTAATTTATCTACCTTTTTAAAATTTGTTGATTTTTTTTTTACTGAGTTCTCTCGACCTCTCGTGACCCCCCAGGGGGTCGCGACCCACAGGTTGAAAAACACTGGTCTAGATTATCTACCCGTTACCTATTTGTCTCTGATATTTAATTTTCATTCTAAAGAGAAATTCCCCTAGGTCCCTTAACTGGCTTTTATCCTTAGAAATCTTATTTAATCCTCCTACTTCAACTTTAGCCATTTGTTTTATCAACTACTTTCTCCATTCATTAGTCTCCATGCATTCAAACATTATGTATGACTCATTTTCTTCTTCCCCACAAATTGGGCTGAGCCCCTGTGTAATTTCCCCCTCAATCCTTTCAGTTTCCAAATCCCTAATCTAAACCAAGCTATCCCTAATTGCTTATTTCTGTTACAGACTTCAACATATGATTCCTTTTCAATGCTTTCTTTAACTTTGTAATAAAATTATATAGACCTTTTTATTCTCATTTATGAAAATAAAACCTACCTCTCCATATCCTTCAATCACGTTTTAACTCCTTTGTAATATCCCCTAAAAGGATTATCAGTTCTCTAACAAAAATCTCTTACCCCATTTTTTATCAGTTGCTCCTTTATTCTACCTAGCCAAGTACTGTTTACCAAATTATCAGCTTGAAATCTCAGACACTCACACATATTTTCAGAATATCTGTCTCTTGTATAGTTTGTTTTACCCAGGGACAAGAATCTGGATTTGTTATTAAAGACGACAACAGACAAAATGATACAGAGAAGATCAAAAGAAAGGAAATTTACCATTTCATTTCCAGGTAGAAATGAATGGAAACAAGGAATTAGACCAAGGATCCAAAGGGGATCAACTTGATTTATACAGGTGGATCTAAATCTAATGAAGGAACTGGAACAGGGGTATTTGGCTGCGGCAAGAAATTGTTTTTCAGCCTCGATCAATATGCTACTGTTTTTCAAGCAGAAATGCATTCCATATTGGCTTGCCAATATGGAATATTGGCAAGTATTAACCCATTAATTTATTTTTTGTCAAAAATTAAGAAAAACATATGTATTGTTTTGGTTTAGCATACAGTATGTCAACAATATATTTTGTTTGCCTTTTTATTCACCCAGTGTCCCAAAATTACCCATTCTATAAATGGACTCATCGGCATTAACAGTATCAAAACATACTGTAATGATGAACTAATATATTTCCATCAAGTTCATGTATTTTATGATTAAACAATATTTCTTAAAGCAATTACAGACCATTTAAAATGTCCGCGAGCCGAGAACTGCTACCCAATATCCAGCGAAGGGCATTTAAAGTGCTTCGTATATACACAGCTGTATTTTGTGTAAATATTAAGTTATTTTAATGAAACAAAAACTGGCATAAAACTCGTTATATGCAGTATACATGTACATCATCAGTAAAGTTGAGTTGCATTTACAAAACATTGAAATGGCACTATTTTGTTTCACTGTGGTCAAAAGTTAATTTTGCTCTGTCGAACGCATCTAATATAAGTTCTCTGAAAGTAACAGTATTTGACCCATTGCATGTGTGGCTAATGCGTCAGCAAAACACAGCATAATGTGACACAAAGCACTAGTGTAAGCGTGGTCTCTTAAGTCATCAGAATAGAGCGTGTTTGCAACTTTTGCTTGCGCATGTTTCGTAACTTAGTAGACTCCGTTTCTTTCTTTGTTGAAATACATACATATACTTTCCTGCTTGTAGCTGAAGTGAGAAGTGGTATAAAAAGGTATTTTTGCACCAACTGGATATAACCATATACAATTGTTTGGTAATTTGGAGAGCTCTAAACCCACACAGGACAATAACCTACCTGGACTTCCGACTATCAATAGCTCGCAGCCTAATTGAACAGTACCACGTTGGGGGTAGAAAATCCAGAACACCTGCACCCCTCAGACTTCAAGGAAAACATTATCCTAAAAGGATACTACCAACAGCAAAGAAGTCCCGCCCATCTCGAAAGAGTTTCGTGTGCCACAAGAAGGGAATTCGCGAATGTGGAGATGTGCCCTTGTGTGTTCATCCCTGTTTTGAGGCATATCACTGCAGAAGGAACATATAAAGGTAAGCCAGTAAAGTATATAGACTTTACTTAAATGTTTCATGAAGGGAAAATTAAAACAAGTTGAGTTAGATAAGGGATAAATAAGGGTTAAATGCACAAACACACAGGACGTGTATACATGCCCATATCGCTCATCCGTCATTTTAAATGGACGTGATTTCACATCCATATCGCTGAAGAGGTTAAAATTGAACCACTCATCAGCGAACATTTGGTATAGTAAAAGCTTTTTATCAACTATGGTAAGGGTCAAAACATCTGTGGCAGTGTTATATCACATTTTTTGCAGAATCTCGAGTGGCATACAATCCTTCAAACTTGTTTTCATTTCTTCCCATTTTTCATTTGAAGCATGCTTATTTTTTGGAATGTTTGTGCACTTGGAAGCACATTTTTTATATTATGTTAGTTGGTCTCAAAGTTTTCTCTTTCTTTCTTTTTTTTTTGCTGACTTTTCAAACCTAGTCATTAGTTTCCTGTATGTCACTCTTTTCAGAGGCAGTGAAATGTACTTCAACTGGGCTGGGAATGTCATTCACAGTTACTATATCTGCAGTGCTTCATTTTCATCAGACTGTCTGGATCAGGAGGTAGAATCACATCAATTGTATTACTATTATCATGAATTTTATTAGAAAAGTTATTGTCACTTATAATAACCAGCATAATTCCTTTGAATATGATGTAATTAGTGTTACATGCCATATCTGAGTGTAATCTAAAAATAATGAAAAGCAAAAAAATAACCAACTGACTTGCATATTATTATTTGAATTTTTTGTTAGTGCAGAATTACCAACTTATCCCCAAAAATGATAATTATAAGAAATATGTACTTTAGGAATCCATGTGCTTACATGTTATCGTCACTTCGAAGAACACAACATAGAATACTGTTGAACACCAGTTCACAATGTTTCAAACAGAAAAACTGTAGAAGACCAATAATACACGTGGCAGATACTTGCATACTATTACAGAAGTAACAATGTGCTATCTGTTGCAGTGTGCTAGGGTTTTCATGTGCTTATGTGAGATAACACATGTGCCCAGCAGTCTGTAAGTAAATTGCCTGATTTTAGGCTCATATTTTCAGCATTAGAATTGCTCACAGCAGCATGTTCTTTGTGTGATGCAATAATACAAACATTTATCAACAGTTTATAGTATTACATAAAGTGGGGAGAGAAACACAACAAGAACATGCTTTCATAGGCACTGCAATAATTTGCACCTTATTGCTGTAGATTAATAAAGTACACAATGTTCTAGTTTTTAAGAGACAATAACGTGTCATACATAGTGAAATTACTCTTGGGAATTCATGTGAACTGAATAGAAAATAACTTCTGTAGTGGTCTATAAATATACCACTGGGTGTTAATGGGTTAATAAGGACTATAAGAACACATTACTATACTTTCTGACAGTCATGCAGCCTTAAAAACTCTTGAAGGAAGGTTAATCAGATGTAAGCTGGTCTGGAAGTGCCTGGAAGCCCTAATGGTACTGGCACTGCACAATTCAGTGCAATTGATGTGGGGGCCGGGGCATGGAGGAACCTATTGCAATGAAAGGGCAGACAATCTGGCTAAAAAAGGGCAAAGATTCCCTTTGTAGGTCCTGAATCTAGACTCAGACTGTCTCATGGATATGTATGGGGAGCAATCTGGGAGTGGACAAGGAAAAAACACAGAGTATTGGGAATCCCTATTGGCAACAGGCACTCGAAAAGCTCTTATTTGACATATAACAAGAATAGGACAGCCGAACTACTCAAAATGAGCATAATTACTCTCAGACAACAGCACTAGTAAAAGGACACTTTCAGTTATATGGACATCTCTACAAAATTGGTAAAGTAGTTGATCTGAAATGTAGAAGATATAGGAAAGAAGATGACTGTTTCTCATTTATTATATGACCAAGATGCACTCACAATCCTCAGAGTTAAACACTTCAATTGTGAAACCATGCAATTACATGAATTTCAAGAAATAAAGGCCAAGAAGCTTGTGAACTTTGTGAAGGACACTAAGATCTTGGCTATTTAAAGGAAGAGAGCACAATAGATCTATTCTGATCGCGGTGCATATGGCCCTGGAGGCCTGCTCTTCTTTTCTTTTTAAAATAATAAAAAAAGGATAGCCAGAAGATAGATAGATTGCTGTCGAACACACAACACCCACAAATGTAACAGAACTTCTGAGGATTTTGTAGACACTGACTCCTGCATAATCCTTCGTCCTGTCTGTATTAACACAAGGTATGTAAAATAGGCTCTCAAATAAAGAGACTATATTACTCGTATTTCAAAGAGAAAGTTGGTGATAGGATAAATTGTTTACGTCTCATATTGCATGTAACAGTTGTGTTGAGGGATCACGTTATTGGTATGAAGGAAAACAGATGGCAATTCCATTTGCCAAACCAACGATATGGAGAGAGCAGCAGAATCACCATGACGATTATTACTTCTGCATGTGCAAAGCTGCGGGCAACAACAACAACAACAAAAAGAGGCAGGAATTAAGTGTCCAAATCTGAACTCGGCTACATGGCCTATTCTTCATGGACCTTAACTACCCATACCTACACCACCCGTAGACCTCAGTTTTGGTGAATCTGAAATCAGCTCCATGTCTTTTGACAATGAGTTGGTTTCTGATCCAGAGGAATTTGACAATTCACCAGAACAGTTTAATCAATTTGAGTTAAATGATCTGGTGAGGGATTTAGGTCTCACAAAACTAAAAAGTGAATTACTGGGCTCAAGACTACAGGATAAGAATTTATCATCACCTGGCATTACATTTTCATGGTACAGAAATCGTAAAATACAGTTTCACAAGTACTATGTAGAAGGTCAATTTGTGTTTTGAGTGGATGTGTGTGATCTTATTCAACAGTTAAGCAGGGAAGTACATGAGCCAAGTAACTGGCGTCTTGTTATTGATTCTTCCAAATGAAGTTTAAGGCAGTGTTACTTTATAATGGTAACAAGTTAGCTTCAATACCCTTTGCATATTCTGCAAACCTAAAAGAGTCTTTGAAACTCTGAAGCATGTACTTGAGAAAATTAAGTACTACGGCCATGAGTAGCAAATATATGTAACTTGAAGGTCATTGGTCTGTTACTAAGAAAACACAAAATTCCCTTGTTTTCTTTGTGAATGGGATAGCTGGGTGAGGGATAAACACTGGGAAACTGACCAACAGCCTGAGAGGTAGCAACTGGAACACGGATAAAAAATGTTACTGATGTGCTTCATGTGTCTCCATTACATATAAAACTTGGCCTGATGAAACAATTCATGAAAGCACTTGACAAAAGTTGCTCTTGCTTCCAGTACTTATGCACAAAATTTCCATCATTGTCACATGCTAAAATCAGAGGAGTATTTGATGGACTACAGATAAGGAAATTGATAAAGGATTTTAATTTTACTAGCTCTAGAACAAAATTGGAAAAGATGTGTGGAATGGATTCAGAGAGGTTGTTAAAAAATTTCTAGGCAATGTGAAATACCCTCAATACATAGAAATTGTCACAAATGTGCTGGAAACTTTCAAACTGCTTGGGTGTAATATAAGTTTGAAGCTTCATTTCCTCAAGCCACGTCCAGATTACTTCTCGTCGATTTTAGCAGCTGTCAGTGAAGAGCAAGGTGAGAGGTTTCACCAAGATCTAAAAGATGTTGAATGACGTTATCAGGAGCATTGAGACGTACATATGATGGCCGATTACTGCTAATGTCTTGCATGCGACGTATCTACCAGAGAACATTTGAGAAAATCATGTACACTGAAGTTCCATGTGAAACGAAAAAGGGGTACGCAAGATAAGCAACACTCATTTTCAACTTCAGGTATGCTTTCATGTTACTATTCATCTTTATCTTGTTAGAAGTTGTATATGAGTGTGTAATATTTTTGTAAGTTCTACAATCATATTTTCATTGAACATTGCTACAATGCCAAAACAAGATGTGCTACAGAAAAACAGATTGGATTTTTTAATTCAGTACACCAAAATTAGTAAAAGTCACCTATTTTTAATTATACTGCAGAGAAAAGGCTTCAATTTGTAACCTAGTGTAATTTGCAAGATGTTTATATTTACTTATAAGAATACTAAGTTAATACAAATCTTTAACATACTCTTTTCTTCAAGCCTTTCTTTCAAGTTAGTGATCTGTTGCTGTACAAGATCTTTTGGTGCAGTTATCATCTGGGAAAAAATATGCTTTAATCCCTGTTTGAGTTCTTGTTCCTCTACAGACAAGACTGCATTTTCTGGCACAAGTGATTTTAGTTCTGGTACATCTGAAACATACAAGTCGTCTTTTATGTTTATGGTCTGTATATATGAAAGAAACAATTGAAAATAACTTACTATGATGCAGAGCACACTGAGGAAGGAAACTTAAATTATAGGTAAATTAATGGGCAGAAAAGTTTGGCTTTCTCTCCCCTACCCCCTCAAGGAGAGGATCTGGTGAAACATGAATCTTAAACATCTAATGTCTATATGAATCTCATTGTTTTTAAACATGTGCTGATATTATATCACAAGAATTTCACAGGAATATTGGAAAAATTATATTAAAAATCTTAATTTTAACAAACAATAATAAGTAAAAGGTGCACTTGAAAGAGCATTCAGTGTGTATGTGGTGGTTTTTATGAGTTCATTCAGGGTCTGTTCTTTCTTTGCATGTTTTGGAGTGGTATAGTTCACACCTTTGGTTACACATTTTACACACACGTTGATCGTTTGGTTGGTGGTATTTATCCTCTGTGCACATTTTGTGGTGGTATTTGTGAATCACAAGCCCTATGATTGGGTGCCTCTGTTTTTATTTGCTGTTGGTCCTCTTCTGGTTCACCATGGTGTCTGTTTCGAAGAAGTTAGTATCTATCTCACTTTCCTTTTGCTTTCTTCTAGCCGTTGCTTCAATGTAAGTTCTTGTTGCTGGTAGTAGTAACAGCAGCAGCAGTAGTAGTAGGGGTGTAGGGCGAACGACTGCTAAGGTCATTAGTGCCCAAACAGAACAATATGACAAAAACACACTAGAAACTAAGCCCACAGGTCTAAAACATTAAAACATCACTGAAACAGTGCCAACAACCGCAAAAGTAGAGCAAAAGAGACAATTACTCAAGGGGTGAGAGATAAGAATGAAGTGCACAACTGGTTAAAAATAAACAAAGTAAAAGCAATGAGTCGAATACGGCTGCCCAGACCACTAAGGTAGATAGAATTCAATAAACGTTCTATGGCACTCAAAGTATCTGCCAGCACCTCAGTAAGGATGAGTGGCAGACCCAAGGACACACGTAATTGAGTTAAAAACTGACACTGAACTAAAACATGCTGCACCGTCAAAGGCTCATGACAATGAGCACAGAGCAAAGTGGCATCTGAAGATAAAAGGTGACTGTGACTAAAATGGCAGTGCCCGATGCGCAATCTGGTTAAAATCACTTCCTCGTGATGACAGGCGCATGAGGAAGTCCTCTAGGTGATAGGAAGGGCCTTCACCTCCCTAAGTTTGTTCCCCTTAATATCCGACCACTCTGCCTGCCAACGAGAAAAGATGCAGGCATCTAAAACTGCACTAAAATCATCAGAAGGAACGTAAGAGCTAAAACACCTCGGAGCTAAAATTGCTGCCTTTGCCACAGCTTTGGCAGCCTCACTGCCCTTGAAACCTGCATGTCCAGGCACCCACAAGAAAGACACGTTAGCGCCAGCACTAATGAGGAAATGAAGGCAATCCTGGATACACTGCACCAGTGGATGGTAATGGTACAGCGACCGTATGCTCTGCAAAGCACTCAAAGAATCCAAATAGGTAACAGAGCGCTCTAAGGCTTGCCGATGAATATATAAAAGAGCTAGGTAGATACCTAAAAGCTCAGCAGTAAAAATCGAGCACTACCCTAACAGACGAAATCTAAAATTCTAGCAACCATGAAAAGCACATCCCAATCCCCGGTTGTCATTTGAGCCATCAGTTTAGATAAAAGAGCTGTGAGCAAACTGTGTCCGAAGGGCTAAAAAAGCAGAATGAAGAACCTAAGTTGGCATCATTGACTTCGGCATGGACATTAACCCCAGATATACACGGGTTTCCGGTCAGAGCCATGGTGAGAACTGCATTTCATCTTTGGGAAACGCTGCTGGTAAAGCAATGTCCAATGTCCAAAGGAGAGAATTAAAATGAACACCAGGAGGGAGTAAGGCCAGGGGACTCATTGAATATTGGCAGTCCAAGGAATTATTAAAGAAAAAACTAAAAAATGGATGACACGGCAAAGTAGAGAGTCTGCAGGCATAGCTGCACAGAACATCCTGTCGATGAGACAGCGGAGGTTCAATAGCTTCCACACACAGGCTGATAACGGGACTCGGAAAAGTGCCAATACTCAACTGAATACCATGGTGATGAATAGGACCAAGCCGTTTTAAAATCGATGGTTGAGCCGATGAATACACAATGAAACTGTAGTCAAGCTTAGATCAGACAAGAGAACAATACAGTCTTAAAAGGACGGTCCAATCTGCTTCCCAGGATGTGCCACATAAAACTCATAAAACACTATGAGAACGTTCACATCTTGCCTTTAAATAGGAGATATAAGAAGACCAACTGAGCTTTCTATCAAAAATCAATCCCAAGAATATTGCTGCACCTGCAGAAGGGGGTGCATCTGGGCTGAGATGTAGGGAAGGTGGAAGAAAGGCCTTCTGGTGCCAGAAGTTAATGCAGACAGTTTTCTCAGCAGAGAACTTAAAGCTGTCTTCTACACTCCAAGTGAAGAGGCAGTTGAGGCAGGGTTGGAGGTGCCGTTCTAAGAAACAAGTCCGCCAAGAACTGGAGTAAATGGCAAAACCATCCACAAACATGGAAGATGAAACACCAGCGGGAACACACTCCACAATGGGATTGATTGCAATAGCAAAGAGTGTGATGCTGAGTACCGGGTTCTGTGGTACCCTGCTCTCTTGGGTAAAAAAAAAAAAAATTGACATAAAAAAATTAAAGTTTAAAACAACTAAAATACACGCTTTTATAACAAGCCTAACCAAAAAGTAGAAAATAATTTTTAAGTATGAAGAGTTTGTTCTATAGAAATATAAAGTCAACCAGTTCATTATATTTCAAAATGATGTAGTAAGTTTAAAATAAAAACTAATTTATATTAACAAACTAATAAATTTTATTGTAAAAAAGCATGGGGTACATTTTAAATATTTTTATCATACCTTTACTTTTATAAATAACTACCGATTAAGTATTTTTAAGATTTGATGTCAGACCCCCCGCAATTTCTAACAATAAAATTTATTATTTTGTTAATATAAATTAGTTTTTACTTTAAACTTACAACAAAATTTTGAACATACCTCCAGCAAGTATCATACACCATCTCTAAGTCAAAAAGACTGCAACCGTTTGGCTCTTCCGCAGTAAACCATCCATGATGTGTGTGGATAAAGAGATTAAATGGTAGGTCTTTGAACGGAAGCGATGAAAACCGCACTGAATATTAGACAGCAGATTGTGGGACTCAAATCACTACGTCAATCGCCCATTAATCATGCACTCCATCACCTCGCAGATGCAACTGGTGAGGGAGATCAGACGATAACTAGAAAGTAAATGTGGATCCTTCCAAGGTTTTAAATTTGGGATGATGGTGGCCTTGCGGCAAACAGATGGAAAAGTAGAAGTGCACCAGATATGGTTATACACTTCTAAGAGAAACTGTTTACCAGTTGAATACAGGTGCTGCAGCATGACAATGTGAACACCATCTGGCCCAAGTATGGAGGGTTGTGAAGAGATCAGGGCACGCTCCAGGTCCTGCATGATAAAAAAGGCGTTATAACACTCGCAATTAGGGGAGTGGAAGGAAAGTCCATGCAATTCATCCCGGTTCTTGATGGACAAAAACTGTGGTGGATAATGTGACGAGCTGGAAAAGCCAGCAAAAGCGTTAACCAGAGCATCAGCAACATCCCAGGGGGAAATTAGCGTGTCATTTGGAAGCTGAAGACCAGGAACGGTGGAGTGTAAGACTTTGCCAGCCACACGGCAAAGCTTCTCCCACACAACAGACGATGGTGTGAAACGATTAAATGACCCCACGAAGGGACGCCAGGATGCCCGCTTACTATCCTGTATGATGCGACAACCTCGGGCACGTAGGCGCTTGAAGTTGACCAGATTACCAACAGTAGGGCAGCAATGGAATACTGTGGCACAGCCCTCTGTGCACGAATCACTACTCGGCATTCATCGGTCCACCAAGGGATAAACACAGCGGCTGGACAGATGACCGAGGGATAGCACGTTTGGCAGCGGAAATAATCACAGACGTAAGGTGAGCCACCATCAGGTCAACATCGCGGAAGAGGCAGTTGTCAAATTCGGCTAAGCTGGAAAAAAGGGGCCAGTTTGCTTTGTGGAGCTGCCAGATGGGTACACGTGACGATGGCACATAGTGGGAAAGGAGGCTGATCAGGCAGGGGAAAATGGTTACTAGAGAATGTGTCAGAGACGACGTTCCACGCAAAACAATGTGCAAGCTGTGCTGAACACACAGATAGAGAGAGCTGGTAAAAAGAGAAACAAAAGTAGGTTCACCAGTATTAAGAAGGGAAAGATTGTTGCGAGCGAAAAACTCAGAAAGGTCCGTCTTCCTTGCGCAAGTCTGAGGCAAGCTCCAAAGGGGGTGGTGGGCATTAAAATCTCCCAAGAAAGGTACAGACCTGGGAGCTGGGACACGAGATCTGACAGGTTTGCAATGGTGAAGGGGGAACAAGGTGGCAGATAAAGAGAACAGAGGGTGAAACAAAAACCAGGGAAACACAGGGTAACAGCCACAGCTTGCAGAGTAGTAGTGAGTGTGAGAGGCTGGTAGAATAAGTTGTCACGAATGAGAAGCATGGCACCCCCGTGAGCAGGAGTACCAGGTTCTGGTGCGAGATCAACATGCACCGGAATGAAACCAGGGAATGTGAAGGAGTCCTGCAGGCGAAGCTTAGTCTCCTGTAACCACAGGATTCTAGGAGACAGCGAGGTTGTAATTGCAGTTCAGCCCTATGAGTGCATAGGCCACGTGCATTCCACTGTACGATTGACATCTGGAGGCAAATGGGAGAAGCTTCTTAGAAGGATCACTTAACAGTTGGCTGCCGCTTTAACTTGCCCTTCTGGTTCCTCGTGGGACTAGGGCTTTTGGGAGGAGGTGGTTCCTCTTCCATTGGCTCCTCAGTAAGAAGAGGTTCAGGTGCTGATCGAAGTCAGAGCTTCAAAATGGTTGCTGGTAGACATGGGAGGAGAACACTGCTGGACACAACTGCACCCTCTCCCATCCTGAGAACGTGATCTGTGAGGTGGGGAGGGAGAAAAGGACATAAGAGTATCTAGGCAATGTGCAGGGGCTGGAGGATCCCTCAAAAAGTCAATGCGCTTAGGCTGGATCTTAAACTGGGGTGTGTCTGTACTTATAGTGATCTTTTTAGGGCTTCCAGAGTCAGAAGGATCACCTGATGTGTAAGAAGCAGCAACAGTGGTGAACACTATAGGGAATGCCTGAGTACCCATATCGCGTTTAGGCACCTGGCTGGATACCATAGAGCTGAAGGTACTGGATTTCAATAAGGTAGGCTGGCAAGCAAGAGGACGTTTGCGTGCCTTGGTAAAAGAAAGACATTCTTTTAACTGCTGCTCCTGGATGGTCTTTTCATCCAGATATCGTGGACAATTGCACGAAGAGGCAGCATGGATACTTCGAAAATTCACACAAGAAGGCGCAGATGGACAAGCCCCTTCATGAGCGTCCTTTCCACACTTGGCGCAAACAGGGATGTTGGTCTTGCAAGATAACTTAGTGTGGCCATAGCGCTGACACTGAAAGCAATGCATAGACCTGAATATATGGTCAAACGTTGATTACTTCATACCCTGCCTTAGGTTTGGTTGGGAGATCCAGGCGATCGAAGGTGAGGAAGAGGGTGCTGGTAGCCACCTGGACATCATCCCTCAGTGTACGCACACAAACTTCTGTTACACCCCGGTCTGCAAGATAACCCTTGATCTCCTCTTTTGACATACCATCCAACAATTGGGTGGTGATGATGCCCTTGGAATAATTGAGACTACAATGCTTCTCCACATGGAGCGAACCATTTCGAAGTCTATTACAATATTTCACCAGACCGACAATTTTATCAAGACCCGACTGAATGATAAAAGGGTTGACTTTGAGAAATGTCTGAGCCTCTTCTGATCTTTGGATATTAGGTAATGAACTGTTGACGCTACGTTTACCTCTTTCATCAGGAGCGTGACGTTTGTGTTTGATGTGATTCGGGACCCTGGGTGCACCAAACCTGTACTTACCGTAGTAGGCCCTTGGGGGGTAACATCTTGTATTTTATGTCTTCCAGGAAAAGGGTTTCTCTAGTGAGCACATAAACCATTCTGCTTGGTGCATTCTTCCCTGCTCCAATGGCATTCTTTAGGAATATTGATTTTACTTTTCAAGTTTTTCCATGTTGCTTACTGTCAGCTTCTCCCATATTACCTCAATCCCATGGGTAGAGATTGACATTACTGTTTCGAACAGTCTCATAACTTTCTCCAGTTTTAGCTGCGTGATGTTATCAATGGCACACATTGCTCTTATTGCTGCTGATGTTCTTTCCTGGATGTGTACACTGAAGAATTTCGAGGTTGTCTGTATAGTTAGTCTGAGGTATCTAGATTTGTTTGCAATTTCCAGTGATTCTCCTCCTATTTTTATGCTGTCTGTTTTTGATACTCTGCCTCCCCTCCTGAAGAGCATTTGTACTGTTTTTTCTTTGTTTTTTTTTAAATTGTTTTCTTCTGCCCATTGTTGCACTGTGTTCATGTAATTTTGCAGTTCCTCTTTGTTCTGTGATTCCAGTGCCATATCATCTGCATATATTATTAATGTAGCGTGCTCATTTTCTGTCCAGTATCTGCTGCCATGGTGTTGAACAGCAGAGGGTTTAGTGGGTCCCCCTATATGACTCCATTTGTTTGAGTTACGTCCTCTGATACTGTCACTTCATCTGATATCTGGATCCAGGAGTGTCTCATGATGTCCTTTACTATTCTTGTTATGGGGTGTCCATTTCCTATCACATCTTCCGGATTTTGGATTAGTTTTTTCCTATTTATGCAAATGAAGGATTTCTCAAAGTCTATAAATACTGTATAGTATTTCCCATTTGGCTTTCTAAGAGCATCTGTTTCATTCAGTAATGCTGCTGTTGCTGCTTGCGAAGTGGATTTCCCCTTCCTGAACCCAAACATGTTTTGGTATGAATTCCTTTGTGAGGACAGTCAGCTAGTTCATTATGATTTTCATGAATATTTTCAAGATTGCGTTCTCTAGTGCTACTCATCTATACAAGTTCATGTCTTCAGTGTTGCCTTTCCCTTTGTATGGTATCTAGTGTTGCCATTCTCCACTGATCGGTATGGTTCCTGGATGTATGCATTCGTTGAAAAGCTTCATCCATGTTTGGTTTAACAATTTTGTTGTTGCTTTTAAGTGTTCATTTGCTATCTGGTCCGATCCAGTCGCTTTTTGTTTCTCAGATGCAAGTTATTACCTCTCCCTCCATTATTTCTATCACCTTTTCTGACAAGTCTCCATTCTTGGGTAGTTCCATGTCGTATGATTCGTTTTGATTTCCTTTGTCAATATGAATTTTAGTAAATAATAATAATAAAAAAATGACTGCATCAATAGTTACATAATTTTAGGTTATCTTTCATTACTTCTCTTATTTCCTGTATAAACCAAAGCCCTCATTTGGGGTGAAGATGGAGCACTGGTGTAATGAGATGGCAGGGGAAACCAGAGAACCAGGAGGAAACCCACCACAGTGCCACTTCATCCACCAATTTCTGATATTACCAAATTCAGCCTGTGATGCCTTTCTTCCATACCTTCATTGTCATCTAATTGCTTGTACTTCAGCTTTCATCATGCTTCAACCTTAATAATCCTTGATTTCTTTAGTCTGACTTTCTAAATTATTTATTATGTTCTTTCATTCTTTGCACTTTAATTAGTATGTCTTTCAAACTAATTGCAACATTTGGTTCAGTTTTAAATTCTATATTCTCCATAATTAAAAGCTCACCAAACACACTCAGAAAGATAAAAATAATTAACGTTCATCTATCTTTTTCCACTGATTTAATGTTATATTTCTGAAAAGTACTATTCCTTCTCTATACACATCAATGCTCAACACCATTACACAATTTACTAAATAATAAAACAGAAGTACAGAACACTAAAACCCACTTGGATGGCAAGGGAAATGGAGTTAAGAGCTTTCTATAAATGAATACTTAAAATACTTAATTGTTTTCTGGTATTCTTACATTGTGTTCAAGTTTTATCTTCCAATTACTGCTGAATATACTCTTTGCAGTAAATAACCATCTTCTTATGTACCCTACACAGAAACTTGTGATATGTAGTACATGAATATTTTGTTGTCTTGTTTTGTTTCTGTGTGCAAAATATTTTGAATTTTATAGGCAACTTCAGGTATCCCATCAACCTCCTAACCTTTGCTCTCAGATGAACTTATAATTATATTATCAGCACAAAAGAGAGCAAGATCCTGCTTATTGGTCTTTCTTGAAACAGATTATCCAGGCTTCATCCACTGTATCTATACTGGTCAGGCTATACAAAGTTAGCATCTCTGTTGTTTTGATTTTCCAGATGTTTTGTCCAATCAGAAAAATATATAATAATTCCTCTTTGGTAAGCATGACAATGTCTTATTTTCATGAAAACCAAAAAGACCAGTGCATTCTTCATTATCTTTTCCTATGGTGAAAAACCACAAAGGTTTCTCTTTTATTTTTCTTAGCATAGTAGCCACGAACAGCCTCTGATGATGAAGTTCTACTGCTAGGTGTATTGAATTGAACCAATTATCGATTGTCACATTTTATCCCTTCACTGATATAGGTTCAAATAAGGGCAGGGTTATTCAATTATGTAAGGTATTCTGTTGGAATTGTCCAGTAGGTTGCTCTCCAACATATTTCTTTCTTATTCATATTAACGGGGTGTTTATTTCTATTGTTTCTCATGAAGTCAGTAGAGTAATATTTTATTTTGGAGACAATCTAGGGATATTTTGATTTATTAGAATGATAATTAAAATTAAAAGGGAAACTTTTAGGTTCTTGTCCTTAACATGATGGTAGCACTGCTGCTTAACAAGAGTTTGATTTTGAGTACCAGTGTGGAGATTTTCTGCCACTGGAAGACCTGATCCAGGGTACACTCAGCATCTTTAGGTCTCTGAGAGGCCAATTGAGGAGCTAATTGTTTAAGAATTAGCTGTCTCTGGCGGAAGACTGCATTACCAGGAGGACTGGGACACTGAGCACGTCCCAGCTTCCAGTACTGCACCCTACTCATGACACCTGTAGTGGGCATAGGTGGCAAACACAGTGGCCGGGCAATAGGCCTTGGCCTAGAAAGATATGTTGCACTCTGGGGTTAGTTAGAAAAGCTTTTAAGGAATAAATGAGCACTTAGATAGCCTGCACCAATAAAGTTACTTTATTTATAGGCATACAAGAGATGTACCATCAAGGAAGGTGGACACAGAAATGCCAGCAGTACTCTTTGCTCCACTGACCCTTGGTTTATTCACTTGTCCTCACAAGCGTTCTTTTTTTTTTTAGTGTTTAACGCCCGCTTTTACTACCTACGACACTGCAGGCAATGACACTGATGATACATGGGATGAAGATGGAGCACTGGTGTAATGAGATGGCAGGGGAAACCAGAGAACCAGGAGGAAACCCACCACAGTGCCACTTCATCCACCACAAATCTCACATGCAGTTGCCTGGGATCAAACCTGGGAGGCTTTGAGGACAAGTGTTCTTTTATACACATTAAAAAAAAGCACTATTTGAGTCATTGTTCAATTCTTCCAACCAAGACTGAACTTTGGGAACAATGGTATTAATTGGGTTACCAGATGTATGGAAATTCCCAGACATGCCCTACATTTTAACCATTTGTCTGGCTTATGGGCAGTCACACCGTGTCCACGCGGTTAGACCACTTGACTCTCACCAAAGCAACCTGGGCTCGATCCCAGATGTCCGCATGTGGGATGTGTGATGAACACACTGGCACAGGATTCTCCGGTTTCCCCCACCATCATTCCACCAATTGCACCATCATCACCTATCCTATCATTCACCATCATTTCCTGTTATCCACTTCCTCGCTCTCACACCAGGCTTCGGGCTGATCACCCATCCTGGTTCCTCTGTATGATTAACTGCAGTTATGAAGACAGCATATACTGGCCGGGAGAGCTTGGAGCACTGACCACGTCCCACTCTTCACCACTGGATCCTGCAGGAATCACTCTACGGGTATATATAAATAGCATTTAAATGATAAATTTGCATTATTTTTACACTGACCTACAATGTCCTACATTTTTATCAAATGTCCTGCATTTTTTACCATTGTCCTATATTTTTATCAAATGTCGTATATCTTTTACCACTGTGTCCTACATTTCCATAAAATAATCTGGTAATCCTAGGTATTAACCATGCCAAATTAAATTTCCACATGTTCATAGTGCATAAGTATGCATTAAATTCAATGAAAATACAGCATTACATTATTCCACAATCAGAATTTAAGTATCACTAGAGAATTCTCTTTTGCCAGCATTACAGAATGGGTAAGCAGAACAAAGGGAAAATCAAGAAGGAAGAGCATGATGCTCCAGCAATGGTCATAAAACCTATAGGTCCAGCCATCTTCACTACTTAAAACCTGGCCCTTCATCATAGTCAGCTCCAACAGTGAGGAAAGCCCACAAGTATATTTACTGTTGTGTGCAACAATTTTGAATCATATCAACATTCAGGCTACTTGCAAATAAAGCAAAATCTTTGAATGGCACTCTTAAAGATGACAAATGTTAATGATTTTAAACTAGATTTTTAACTGTATAAAACTTTTGTATTTTTAGTAGAATTCTGGACAAAAATTGCAAAGTATAAAATGGTGGAAAATTCTATAATATTTGATCACCCTTAGAATTCCTCCTTTATACCTACAGCACATATAACAGTAGGGATGGTAGTTCTGTGCCAGTGACCTTAGTGCACTGAAGAGAGTCCATGTTTAATGCCTTTGCTGCTAACAGTTGTCTGCTGAAAGATGAAGTTCACTGACAGTATAAACACACACTACTTCTGGGTGACTAGTTTGTTGTCACTGTATTTAATTTGGTTTATCATTGTTTATGTTTACACATGTGCACAAACCTGGTCGCACAAATACCCATGCTATGGATATAGATTTCATCCTTATATTATGGGCCACCTTCTTCCCTGTATTGCATAATTGCCTGCAAGAATGAATCACAAAACGTTCGAATGTTGTACCTTTCATACAATATTCTAATGTTCTTTCTTGTTTTCTGCCACTCGAATCCCACGTTTCTGAAAATTATTTTCAAACTTGTGCTACCTCTATTAAACTTTATGGCCTTCCTAATTTTAGGTAGCAATTTATTGATGGTGGGCAACATTTTTGAATAATGTAAATATTAAAATAATACACTGAATAACACACTTGTCAAAATCATCTATATCTGTGACATGCTTTGATGCATGGTGCATTTTGCCAGGAGTTCCAAAGTCCTGTTTTTCACATTGCTTCCTTTCCTTGTACTTTCAATGGAATCAATAACTTACCAGAAATTGCTTCATGTTTCATAAATACGTGGTCGTTATTCACAACTTCTCGTGTTTAGCTATGCAAAGTTTTTGTGCCAAGTTTTGATAAAATTGGTGGCATTTTAAGTTGTGTAAGAAACAAAAAGGCAAGACTTCCAATAAACTCACCAAAATGCAATCGAAGTTTAACAACAGATACATATAGAAACTAATTTATGCATAGAAAGTTCAATATAGCTTAAACAGACGACTAGAAAGGTAGATGTTGCTCGGAATACTGCTTCTGTTAGGCTACACTGATTGCATTCATTTTGCATGCCTGAGAATTGAGGCTCGCTCACTTTCCAGATAACCACTGCACATCTAGGCTTCATCAGCACAGAACTATCACCCTTACTGTACTTGCTAGACTCTTCAAAGAGAATTTTATCTGTCTTAAATTATTTGTCAGTGACATTAAACAGAACCTAGTATGAGATTTCATTCTGATTTAGTCTTGCACTTAAGAGAGCACAAAAAAGGAAGCAGCAGCAACAACAATAATATTTCACTACCATAGTATATTGTTCTTTTTCTTCCTCCTCTTTCTATTATACTTTTCATTCATTTTATTATTAGTTCTGACTGGCTGCAATTTCTTTGCTGTTCAAATGGTATGCTGAAATTTTTACAACTTTTCCTCTTCAAGGTATATCATATGAAATATAAATCATTAGCCAGCAAAGTAATATTGTGTTGTTTACCTCTTATGTACTCCATTATTTGTTCTTTTGATCTGAATCCACACATTGCCTTAAAATCTGACAGTGCTATTAGCATCTCTGGTTTATGATTGTCATCTTTGTATATATCTGGCTTCCAGCTATGTAAATGTTTTGCCCCTTCCTGTAATATAGGGAAAAAGTAAATAAATGTTTCAGTGGAATATTTTGATATTTTGATTTTATTATATTAATTTGAATGCTGTATACATAATATTCACTTCTTTTGTTACTACTATATTATACTTCAGAATTCACACACACGCACACCTGCACCCCCATACATACCCACACACACATACACACACAATGGTATAGCATCATTATCTTAGATGGTAACCCATTCAGAATCTTTTCCCCTTCACTATTCCCTAACCATCTAGCAGGACTTCAGAATGCTGACAGCCACTCAAAGGTGCACTGGTGCCATATCTCACTGGTGGTGTTGCATCAGATTCTATCAGTCAGGTGCTTCTGCCACTACAGTAAATATAGTGTACAAATTATTGAGGAAGAATGTGTGTTTATTTGCAAAGTTTATTTTATACTTGAATCTACTTCTGTTGTATGCAGAGTTTGTTGTAAGGTTTCCAAATTCTGTGCCAATAGAGATAAACTATACATGTGACTATCTAGAAATTAGAAACTTCGGGTTCAGTGTCAGACAAGAAACATTCTTGATCAGTTTCAACAGATAATAAACTAGATGAAATTGGTGCAAGTTTAGTGACTGCATTATTAAATCACTGAAGAAATTAGCTCAAAACAGATGTATTCTGTCTTGTGTGATAAATGCTAAACATCTACTAAAACTCAAACTCTTTCACAATATGCTAGTGCAAGTGTTGAAACAATCATCCTTGAAACAAGTGAATTACTGCCATTGGATTTTCTGACCTGTAGAAACTTGTTTCATTGACACACAAATTATGTTTTTCTCCAATGAATATTGCTCTTAGACCAAATGGAGTTATGAACTCTCAAAATAGTTGATAATGTTCTTCACAAAAACCTGTACTATAGCATGAAACACCTCACTATGGTGTTAAAATAACTGGAGTGTAGCGTTGATAAGGACTAGAAGAACAGTAGGGCACATTTTCTATAAAAATTAAAGCAGCACAATATAACTATAAGATCAGTTTTCAATAGCTGGACTGAAGAAGAAAAATCTTATGGTTGGTTCCAGCAGGATTCTGCAATAGCACATATGACTGCCAAGTCATTAAATCAAGTAAGAGAGGTGTTTTATGAAGAATTGTATGCGTTCATTTGTAGCCAGCTCTTGCTCCTTCTAATGAGTTGCAAGTTTTATTTATGGGGTTCTATGAAAGATAAGAATGCATCCTTTTAATCCTCACACTATATAGGAGATAATATCCTGCAAGAAATCACAAGAATTCAGGTGCTGAACTTTGACAAGAAAGCAACACCATTTTTATAAGATTTACTACCTAGAGCAGAACATCAACTTTGCCTGCATTAACTATAAGGTATGGATTTTAGGCACCTCTGCCAGCACCACTTCCCTGACGACTACAGGTTCTCTCACAAAGTATAGAGAGCCCACAAGTGGATTATTATATAATGACCCTAAATTTATCAGTCAGCTTATGTCTGTTTTATTTAATATCATCCTAAATTATTTCAAAAGTATAAATTTCTCAAGGGATAGTGCAAATCAAGGAGAAAAGAAGAGGATAAAGCCTGTAAAAAGTTAATTTCAGTACTAAAGATTAGTATGAAGACACTGCAAATTTTTTTCCTTCACTGTTGGTCACAGACATTTATTTGCATACTATGGGTCACTTCATGGGGCAAAAAGAAAAGCACCCTTGTTCTGTGGGTAAACCGGCAGGGAACAAATAGGGACAGTTATAAAGGAACAAAACTACAGTCTAGTGATTCTGTCTGGTAATGCATGAGCACTTATTTGCTAGTACACTGCTTAACATTTTCACTGCATTGGTTATCACATTGACAGCCAGAGATTTAAATTTTCCTGTGCTTTGGCCGTCACATTGATGGTCCAGGCTATTTACTAGAATCAACACTTTAGACACTGGAGGGAATCTCTGTATGTATTTTCAATGGAAGGAACATGTTCTGACATCTGCTAGAATTATGAAGAAGCAGTTTCAAAGAGTCCTCTGTCTTATGGTGGCATCTGCAGCTAAAAATACAAAGGCTTGCATATGCATTTCACTCTGTAGAGAGAAGCAATCTTGCGTGGGGTCACGTGATTGTGGGGATTTATGGCTGTACAAAACATGACTGGTACTAGCAGACAGGTGTACTTTTTATGCAATGAATTGCTGGTCGAATTTGATGCTTTGCCCTCTGATATGTCAGATTGATTCCAGTGATAATGAAAGTGTAGTATTGATAGTGATGTTGGGGAAATTAGTGACAGTGATGAATGTGACAAAATTATCCACCACAAGAAGACAGACAATGCACAAAGACAAGACTGGTTGCCAGTCCTATGTTTCAATGGCTGAGGGACAATTTTTTTCCACAAAATAATGGTTTTGATAGCCATAATTCAGGTCTTTCAAAGAATTTGCATGAAAATGCACAGTTTTTATGGTGAAAAGCGTTATACTGAGAATTGACCCCCGGTGCACACCATTTCCTGGATTCTCTCACATGGTGGTGTATTTCCTATGTGGGCACGAAAGTGGCGAAGCTGTAAAGTTACAAAGGAATACAGCTAAACGACCACATCAACCATAACGGTGCAGTGTATGGAGGATACCATAGTGCCAGGTAGTATTATAGACCTTCTGCAGGTCAAAGAAGACACCCACAGTATGCTGCTTCAGGAGAAAGGCGTTTGGGTGTAAGCCTCAATGCATATGAGATTGTTGCCACTGGAATGATGATGACAAAAACTGCACTGAACATTGCTCAGCAGGTTATTTGTCTTTAGCCACCACACTAAGTGAGTGTTAATCATGCATTCAAAGATCTTACAAACAACACTTGTTAAGACAAATAGGGCAGTAGCTAGAGGAAAGTGTCCAGTCATTTCCGGGGCGAGGGATGGGAATAACATCTCGCAAGGTAGATGGCAACACCTGCTAATGCCAGATACGGTTGTGTATGTCCAACAGGAAGGAGAGCACTGCAGGTGGAAGATGAATGACCATTTGTTGGTGGATGTCATTGAGACTAGGAGAAGAGTCCTTTGCTAGAGATAAAGAATATGTCAGCTTCGCAACGATAAAAGATGCATTGTACGATTTACTACAGTCACTGTCAAAATCGAGAACTATCTGCTCCCCTGATGCCTTGACAGGTATAAAGGCACTAGTGCTATCCTAACTATCCGTTTGGCTACTAGCAGCAAAAAATTGGCAGGGGCATCAGCAATATCCTGTTCGCTGGTGCAAGTGGAGCCGTTTATGACAAAGCCAAATGGCATTCCTCGGCCCATCAAGGTATAGGAATGTATTGTGGTGTAGATGATCCAAGAGGAATACTGGAATTTGCTGTGAGCAAGATAGTACATGTAAAATACCCCACCATTTCATTGATGGTGATGAAAGCATCGTTAGGGAGACAAATGAGGGAATGAAATTTCCCTCGGTCAGCCTTAGAAATAATCAAGTGAGCATGTTGTGTTGCCACAGGATGGTGACTGGTTAGGTGAATGTTAATGGGGTAATGATCACTGCCAAATAGTTCCACTTCTTGATTGGTCAATGCTTTCCAAACTATTAACACTTAGTGTAACACAGGCACATGATAGGAAGGTAGTGACACCAGTGTTTAAGAAAAGTAATCTGAACATATTGCAAACGTCCGCTAAAACGCACTCCAAGCATCGTCAGTGTCAGAGCCCCAAAGTGTATTTTTGGCATTCAGATCTCCTAGTAAAAGCTGCGGTGGCAGAACCTGTGCCAAAAGCATTTGAATATAGTTCTCTTGTATGGCACTGAGCGATGGCAAATAAATATTGCAGACAGAAACAGAGGTCCTACAGCTGCACACATACTGCCACAGCTTGCAGCGGCGTTAAGTGGTATGTTGGTGGCAGAGATATGATGTGCCACCAGAGCAGCAACACCACAGCTTGCACGCCGATCAGTAGCAGAGTCATTCCTAAATGTCGAAAATTCAAAAAGATGTAATGTGTGATGAGGCTGCAAGAGATATGTACAGATATGATTGAGTGCAAACTTTGAAAAACCAAATGTATCTGGAGCACATGCCCAGAACTCAATAATATTTCACTGGAGTACTTCCATTGTAAGAGATTAACTAACGGACCATCCTTATTTTGTTTTTAACCTTGGCTGACTTTGGACCAACGATTGTAAATTCCCTATCCTCTTGCGACTCCTCTGATGTAGGAGTCTGAGGACATGCGGATGCTCGCTTGAGGTTTATGTCTGAAATGGTGTCTGGCAATAGGCAACACAGGATGGTTAACTCTAGTGGATGGCTTGGGAGCTGGTGTCTGCACGGCAGAAGATGTAGTCTTTGCTGCAGGTGTTCTACACAATGGAGGGGTACTAGCTAGCTAGTCTGTTAGGGTGGAGGCATCCAAAATGGGCATATTGCAAGCCGACAGGGTTAACAGAAGAGGGGAGCGTGGCAAGCAGCTGACACAGTACCTGTGGTGTTAGCAGGTTTAAGCTACTCGAAGCACCACCACACTTCTGGAAAAGTAAGACTTCCTTAACGTGCAACTCCTGTATGCTCTTTTCGTCCATAAACCTCGGACACTGGCATGATCTAGATGGGGTAACTCCCTCCACAGTTCACGCAGCATGGGTCCCAAATATACGCCATGTCCTCATGTGCTGATAAGCCACAATGCCCACAAACCACAGGATGGGTGCACGAGCTCCCAGCATGTCTGAACCCCTGGCACTGAACAGTGCATGGTGTTTGGCACATAAGGGCGTATTGCGGTATGTTAATACCTATAGAAGATATATTCTGGCAAAGGAGTTCCCTTGAAGGTGAGAAAGACCAAACGTAAAGGATTCTCTCAGCCCTCCTGCTTTCATGTTAGACGGTACGCCTGAGACACTTTGATCAATAAGGCAGTTGACAATGTTCTCGTTGGCAGACCATCCAGGCTGGAGATGGTAACAACTCCCCTACATGAGTTTAACAATTTGTGTGGGGGCTACCCGAATGGGGTAGGATCCCAACAAACTTGCTTTTAGTAACTTCTGAAACTGGTCTGCAATGGTCGTCTCAATCAAATGTGTAGCGTCTCTTAGCCATGTGTTCTTTACTGAGCCACAGATCCTGATGACTTCACCGTTGATATAAAAAGGCTGAGTTCATTCGTTTTTCCTTTGCATGCCAAAGTCATAAGAAATGTCATTGAATGGGGTTTTGCACAGACACATGATGAATTAGACCTCCATCCAGAACAGTCGGCGTCAGCCTGTCATCCGAGGGTTAGAGAGTACAGAAACCATATCTTCACAGTCTGTGCCGTCAGAGACCCCTCCCATGACCGATCTCAAGGCATACTTCAAAGGAGCCACTCTCCAATCTCTACTGCTTGCCCATATGTCTAAGCTGTCCACCATGCACACCCCAGCTTTAAGCCCCTACCACAGGAATAACTGCCTAAGGCTTCCCATTTGAGGCCATGCCTGTGTGTAATAGACGTGGATTCAAGGGACTATGGTTCATTACACTGGGGTCCTGTCAGCAGTAACGTGTCTGGCCAGTTTTAGTAACCCAATGGCACATGGCCATCTGAGAATTAACATTGGCTGGACTCTCAAGGAGCTACGTGGGTGTACATGATGATGTGGATGGGCTCCGCATCTAAGGTTACACATAGGGGCAGTGAGAAGCGTCTGCCCGACCTTTGGACCTAAGTCCTCCGTACGGCACACATATCGGAAGCCGCTCTGAAACTGTGGGAAAAAACCATGGAGATAGAAAGGATCCCTGCTGGTAAGACAGGAGTTAATAAACCTAAGACTTTATAAACTAATAATCAGCACAAACCTAGAAGAGGAAGAGGGTGATGAACAGTAGCGATGAAAGTAGCTATGTGTGGCAGTTGATGGAGGTGGAAAGGGTGAAATGGAGGTGAGCGGCTAAAGACCCCAGGTGTGCCAAACCCGTACCTAACATAATAAGCTCAGCAGTAAGGTTGGACACATGAAGAATAGTTTTGTAAGCTGTTGTTGTGTCCACCTGCAACAAATCATCAATGACCATTTGAAGTTTCCTGTGGTAAAGGACCTTACAGTTAAAATCATGATTATCAGCAAGAAGGGCTTGCTTCTCCACATTAACCAAAGAAGGAATTCAGGAAATCTCTGTTCCAAATTTTCCAGCTCTAAAAAATATAACAGCAATTATAGGTTATGTGTCAAAGGATAACAAAATAAATCCTAATTTACCAAAACAGAATGAACAGACTGAAGTTAAAAGCAATTCTAAGATGCAGAATACAGAATTACACGAAATTAATTTGCCAATTTGGACTACTTGCAACAAATTCTGTAACAGAATATCTTAATATAATTTTAATCGAAAATTAACCAAAGGAGAACCAACCCACATTTTACATTATTTTGTAAATATGTTGTTGTTAGCTAATGCTGGATTTCTGACAATGAAGTCATTAATCCTCTTGCTCTCCAATATTTTTCACTCATGGATGGGGCACTAGAAGTGGCCGGGCATATTTGAAGGTGGTCTCGATCCATTTCTTCTTGCAGATCACATAGAGGACAGAGTGGTGAAGAATATATCCCAATTCTGTTTAAATGTTTTGCCAGACAATCATGTCCTGCAATCAACCTGACGGTTGCAACTGCTGTTTTTTTGAGGATACTCAGGAATTACTGTGTGAATGTTTGGTAGTTCCCATCTATTTTTCATAGTAATATTTTGCAATAATTTTTTGAATTCAGAGTTGACTAATCTTTTAGCTGCATAAAATGGTAGATTAACTATAGATTTCTGCACATTGCCGGTACCCTTTCTTGCAAGAAAATCAGCTTTCTCATTACCACTCAGTCCACAGTGAGCTGGTATCCATTGGAAGACTGGGTGTTTTTGAAGTGCGGTTAGATGGGTAAGCATTTTCCAACATTCTATAATTGTTTGGTTTTTTGGTGACAACTTGGAAGTAATTGCTATAATTGCCACCCTGGAATCTGAGAGAATAACTGCTTGATGAAAATGTGAAATTCTATACAAAAGATTTTGTAGGGCCATCCGAATTGCTTCAATTTCTCCATCAAAGTTTGTAGTTCCATAACTTAAAGATTTGTAATAGGAAAAGAGGTGACACGTGACTCCAGCCCCTGCTCCATCTCGGTTTGATATCAATGATCCATCAGTATAAATATGGAGCTATTCGTGTTCTGGAAATTTAGTATGGATTGTCTCTAATGCCAATAATTTTAGAACACTAGTTGGAGTATCACTTTTCTTAACTTCTTCTGTCAGGTGTAAATAATATGTGATGTCTAAGGTTTGTGTCGGATTGACTTTAGATATGAAGTTTTCCTTTGAATTAGGAAGGCATACATTCTTCTTGATGTCTTGAATTTTGGAAAGAAAGCTCTCCTGAGTCTTTAGTGTATGTGTAAAATTTCTCTTGTGCCATGTATTGAATGGGAGTCTGATCACCTTTTTGTGTTGAATAAGAGCCGCTTTTTCTATTTCATATTCAATGGGGTATTGGTTGGTTAGTATTTCCATAGCTGCTATTGGTGTGGTTTTGATAGCACCTGTCATTAGTCTCAGACTTTGGTTTTGAAAGATTTGAATTTTTTTTGTATTTGCTGTTACAAGAACTTCGCTGCAGTAAGTAAATAATGGCTTTATATATACATTGTATGTTGTGTTAAGAGTTGCTCTGGAACATCCCCATTTCATTTCTGTTAGACGTTTTAACAGTGAAAGGCGCCTCTCTGCTCTTTGTATTGTGACTTTTTTGTTGGGTGTAAAGTAAAGAAGACAGATGTAGTCAAGATAAAGAAACACTTTTATTTCCGTAAACAGTCACTTTGTACACTCGTTGCAACAGCAAGAAAGTCTTTTCCCATTCACCAACAGCACGGCTCCGAACTAGTAACACAACAACCGTCCCTTCTCCGTCGGCACGACTCCTCAACGCTTTGCATACGTCTCTCCTTTCCGTCGGCACGACTACTCAATGCTTCACATACGTCTGTCTCTTCCGTCGGCACGACTACTCAACGCTTCACATACGTCTGACTGCCTCTTCTGTCGCACTTTACCGCTATTTATATCTCCCAGGCACTATTCTGGAAAGTTCAGTTATTGCGGTGAAATACAAAGCAGAAGATTCTCAAAGTCTCTATCCTTTTCTCTCTTTCGGCAAGCGCCCCAACAATGTGGCCATTCTCTGTCTCTTTCCTTCGGCTCCTTTGCGGTAGTGCCGACAATAATGCGATGGGTGACACTGCTGTTGTCGGCAATTAGATGCGGCGGGCGCGGTGACACTGCTCCCTCCTCAGAGCTGGTCGTCCCGACCAGCACTATCACTGCAGCATCTCCCTTGCGCCCCGGTGGGCTAACCCATCGAACCTCTTCTCCAGGAGGCACGATCCTAGGTATCGCTGTTGGATAGTGTCCCTTGGTCCGGGTAGGACGTTGTATGCCATCCTGCTTCGAAATTCTGCAACAGTACCGCCGGTCTTGACGGTCCCTCGTCCAGTTGCCCTTCTTCCTGGTGTGTTGACGGGCCATCCTGCGCACTTGGAAACGGCTCACTGGGTACCATGTCCGCCGACCTCTCTGGCGCACCTTCGCAGCCACCTTGCTTCCGATGGGTCCGGCGACAAACCCCGCCACATCCGCGCGAGTCGCGTCCACCGCTGCACTCGTGCTCGGCACGGCCTCTCCTGTATCCTGCCGTCCACGATGATGTCCGCCATTCTTCCGTTCACGGCACTATGCGTCAGGTGATTGGATGGCTCCGACGGTCCCCCCATGTCCCACGCCAAGTCGGTTCTCGCGTGTTGCTCGTTTGCTTGTGCGCTTCCCTGCTGATCGTCCTCCACGTCATATCCTGGTTGGTTACGTACCCGACACACTCCTCCAGGGGATCCTCGACGACGTCCCTGAACTGCCCCTTTGTCTTCCCCGAGACGTACACTTTCGTTATCTGAAATGGGCGCAACTATCGCCTCGGCCACTAGGTGCTCCCTCCCCGGGTCCGCGCTATTCCGTCTGCCCCTGGCATCCAGTACTTTGACGCTCTCGCCAACTCTTACTACCAGGGCGCCAAGACGTTCCCCGTAGTCCTCCACGACGTCCACATGCTGGCAGAGGTCTTCCACCTTTTCGCCGAGTTCTTCCACGTCTTCCGTCACGCCAATCAGTTCGCCGTCAATTTTCGCCGATAGCTCCGTCTTCATCTCTTTCAGCTCGGCAGCGAGGTTGTCGTTTCTCGTCTTCATTTTGGCAACGAGGTTGTCGTTTGTCGTCTTCATGTCTTTCAGTTCAGCAGCGAGGTTGTCGTTTGCCGTCTTCATTTGTTCTTTCAGCTCGGCAACGAGGTTGTCGTTTCTCGTTTCCATTTTGGCGAATAATTCTTTCATCATTGCCATCATCCTGGCTTCCGAATCTCCCTCCATCTTGGTTCTAAGGTTGCAACTTCTAACGACGATGTAACGAAACTAGAAGCAATTCGGCGGATCCCACTTCTGACACCAGTGTGACTTTTTGGTGGGGTGTAAAGTAAAGAAGACAGATGTAGTCGAGATAAAGAAACACTTTTATTTCCGTAAACAGTCACTTTGTACACTCGTTGCAACAGCAAGAAAGTCTTTTCCCATTCACCAACAGCACGGCTCCGAACTAGTAACACAACAACCGTCCCTTCTCCGTCGGCACGACTCCTTAACGCTTCGCATACGTCTCTTCTTTCCGTCGGCACGACTACTCAACGCTTCACATACGTCTGTCTCTTCCGTCGGCACGACTACTCAACGCTTCACATACGTCTGACTGCCTCTTCTGTCGCACTTTACCGCTATTTATATCTCCCAGGCACTATTCTGGAAAGTTCAGTTATTGCGGTGAAATACAAAGCAGAAGATTCTCGAAGTCTCTATCCTTTTCTCTCTTTCGGCAAGCGCCCCAACAATGCGGCCATTCTCTGTCTCTTTCCTTCGGCTCCTTTGCGGTAGTGCCGACAATAATGCGATGGGTGACACTGCTGTTGTCGGCAAGTAGATGCGGCGGGCGCGGTGACAGTATTACATTTTCTATTTGTTTGGTCCATGTAAGTTTGGTATCAAATGTAACTCCTAAATACTTTGCTTTCTTTGTTTCTGGTAATTGTTGGCCCTCAAAATTTAGTTTTATTTTTAGTGTTTTTTTTTCTTAGTGAACAGATTTGGTAGTTTGATTTTGTTGTATTAACAGTCATTAAATTTTCTTTGGTCCACTTTTGTAGGTTGTTTAAGGATTGTTGCATGGTTTTTTCTAGTTCTGTACTTTTGTTTTTTGGTTTTGAAGTCCACATTACTAAGTCATCAGCAAATAGTGCACACTTCACACTTGATTCTTGTATTTGTTGTGGCAGATCATTAATACATATATTAAAAAGTGTAGTGCTGAGCACTGCACCTTGTGGTAAGCCGCGGTGTACTTGTTTATATTTAGATATACTTCTTCCATATCTGGTAGCAATAAAGCGTTGTGTTAGGAAATGACATAGCCAAGAAAACATTGGACCTTGTATCCCTATATTTTTTACTTTCTTTAGCAGTTTTGTTCTGCATATAGAATCATATGCACTTTGGAAATCAATAAAAACTGATACATTATCTTCTTTTCTATTGAAGGAGTCTTTGATTTCTTGACTGAGAAGTAAGACTTGTTCTTTTGTAGAGTGGAACTCTCTGAATCCAGCTTGACATGGGGAAATTAGATTTTGTGATTCTAGAAACCAATTTAACCTATTTGACACCATTCTTTCCATCACTTTTGCTATTATGCTAGTAAGAGCTATTGGTCTATAACTTTTTATTTCTGATACTGCTTTATCTTTCTTCAAGAGTGGGACAATTATTGCTTTTTGCCATTCGGCAGGTACAGTGGTGTTCCAGGATAGATTGTAGAGTTTTAGTAGTAGTTGTTTTGCTGTTTTTCCAAGGTTTTTTATGAACTCTGGATGTATGTGATCTGGTCCAGGAGACCTTTTGTTTTTTAGATTATTATTTGCAATGTTCAGTTCTTCCATATTAAAATTTTGAAAAAAAGATATTGTATTGAGTGTTAGGATCACATTCTCTTTCTTGTTTCAAGTCTTTCTTAAATTCTTTACGTTCCTTTTTATTATTTCTTGTTACTTTATGTGAATTAGCATAATATTTATTGAATGCTTCGGCTATGGCTGCATCATTTGTTAATATTTTATTGTTGTGTATGATAGGTGTGCTGTTGCTTTCTTTCCTGTCCTTGACATTTTTTATGAACTTATGGGCTCTGTTGCCATCTGTCCTATAATCCACTTTTTCTAAAAAATTATTAAAGTGATTCTTTTTAGCTGTATTAATTTCTTTTTTTAGTGAGGCACATTTCTTTCACCATATTTGTGTATCTGATATGTTTTTTGTTTGTTCAGCTGTATTTCTAGCTATATCCCTTTGCTTTTTCAGTTCTTCTAACTGGGGGTTCCAAAAGGGTTTGAAATTTTTTATTCTTCCATGAGGAATATGTTTTTTTGCAGTTTCTAGGATGACTTTACAGAAATTTTTGTTCATATGATCTGGGTGGTCATGCAGCTGTCAGTTTGCTTCTTCTTTAACCTCTTGAGCGACAGCCATTTAAAAGCTCTGCAGGCCGAGAACGGATACCCAATATCCAGCGCAGGGCATTTAAAAGTTAACTTTGGTAAAAAGTTAACTTTGCTTTGTCGAACGCATCTCGGAAAGAAACAGTAGTGGACCCATTGTATGTGTGAGCAATGCGTCAGCAAGTCACAGCACAATGTGAAATAGAACACTACTGTATGCGTGGTTTATGAGTCATCAGAATAAAGCAGGTTTGCAATTTTTCCTTACACGTGTTTCGTAACTTGGATATAGCTTACAGGCTCCGTTTGTTTCTTTCTTGAAATGCATACGTATACTTTCCTGCTTGTAGCTGAAGTGAGAAGCTATTGAGTGTTACATCTCAGAGCTAAAACATGGCATCAACAAGCAGTGTTGCACAAAGGTTAGCGAGTGGTGGAAGTGTAAGGGCTTCTGAAATTACACACGATAATGTGGAGGACTTCTTGCTGTGTGACAGCGATTTGGATATCGATGGCGAATTTTCCGAATTTGAGGGAGGTGTGGAGGATATAGGTACAAGTAGCAGTGAGGAAGAACGTGACCAACTTCCTTCAGGTGTTCGTGAAGAGTCAGCATTGTGGAGTGCTGAAAACAATTCCAATACAAACAGGCACATCTTCACGAGCACAGGGTCTGGTGTTCAATCCCAGGCTCAGCTGACTTCTGACAGCCAACCAATTGACATTTTTACAAAATTTTTTACTACCGACTTAGTGTCTCTCATTGTTTCAGAAACAAATGTATATGCGAGTAAGGTGAAGGAAGACCTGCTCTCTAAAGGTAAATTATGGCCTAAGAGCAGAATTCAAAGGTGGACAGAAGTAACACTCAATGAGATTTACAGGCTAATTGGTCTAATTATACTTATGGGTGTTATTTGTAAACCTGCATTATACATGTATTGGTCCACAGATGACATGCTAGCTACTCCTTTTTTTGGAAAATGCATGTCAAATAACAGGTTTACGTCAATTTTGCGGTTCCTTCATTTCACCTGCACAGAGAATGTAAATGACAAACTCCACAAAATTAGGCCTGTTTTCGATTATATTATTTCAAAATTTAAAGAAAATTATGTGGCTGGTGAAAAGGTCACTGTTGATGAAAGCCTAATGCTTTGGAAGGGCCGCTTAGGTTGGAAGCAATACATCAAAACAAAAAGGGCTAGATTTGGATAAAGAGTTTTGATGTTTGTGAAAGTAAAACGGGATATCTTTACAATAGCTGCATTTACGCTGGTCAAGGGACTGACAATACTGGAGACAAAGATTTGGGCTTATCTGGCTCCATAGTAAGGCACCTAATGGAACCTGTGCTTGATCAGGGTAGGACTGTGTACTTAGATAACTGGTGCAGCTCTCCTAAATTATTCATGGCCTTACACAAAAGAAAGACTAATGCAATTGGAACAGTACGTTCAAACGTATTGGTTTGCCAAAAGATGTGAATACGAAGGCTCTAAGGAGAGGGGAAATGGAGGTGCGTCAGCTCCCACCTTTGACCTACCTTGCCTGGCAGGACAGGAGGGTAGTTACGGCATTATCCAATTGCAGCTCTAAGATTTTGATGATTGACACTGGAAAAACAGATGCCCATACCAAAATGTGCATTTTCAAGCCTGACGTTATCCAGGAAAACAATATGCACATGGGCGGTGTCGATCTAGTAGATCAGGTATTGCAAGCATATCCCTCTTTACGAAAAACAGTGAAATGATATAAAAAGGTATTTTTGCACCAGCTGGATATAACCATATACAATTGTTTGGTAATTTGGAGAGCTCTAAACCCACACAAGACAATGACCTACCTGGACTTTCGACTATCAATAGCTCGCAGCCTAATTGAACAATACCAGGTTGAGAGGCCTCTTCATACTGGGGGTAGAAAATCCAAAACCCCTGCACCCCTCAGACTTCAAGGAAAACATTATCCTAAAAGGATACCGTCAACAGCAAAGAATCTCGAAGGTGTTTCGTGTGCCGCAAGAAGGGAATCCGTAAGGAAACTGGGATGATCTGTGGCGAATGTGGAGATGTGCCCTTGTGTGTTTATCCCTGTTTTGAGGCATATCACTGCAGAAGGAACATATAAAGGTAAGCCAGTAAAGCATATAGAATTTAATTAAATGTTTCATAATGGGGGAAAATTAAAATAAGTTGAGTTACATAGTGGATAAATAAGGGTTAAATGCACAAACGCACAGGACGTGTATACACGTCCATATCGCTCGTCCGTCATTTTAAATGGACGTGATTTCACGTCCATATCCCTGAAGAGGTTAAGTTTATGTTCCAGTTCAGTTTTATATTTGTTCCAATCTGCTTTTTTGAAGTTCCAATACAGATTTGTGTGATTTTGACTGTTATTTGTATTATCTAGTTTTATATTAGCTATTACTGCTCTGTGACCAGAACTTGGATCTTCTATAACTTGTTTTTTAATTTTTTAAACAATATCTGTTGTAGCTAACAAGAGGTCTGGGTTACTGCCTGCTCCAGAGTAATGTATGAAGGTTTTGGGATCTTCTTTATCATAAATCAGTTCAAAGGTTGTGGTATTCAAAAATTCTTCCACTATCTGCCCTGTAGAATCCACTTTTTCATAACCCCATCTTTTGGAATGGGCATTGAAATCCCCAATTATGATTGTTTTATTTAATTGCTCAATAAGTGAAAGATCTGGTTCATTCCTGGGAGGATTGTAAATACTGTATAAATGAAGATGTGTTTTGTTATCCCAAAAATTTAGCTTTATTAATTCAGCTTTATCTGTGTTATCCATTTCTTTAACAATTTGAAAGGAGGATTTAATATCATTTTTGACTCCAACTAATATTCCACTACTTATCTATTTTTGGGTAGTAGGTATAGTAAAAATCCAGTAAAATTGAAGTATTTAAGTTGGTAATTTGTTAGATTTGCTTCTTATATGACAAATATATCTATTTTATAGTCAAATACAATTTTATTCAGTTCTATTCTTTTTGTTTGGGTGAGACCACCTGCGTTTCATTGTAGAATTCTGATGTTAGATCTTCTATTAATGTAATGTTTTGGTTCCTGAGAAGTAGTCCCCACCCAGAGATCCGAATGGGGGACTATTTTAACTCCGGAACATTTTACCCCTCGAGTCATATTTCATAAATATAGAAGACACTTAGCAGTAATAGTAACCGCTTTTTAGAGAGCACCATATTTTTATGTTTTGGCGGTTACATCGCTCTCTCACAACCCCAAGAATGTCTGGAGGACCACAACTGTCGTTGGTTTACGGGTCTCACCGACCTGACTGGGAGACTTATCAAAATAAATTCACCGACCATATCCTCTGATTACCAATCAGAGGACGTATTATATGCCATGACAGGTCAGCATGTTAGGGCTTAAGATTTTATAGAGAAATGAGAGGTTGGAAAAATAAAGACTCCCTAGCCCTCAGGAACCCTAATAGCATCGGGGTCAGAAGAGAACAAGAGATGGCTAAGGTAGATAGAAAAGCTACAGTGAGGAGCAAAACACAGTAAGTGGAAGTAATGTTCTGCTCAGCTTGGGTACCTTGTGGTCGCCATTCACATATCCCCTAGACGGAGACCCCTGAGTGAATTTTGTAAATATTATTTACCTATTCACCTGATATCAAATGCAAATATATCCATAAAATTCACTTTATTCTTTTATCTCAAACTTCATGAACACTATTTGTTGATCTCATTGTCAGATCAGAAACCTTGAGCTTAGATATTTATCCAGTCAAAAGTTGATCTCAGATCAGAGGACATGATCATAAATAAAGGTTTAGACAGTAAAAAATTCCCAGGTTCAGTTTGATCTTATGCTAGTTTTCTCTCTAATCTAATATTAACTGCTGTGTATAATCAGGTCTTAATAGGCTAAGCAAAATCATGAATTTAAGTACTCAGTGGCTAAGAAATTATAATGCTAATATTCTAAAAATAGGGGAATGCCCAGCTTAATATTGTCCATCAGTAGTTCCTCTCTTTGATAGATGTTACTTGAAAATACAGAACGTTCAAAATAATATGCTTTAACAAGTGAGCTTTTCGTTTCATCAAGGGAAGTAATGTAAGTGAGTAAACAATTAACTTACCTTATCAGGATGTGCCTGGATAGACAGAGGCTTGCGAATTGATAATATCTTCATTAGAAATGGAAGCTTCTTGCCAAATTTCTTTAACACTACTTCTCCTAGCACTTCTGGATGTGCACTGAGGTAATCCTCTAGTAATTCACCAGTCTCGAGCGATGACGGGCCATTTGGATGTGTTCCCAACCACATTTCTGCATATGGGGTAGTGCTGTCGGGAGCAAACCCTGGACGATTAAGTACATGAAGTTCACATGCCTTGCTGTCAGTACCCAGTTTGCCCCAAGCATAGCTTTGGAGTACGCTGTGCAATACCATGCACTGTTAAAGGAAGCAATGAAAGTAAAATTGTGAAAATTTGAAAATAGCAAGCAGTAAATGTCAATATTCATCCTAGATAGGAATGACACAAAAAAGAAAACATTTTATTTCTACACATGCGCTTAAAATTATTCCATTTCTTTAGACAGCAGGAGGATTGAGGACATGATTTGGTTTGGATAAGAATGACAAAAGTATAAAACTAATGTTATTTTAATTACCTCCTGTATTAGTGCTTTGCAGTAAATGTGGTGGTTAAATATAAGAAACTAATATGAAAAATGGTTGGAGAAATAAATATGCACTAAAATCCAGAAAACGACTTAAAGTTCTATGCTTTCAAATTTTTTTTAATACATGAACTGCTTGTCTATGAACATGTAACATGAGCATGCTTCCAACATGTTGACCACTGCTGCAATGCAATACATTATTGATCTTTGAGGTGAAAGTCTAACATCCTTCAAAGCATCAACTTTAATTTTGGAACTGTATCATTTCAAGCTTGTAAATTTTATTTTCACCTCTATCGTGTAAGTGCCTTCAAAGCATGAGAAAGTCAAAAGCAACAGGAAATGGGTGTGATAAAAGACCCAAGTATATGTGCATGGGAAGAGAAGCTTTTTAGACATATCCCATTCTTCATTCCATAGACTAGGCAGATTCAACTCAAGGAAAAATAGGCAGCTGGCACGGTCATAATGTTCGATGCTAGCAAGCATGGTGTTCTGATACAGTTGCTTCTTCAAATGCAGCAGTGGCAGATGCATGTAACTAGTGTGTAATGGTTTGTGAATTATAGGAATGGCAACTTCTCAAAGTGCTGCTACTTCATCTATCCCTTAACCATCATCCCCATATACCTACTATTCTCTTTGTTTGGGAAGGATGATACCTGTTTATAGACATAGTAGTTGCATTGAAATGTTTAGGCTCAGCAAGGTTGTTCAAACAATTAAAAAATAGCAGTACTACAGCTATAAAGGAGTGGAAGGTGATATTACAGAGAAGCTCAGACACCTTAACTACTGAAAATTTCAACTGGAATTTACTGGCCAGCAATATGATTGGGAAATGAAGTTCTCTCTTCACAAAACAAGCGTGACTGATTTTTATTTAAAATTTCCTTAGTCCAAATTTCCATGACTATACAGATGTGCTGCTCAGATATTAAGCATGTTTGGATCTACTTACCAGTGTTAGTAGTATTATTAATTAATTAAACCTGTAAACCTGGTCACAGAAACCAATTATCTGACAATTTAAAATGTAGTCTTTAGCTTTCTACAACAAAGACAATTACTCCAAATCTGCCAAGATAATTAGAGGAAAAATGGTACAAAAAGCTTGACGTCTGAATCATGATTAAATACATATTTAAATATTGAGTGTAATAACAGTATATATTTGTAAGTGGCAGAAGAGCTATGAAATGGAATGTTTATTTGTTCCATTAACCACCCAGTTAAATGCAATATGAAATATTGTTTCTATTTCACCTTGTATACACAGTCAATACTCTCAAAAAATGCAAGCCTTCTGATATTGAAAATCATACAACTGCCACTGCCTTTTCTTCCATCTGTGTTGACCTTCCATTCTGCCCACTTTCAGCTGTCTGGGCATCAGGCTAAAGTCATAGTGCATTGAGTTGAGGCTGCCTGTCATAGGCTATAACAGTAGATAAATTGTAATACAGGTTCAGATATGGTCAATAAGTGATACCTTATCGCACTTCTTATAAACTACCCACAAATGTGATCCCTTACTATTTTATGCTCTTTACAATACTCAGAACAACACATGAGCATATAAGACACACTTGTAACACACCATAGCTATACTTTAGTACCTGTAGCCCTGAGTTAAAACAAAGATAAAAGTGAAAAAGAATGCTGCAACTCCTAGAAGTGTCTGTTGGAGTTAATGCCCCCCTCCTCACCCTTTTCAACACGTTTTCTTTACAGGAAAATAATGGCATAAAGACAACAAACATTCCATCTTCCTGCTACTGTACATATGTGGTGGGGACTGGCAACCTAACTGAGAAGCAAAATCCATTGGATTGGTAATATTTTGATTTGTCACATACTCGTTTGCTTCATTTACACAGTAATTTGTAATAATATATCCATATTTCCAGGGTTTAGCTGCACAGATCCTATGGCTCAGCACTCTGCATTTGCAAAATGCATGAAGCAATGAAGAGCTGAAGGTAGCAAGTGGCATTAGAACTACATCGCGCACCCTTTACATTTTGACTTATTTGTTTGTGTAGCTTCTTATGAAATAACACAAACTATTTTTGCATATTTTTTCAAGTCCAACAGATCATTCCATGAGTGACTAAATCATATAAAAGTCATTATCACAGACCGGAACTTAGGCAGAGTGCTTTTTTAAATGTGTCAAATCTATCTTCAATTTGAAAGTGAATCTGTACAAATTATACCTTTGTGATTGAAATGCCATAGTTTTATGTCATTATCACAGACCGGAACTTAGGCAGAGTGCTTTTTTAAATGTGTCAAATCTATCTTCAATTTGAAAGTGAATCTGTACAAATTATACCTTTGTGATTGAAATGCCATAGTTTTATGTTGCCTTTTTAAATATAAATGCCTATTTTACGAAATAAATGCTTTTTGTCGCCTTTATTTCATTATTTATCTACTATTTATTAATTTGATTTAAAGCTTTCACGGCGCACGTTATTTATTAATTGTTAAACATTTCCTTCAGGTACATTTTATGAAAGCTACTTAGCCGAATGTAAGCATATTATTGTGTTTAAGTTGCAGACAACATAGATATCCTTCATTCAGTTTATTATTTTCTTTGCAACAATGAGTGCTGCTGCGCAAATAAATGTATAGATAACAAAAAGCATTTGAATTTCCAGTAGTGTTTATCTTAAAAGGCAATAATGAGTGCAGGTCTAACTTCGTTTTTCTTTCATTTTCATTGTGACGTCGTTGTAGCTAGCAGCAAGATGCTGAAATTCAATGTTTCTTTATGCAGTAAATGACAAAGTTATGTTAATACTTTTGGATCCAACGTGTTTTGTACTGACAGTAAACTACTCACATGGAAAATATGCAAGCAGTCAGTGAACTACGAAAAAAGTATTTTATGTCATATCATATCAGCACAATCAAACACAAAAATGCACTTTCCAAGGCTACTGGGAAGTTCTTTGCTTTCAACAGTAATTGCAACATCGAGTTAAAAATCCCAGTTTCCATTCGACTTATGTAAAGCTTTCTTCAGCACCGGAATCCCTTTGAGGAAATTATAGAATCCTACATTATCAGTTTTTGGATAAGTACACTAACCAATCTGTACCTAGCGAGTCAAGTTTGCAAAAATGTTACTCAACTGAATGTTATGATGACACAATGAACAATCATTAAAGATAAAATGAAAAATAAGATGATCTGGATTCCTAATGATGAGTCAACTGATACCATGGGTCGTTTCATTGCCAATGTTGTTACTGGACTATTAGATTCTACAGAAGATGAATCAATGAAACCATTTCTGCTTACAACAGAGTATCTTGAGAAAGTTAACAATTCAAATATAGTGCAATTATTCACCAGTTCATTAAAGCTGCTGTGGCTTGAAGAGATTCAATGCGTCTTACTTTTCATCAATGACGCTGGACCATATATGAAAAAGACTGGAATAGCATTAAAAGTGTTATTTCCAAACATGCTTCACATGACCTGCGTAGCATACGCCTTTCATAGGGTCAGAAGAGATATAATGCTTGTTTCTGGATGTTGACAAATTGATTTCCGGTATTAAGAAAGTCTTTGTGAAAGCCCCATCAAGAATACTGACATTTAAATCCATTGCACCAGATGTACCCCCCCCTCTCCCCCCTGATCATAACGAGATGCGGGACATGGATTTCAGCAGCACTTTACTACACTTCAAATTTCCAGAGTATAACTGAGGTGGTGAATGCTCTGAAGGATGAAGCATCTTCAATTGTAGCAAACAAGAAACTTCTCAACTCTTCGCAAGTGAAAAATGAGTTAATTTTCATTGCGGCCAAGTTTGGATTCCTGCCACAAGTGATGTGCCAGCTTCAAGAAAGAGGACAACCTTTAACAAAGTCAGTGAAAATTGTGAATGATGCAGTGCAGAGATTGGACAGTGTACCAGGGAAACAGGATTCATTAGTTAGCGAAAAGTCTAAAAAAGTGTTATCAAAAAACTGTGATCTGGATAAACTTAGAAAAACATTTCAAAAATTCTACAAGGCGACAATTCTGTTGCAGCTGAAATGGAGCTTACAATGATGCTATGTTTTAGATTTGCTCCAATAACCTCTGTTGATGGTGAGAGATCATTCTGTCACATGAAAAATCTGTTATCTGACAGGAGACTCAACATGATCCAAGAGAACTTAAAAAGCATTTGGTTGAGATGTGCAACAAATAAGACCTTTTTAAAAAATATTTCATTTAGCGTTAATTACAACACTAGCATTTTGTTTAAAACTTTGAAGTTCTTTAAAATATGATGGAGTAATTGAATAGTGTAATCTATTAAATAAATGGGTTTTTTTAATTGCCTTTTATTGCCTGTTTCAGTATTTATAATGCCTTTTTCCTGCCTATTTTAGCTATTTACAATGCCTTTTTTCCTGCCTATTTTAGCTATTTACAATGCCATTTTGCCTGGCTATTTTAATGATTTATAATGCCTAAACTTCTGGTCTCTGGTTATTGTAATGAGCCATTACAATAACAAATTTTCGATAACATTCCAGCACATCTAATGCTGGTAATACTCCCAAATTATGTTTTTAACAAGTATTTGTTTCATACAAAAATTGTGTTGTAATGTCAACACATGATGCCCTTTTCCTTCCTTGCCAATCTGAAACCCACTAGAATGGCTAAGTTTTTTTACTGCTTCTGCTTCTCTCAGTTATTGTGTTGTGTTTATCATAGCAGAGCTGTGAAAATGTCATGCAGAGGTTGTGTGAACTCTGTCTCCAATGGAATACAGCGATATGTAGATGTGGAGAACGGAATAATTCATCTGTTGGGTTTGTCAATAGAGCATAGTATTATGCATGAAGCATATTTACATAATTCATTAAAATGTGGTACCAGCCAGGTGGAAAAAAAGGAAGTGATAAAATTCAAACGAAGAAAGGGACGTGCACCTATGAGAATTGGTGCAAAAAGAATAGCTTTTTGACTTTAAAAAGTTTGGTTTGTTTTGTGTTTCGTTTTTGTAGAAAAGCTATATTTTTTAAACAGTAAAGTGGATTGGTGCTACTAAAGGACTATAAGTACTCCTTTGCATTCTGGTTACACCAAGAGAAGTTAGACTGGATTATTGTTTTTACATAACCTTACATTACGTTTGGTTTCTTTTAAATAAACTTAGGTTTCTGATTCCAGCCATTTTCATTTCATTAACCACTTATTTCGCCTAATCGCAAATGCTTCTGAATTCACATTACGCGTTGGATGAAACTTCACATTTTTTATGTATAGGTTAACAACATCGTCATTACACATCGAATGGAATTGTTATCTAGAATGCCAATGCGGTATTATTACCATCTGTCGAACTTCTTTATCACTTTTTTTTCTTTCAATGTGTGAACTTTATTTACTTAATGGTGCTTTACAACTGGGTTAAACATCAAGTGTTTTTATAAAACAAATGAAATATGTTTATAAGGTGTCATTCAGTGGTAGTCCCAAAGTAAAGCTTAACCAAACTGTGTACATAAACATGAACATTTGATACCTCATTTGCACGTGACATTTCTGCTGCCATCGATATCCCGGTGTCCACCTTAAGGATTGACTTGTACAATGACGGCCGGTTTACATAAGATTGTTAAACCACACACACAATTCAGTAGTTCTCCAATTAAAGGTACATCAGCTCCAAAACATACCACTATCCTATCTCACATAGTGGATACCACAGAACACCTAGTAGTGTGGATACACACACTTGTTGCACACACCTCAAACTCTAACTCGTGGAAATATGACGTCTCTCCAGAGTTACCAATAGTCGATTGGTATTTCCCACTAATTAGCTTTTTCAAAACCACTAGATTTATTTTGAGACAATTTCATTTATCATAAAAGTGATATCACCTGTTTATTATTTGGAACATGAGCCTTGCTGCCTCAGCTATCGGAGACAGGCTTATCTCCCAAACCAGCCATGAGGAATAACAAAGTACACCCCTTCCAGTTCGTCGTGCCACTCTCCAACTCCTGAACCATAGATGCGCAATAGCAGAGACCTGGCCACTTGCATAATAGGAAAGGTGGAGATTGGTATACCACTTGCTCTGACTGTGATAACTACACAATAATTGTTTACAATAAGTAAACATACACTGTGTGACTCCCTGACATTGCTCGCTTATTCCCCACCATTCCATCACTTGTCCTAATTTCTCCTCTCTTGCGCATATGGAGTGTCAGGACGATCCGGACAAACTGTAGTTAAAGACGTTTATAATTACAGATTTCTAACTCATTCCATTCCATCAATAAGCAAAATAATAGGGAAAGAAGCCGAAAGACCGTCTGTTGTAAATAAAACTCTTTAGGCATTAGAAATTTAAGAGCTACTAGAGTTATTTGCTCTATGTTGAACAAATCAATCAATTTTGAATAACTTTTCCGTAAAACCACCTAAATATTTTTAGAATCCACCATAATTCCCAATAACCACTAGATCCAAAACTCGTCCACTAGATAGGTGAGCAAAAACACCAAATTTAGTGGGAAAACCACTAACTTGCAAAAACTGCGTCTCTCTCATGTTTACGCGTCAATGACGGGAATAGGTTTGGGGCAAGGTAAGTAGATTAGGGAGAGGGTTCCGATGTGGTTGCGATACACCCTCAGTTACGGTTGTTGTCGTCGTCGTCACCACCACTACCACCGCCACCGCCACCGCCACCGCCATCCCCACCGCCACCGCCACCGCCACCGCCACCGCCACCGCCACCGCCAACGCCACCGCCACCGCCGCCGCCGCCACCACCACCACCATTATCATTATTATTGTTATTATTGTCATTCTTCTTCTTCCTCTTGTTCTTCTTGTTATTATTATTATTATTATTATTATTATTATTATTATTATTATTATTATTATTATTATTATTATTATTATTATTATTATTATTATTATTATTATTATTATTATTATTATTATTATTATTATTATTATTATTATTATTATTATTATTATTATTATTATTATTATTATTATTATTATTATTATTATTATTAACAGCAATAAACTAGCAAGAGTAAAATTATAATAGAAGTAATAAGAATGTGATACTAACAACATCAATAATAACAATAACTAATAATACGTAATAAACAAGCACAGTAATAACATTAATAAGAAACGAAGAAATGCCAATGAAACATTACGTGCCGCCACGCCTGCTCTTTACAATCTCTAATTCAAATGTTAGACAATAGCAGTATACACAGGAGTGAGTTTATTCCCTGTAAAATAAAGATCCTGTAAGTAGAATGAGACTTTCTCGGTTTATGCTGTTACTGTATATTATCAAAGTACAGACGCTGGCTCAACTGCCTCCCACCTCACGTCCCGCTAAAAGCAGCAACGCCACAGGCCTCTCTTGCGTCGTGAACTTCTGCTACTGTTTTAAAGGACGAAGGGTTATATACGAGGGATGTTCAATAAAGACTGGCACTGATTTTTTTTTCCTTTCATTAAGTGTCTGGTTGCGACATCTGTCCATGTGCCATTGAACTACGTATTCTAGTCGCTAATCATTGAAAATCACACAGCGATAGCTCTGTCAGTTGGTTGTTGACAGCCTGTGAGAGTGAACGTGTTTGATAATCGCCTCTAAATATCGTCACGAGTACAGAAGTCACCCAATAAGGTCATAGTCATTACTGTTTTTGATTACCAGAGGATAGTCTGCGTTCTCACAGTTCCAAGACACTCTACAGACACTGCAGATTACTATAACACTATCCTGAAGCAATTGGTAAAGGATCACATCCCCCCAAAAGCTAAAGAATCTCATTCAGCAGTGCAAGCTTCATCACGACAATGCCAAGCCACATGTTGCTGATGCGGTAATCGAATTCCTGGCACAAAATCATATCTTCACGGTACCTCTTCCACCTTATAATCCTGACCTAGCTCCATGTGACTTTTTTCTTAACTCGAGAGCCAAAAAGGAACTTAAGGGACGTCGGTTCGACAATGAGACCAAAGCAGTGAAAGCTTTAGAGGCAACCCTGAACAGGCTCTCAAAGAATGGCTTCCTGCACGTTTTCCAGGAATGGCAAAGGAGGTGGGACAAGTACATTGTATTGAGGGAGAAGTATTCTGAGGGGGGCAACAGTCTGTATGAGTGATTTTTTACAATACATTGTTGTATGAATATTAGTGCCAGTCTTTATTGAACACCCCTCGTACTTAGTACGGTGGGGCCGGCTGCAGTGGGTCACCTGGTGGTTAGTGAATTTCAGATTTTTAGCAGCCTTTGTGATGAGAGTTTTTAAAATTATTTTGTTTAACGGCGCTGTCAATTGCCAGGATCACATCGGCGTCGCCGGTGTGTCGGAATTTCGTCCCGCAGGAGTTCTTTTACATGCCAGTAAAACTACTGACATGGAGCTGTCGTTTTTAAGCACACTTAAAAACCATCGGCCTGGGCCGGATTTGAACCCGCGACCTGGGGATCAGTAGGCCAGCGTCTAACCAACTGAGCCATCCGGACCGACTTTGTGATGAGAGATGGGTATAATTTGTTGTTCCTGTAAAGTGAGTGTAATGCTGGTGTGCATAAGACAGAAACTTTCCAAAATGTATAAACATGAAAGAGGTGGAACATATTTTTCTTAAAATAGTGGCGTACTGAGGGTACAATAGGGAACTCGCATTGTTCCTAGACGCTTTTATTACAATCTGAATATACATATTTTGTGAGTTGTGGAGGAACCCCACAATAGAATTGCATTACCTAACTACTGTTTGTATGTACGCAAGATAGATTGCTTTTATAGCAGTTAAGGTAACATTACTCAGTCATCTAAATACGAAAGCTAATTTATATAGCCTTGATGTTATGCAGCCTACTGGTCATTCCAACTAGGCTTAGCATCAATAGTAAAATTCCTCCTAAGAACCTTGTGCTATTAACTTTATTTATGGGATTTTTGTTGATTGGAACATTGAGCATGTTTGTAGAAGAATTACTACCAATAAATTGAGTTTTACTGGTACGTAAAGATAATTTATTAATACAGTAAACAGTGATAGAGACTGACCCAACACTCACAACCCCCGTCACCATAGGGATGGAGTTTTGAGTACAGAATGTGACTGCCCTGTACTTGACAGTTATTAAACAATAGCTTATTAATACCTGCTTTGGGAGTGTACTGAGTTCAGAGGTGCCCATCCCTCTAAAAGGCTCTGACACTCCCTCCTAAGCTTTCTGAGAGCTTAACATCAACTACATATCTAGTTACACAATAAAAACTTAAACAAATAATTGGAAAATTAAACAGCGATAAAGGAAATCATAATATTTACTGCAAAGTATTACAAATCGGCCCGACGCTGAAAGGCAGAAGGGAAAGGTGAAGAAGAAGAATTACAAATAAAATATTTGACAGGTGGTACATTTGCTATTGCAATCCTCTTGCATCTACCTAATACTATTGTTCTGAACATCTATGCACCTATCTATAAGTTTATAATTAGATTCTTTTATACATCTTTTATACATCTTGACACCATACAGTAAGAATTGAACTTCATATTCTTTTTTGTTTGTTTGTGTGATACAGCACAGTTAAATTATTTCGTCCGATATGACACAATGTTGGAGGACGTTAATATATATATATATATATATATATATATATATATATATATATATATATATATATATATATATATATATATATAAACAGTTAAATTATTAAACTTAAAGATACAAATTGTGTTAACAAATACAGTATTCAGTCAAAAGTTATCATAAATGTGTTTAGACGAGAAGGTCCAACTATGAGCTAGGTCCAAAAACGGGGTGCACGTGTATCTTGATTGTAGGGTGCTACTCACTGTTGGAAATAGCTTATACCTACTATATCTCTTCCTGCAGTAATGCAAGACACGTGGTTTTGCGCCATTAGCCAAGTTGACACGAGTGTGAAGTTGTGTTTTTCTGAATCATCATTTGAAAACTTTTGAAAGGTATGCAAGTTTTGTTTCAACTAGGCATGTTTCTACCTTATTCGAGTTAATTTTATTGTGTTATACGTTCATTTGGCTTTCGTGTGAAATAGTTGCATTGTTTCCATCCGTTATTAAATACGAGGTAAAAAGTTTAATCTTTCTAGTGCTTTGTGTCGAATATGGGCTACTACGTGTGGTGCAAATACGGGCTAGACCACGACATTTAAAACTGAGCATCTGATTAAGTATGGAAGTACTGAACCTGCGTGCCACTTCATAAGGTATCTCCAAGTGATCACTAAAACGAAAGGAGGTTGGCAGCGGAAGTCGCAACAATAAAAAAAAATCATTACAGCACCACCCTATAAGAATAAGCTCAATTAGTCTTTGAAAAGGAAGAAACAGACCACAACAAGAAAGGATGCAAAGAAGAAATTAAATTTTAAACAGACTGAAAAAATCCAAGAACAAACTGGAAAGCTGTGACTCAGAATCGAATGAAATTGAAATTAACTCTGGAGATAGTGACTTTGATACTCCTGTAGGAAAAGTAAACCCAGAAGTGATGATTGTTGCTGTTTATTTTGCGATGACCGCTTTTCAGAAGATACTAGAGGAGAACTGTGGAGTCAGTGTCTTGTTTGTTTTCAGTGGGCATATATTGAATGTGCAGATGCAGAAAAAAGTGAATATGTGTGTGATTTCTGTAAACAATATATTTCAAAGGCTCTAAAAGAAACTTGTGTTTAAACTTTTTAAAATTGCAATAAAGCTAAATTTTACTATATTGTGTAGATGTATATTTTTTTCACTTCATAAGACAAATAATATGGATATTGTTTAGATTAGGTTACGCGAGCACTTGGTCAGAATTTCGGCAAAGTCCCACTCGGCAGTGTGTACGAATAGTCACGAAAGTTGCCGAAGTTGCTGTGTTAATGCAGCGCTGCCAACAGCAGAATGTCCCTAGGAGTTTCTTGCCAATAGTAAGTTTGAATGCCCTAGGGCGAAGCCTACAGTCCCCCCTCTGCGCCATTCCAGCGCATGGGGCTCCGTAAATGGATTTTTTCTCCACTCGAAAATTTAAAAAAAAAATAAAAAAATAACGATAATTATTAAAATAATATACATATAATAATATATACTATTAAATATAATATATATAATATAATAATACAATAAAATAATATAATATAAAATAAAAAAGAACGATAAATAATAAAAATAATATAATAAATATAATATATATAATATATAAATATATATAATAAATATAATAAATATAATAACATTAAATAATAATATAATAAAATAATAACATAAAATAAAATAAATAAACAAAAAATGAAGGATAAATAGTAAACATAATAAAATATAATAATATAATAAATATTATAATATTAAATATAATAACATTAAATAATAAGATAATAATATAAAATAAAATAAATAAACAAAAAAGATAAAAGATAAAGATAAAGATAAAATAAAGATAGATAAAGATAAAAGATACAAGATAAAATAAATAAACAAAAAGAGAACGATAAATAATAAACATAATAAAAATATAATAATATTAATATATTATAATATAAATATAATAAATATAAGTATAATATATAGTATTATATATAAATAATATATATATAATATAAATGTAATAATAATAATAATAATAATAATAATAATAATAATAATAATAATAATAATAATAATAATAATAATAATAATAATAATAATAATAATAATAATAATAATAATAATAATAATAATAATAATAATAATAATAATAATAATAATAATAATAATAATAATAATAATAATAATAATAATAATAATAATAATAATCATAATCATAATAATAATCATCATAGTAATCATAAGGTTCCTGAGAACCTTCAGCTAGCTTTGGGTGATCAACAATATCACAAGAAAATCATCAAGTTCATCAAGGCATGCAAAGTTAATGTTTAAATTCAATGTAAACTTCATGATTTGTTTTTTTGTTTCCTCTTTTTTTTCTCAATATTTAGTCGCGATATGACTTTTATGTTGAAGCGACTTCAAATAATAATAATAATAATAATAATAATAATAATAATAATAATAATAATAATAATAATAATAATAATAATAATAATAATAATAATAATAATAATAATAATAATAATAATAAAATAATAACAACAACAACAACAACAACAACAACAACAACAACAATAATAATAATAATAATAATAATAATAATAATAATAATAATAATAATAATAATAATAATAATAATAATAATAATAATAATAATAATAATAATAATAATAATAATAATAATAATCATAATAATAATAATAATAATAATAATAATAATAATAATAATAATAATAATAATAATAATAATAATAATAATAATAATAATAATAATAATAATAATAATAATAATAATAATAATAATAATAATAATAATAATAATAATAATAATAATAATAATAATAATAATAAATAAATTTTAAAAAAATATAATAATATAAAATAAATAAAAAAAGAACTAGCCAGCGTATAGTGGACCCAGTAACAAGGCAATAAGGATAATGTACACAATAATTCGCACTAGCGATATATCTGTGTGAGCAAGAGCAAACTAATGTACACAACGAGCAAAATAATAATGTAGACAACTAGCGATATATCTGTGTGAGCAAGAGCAAAATAATGTGCACAATGAGCAAAATAATAATGTATAGAATCCACAACAATAGTATGGAGTTGCGCTACGCGATAACGGTATGTCTGTGGCGGCAACGACGCGAGTGAGTGCATTTGTATTTAATGTGTTGGCAACGAAAACTAGTGTAGTGTAAAAAGCAATGTTGGCAGATGCGAAAATCGTCGGCTAGTCATGCAGTGAAACCTATTGGGCGATTCTGAAACTACTGTCGGCGCATGCGCAGTAAGCAAGTTCGGACTTCGATTCTGGCTGGCAAGTGGCAAGTAACCTAATCTAAACATGAGCCAATAATATAGATAACCCGTATTTGCACCCTGTCTTTAAAATTCCATTTTATGCACATATTACTCAAAACAGCGAATACTTCACATGCATTGGTGCTAGTTTTACCAGATGACTTCTGCATGCTTTTAAACAAGTATACTACTTTTTCTGTTAAAATAACAGTGGTAAGAATATAACTTTTCAATATATTTGCCCAAATAGAAATGGTAGCTTGTATTCGGACCATCTCCTCTACAATATTGCCTGAGTTATTTACTTCAATATTTGCCCAAAATTTGAATCATTCTCCAAAAAGTGATACTGATGATGCAAGTTGCACCATGATTCCCCTGCGGGCGTCCCTGACTGTGTTTATATTCCATATTATTTATAATTAGATTGACATAGCAACTAAGGTGTCCACAGCTATAAAGAACAGTCAGCTCCTATCACCTGATTCACTCCACGTGGGGAGATATTCTGATTCTCTAATTGGTTAGAGTTATACATAAATTGATTCCCACTGCATGGAAGTGGAATAGGAACTAACTCTACTTCAGCGATCAGTGAAGGCATTAGCTTAGATGGTGTAGAGCTAATTGCTATACCGCTTCTATCCAGTAGGAATCGATTCATGTCCAATTTTAGCCAATCAGAGACATCAACATATCTTTCTCACGTGAAATAAATTACGAATAGGAGCTGCTTTCACTGTGGACACCCTAGTTGCGAGGTCAGTCTAACTATAAAATGGACTGTACTCACGGTATGGTGGAGGGACTGAAAGATCATAATGTATTATAGGCAAAGGCGAATCTTTGACTATAATGTAAATGCTAAGGCTTTCACGGCCGGCGTTAATCCAATGGATAGCAGTTTTCGGGTTTGTAGGCCGTGGCCCAGTCGATAAATTATCTGACGTTTCGCCCAAGACTGCGTTGGGCTTCTTCAGAGAGTGACTCCTCGCTGGTTAACAAGTAGTCTTGGGCGAAACGTCATATAATTTATCCTCTGGACCACGGCCTACCAACCCTAAAACTGCTATCCATTGAATTTGATTATAATACTTTCTTGCATGAGCGTTGGCAGACTTTTCTCAGTGGGGGGGGGGGGGGGGGGGGCGGAGGGCAGCGCATGTTGGAAGTTTACAATTGTACAGTATTAATTCATTATTCTATTGACAAAAACTGTAAAAGATGAGTTATAGCATTTGTTGTGGTTAACCGTATGCTAAATAAAACTGCTCTTTGTATCAACAATAAAGCAATAGTCTAATAGTAATTGATTGCACATTACATTTAGTAATTTACCAATTTCCTTTGTGACGCCCACGCTTTCTTATACCGGGTAGAAAGCACTGCTTCGGCCATACGTTAATCAGGGATTCTACGTACGCCCCCCAGGGGGACCTACTACGGTAGGTCCGGGTTTGGCGCACCCGGGGCCCCGAGCCAACTGACTCCCTCGGTGTGGGCTCCTCTTCGTGGTGAGGGAGTCAGTCAAATCGCCCACCCACGTGTAGGCCGTGCGTGGAGACCCGTGTCGGTGGAAAGGATTATCCTGGTGGTTGAGGAGTGCGTATCTGAGCTCGGGACAGTTTTTTCTGAATCTGGGGAGGGTGCGCATTTCCGATACACTGCTTTGGTTTCTGCTTCACCTAAACGGGAGGCTAGGGACTAACCCACCCCTAGTCAATCGGCCAGGACTAGGTATTGCACTGAACTCCAGGGTGAGTGGGACGGCGAGCCCGCTATATCCCCTGTGTAGCCCTGTCATCCCAGTGGGATGACCCCTTGTTGGGCTCCGTGGTGGGTGGGGAGCACTGGGGGATGAAATTTTATTTAGCTCTTTATGGCTACAACCACTCCTAAACGCCGCAAACAAGTTGAAGAAAAAGAGGTACACGTGCCGTCATCCGCTCGTTACCTAGTGATACATAGAATGGAAGAGGGTCAGACATTTTTAAAGGTGAATCCATTTATAATTCAATCCGGTCTTGACAAAATCGCCGGCCCAGTGAAGTCCTGTACTCGATTACGATCCGGTTCCCTTTTGGTCGAGAGTTACACTGCCACACAGTTTGACAAGATATTGAAGGCCAAACTACTCCATGGATATCCTATCCGTGTTGAGAAACACCGAAGCCTTAACTCCTGCAAGGGCGTCATCACCACCTCCTTGTTAGACGATATGCCGGAGGAGGAGATCCAGGGTTACCTATCGGACCAAGGTGTCACGGACGTTTACCGTGTAAGAGTCAAGCGCGACGGCGTGCAGGTGGCTACCCGCACGCTGTTCGTAACTTTTGATCGGCTCGACCTGCCGCAGAAGATCAAGGCAGGTTACGAGGTTATCCCGGTTCGACCATATATCCCGCGGCCTATGCGTTGTTTCCAATGCCAGCGCTATGGCCATACTAAGATCTCGTGTAAGGCTTCGGTTGCGGTTTGTGCCAACTGTGGTAGTGATGCTCATGACGGAGCTTGTTCATCTGCTCCAAGCTGCGTAAATTGCCGAGGTACACATCCAGCGACTTCGAGCGCCTGTCCGCGTTACCAGGACGAGAAGGCCATTCAGGAGCTGCGGGTGAAAGAGCGTATCTCTTTCTCAGAAGCCCGCAAACGACATCTTGCTCGACAGCCTTCTCTCCTGAGGTTTGGTACTTTCAGTTCCATTGTTTCCACACCAGTACCAAAGCGTGATATGGGTACTCAAACTTGCCCTGTAACCTCCATCGTGGTTACTCCTCGCGCCGCTGTGTCAACTCCTGCCGGCTCCAAGACCATTTCTGTGAGTACCGAAACAAGGAAATTTAAAGTTACTCCGAAGCGCACAGACTTCCTCAAGGAATCTACATCTGCAAGTGGACAGGGTGCCTCAATGGCCAGCTCCCCGTCCCCTCCTCGCCGATCGTGCTCCCAAGATACCAGGGGACGCAGTCGCACGAAGCGGGACTCCCCTCCACCCATCAGTCTTGGAAACCGGTTTGTTCCTCTTACTTCGGCACCCGGTGACCCTCTTCCATCTGAAGAACCCATGGAGGAGGAAACACCTGCTCCAAAAAGCCCAAGTCCTACAAGAAATCAAAAGGGCAAGTTGAAGCGACAGCCACCGGTTAAGTGAAACTCGTGAACAGCTTTTCCCATTTGCTCAGGATGTCCATTCTACAATGGAATACACGTGGCGTACGCAGGCATAAAACCGAACTGCAACTACTCGGTAATTTGCTGTCCCCCACTATTTTCTGCCTGCAGGAGACCAAACTTCAACAACAGGATACTTTCACCTTTCCTGGTTTTACTCCGGTGCGATTCGATCTACCACCGGAGCCTGGTACTCCTGCACATGGTGGTGCTATGATCCTCATCCGCGACGACGTTTATTACCAGCCTGTCATACTCACTACTACTTTGCAAGCTGTTGCCGTTTCTGTTCGTTTCCCTGGTTTTTATTTCACTTTATGTTCTGTTTACCTACCCCCATCTTCTCCCTTCGCAATTGCGGACCTATTAGACCTCGTGTCCCAGCTCCCAGCGCCCTACTTGTTGTTGGGAGACTTCAATGCCCACCACCCTCTTTGGGGATCACCTAGGGCTTGCGTAAGGGGAAGGCATCTTGCAGAGTTCTTTCATCAGAATCACCTCTCTCTCCTTAATACTGGCGAACCTACTTTTATTTCTGATTCCACAGGCACCCTCTCACACTTAGACTTATCAGTTTGCTCGGCACAGCTTGCACATCGGTTTGAGTGGAACGTCGTCTCGGACACCTTTTCCAGCGATCATCTGCCCTGCGTGACTAGTCTGCTCTCCAACTATGTACCCTCGTCACGTGTACCCATCTGGCAGCTACACAAAGCGAACTGGCCCCTTTTCTGCAGCCTAGCTGTTTTCGACGACCATGTGTTGGGAAATGTGGACCAGATGGTGGATCACTTAACTTCCGTGATTCTGTCCGCGGCCGAGCGTGCCATACCTCGGTCGTCGGCCCGCCCTGGGCGTCTACCCGTTCCTTGGTGGACCGACGAATGCCGGGCGGCGGTTCGTGCGCGCCGGGCAGCACTGCGGGTATTTCAGCGCCACCCAACTCTCGAGAATCTGGTCGCCTTTAAGC